>JAMWET010006902.1:0-101346 GCA_024036415.1 Prochilodus magdalenae | reverse complement strand
AATGACTATAACGTTACCAATAGATATATCCAATAATAAATACATTAATACTATTATTATATATATAATACTATAATAATAGCTCCTCTGAAATCACTTAACTTGAATGTATATTTCGCGCTTTTTCTAATTCTTTAGGGATTTTTTTTTTTATTTGCAACTTGACATCCTCAGAAAGAGTTTTCGAAGACGTCAGACTGTCGGCCAATACCAGGCTGTATTTTAGGTTTATTTCATTAGAGACTTTATTTCCCACATACTTGCTAATATGAAACACGTTAATTGAACAAAGTCAAATCAGATAGCACTTTCTCTCTGTCTCACTTTCTCTCACTCTGCATAGTCATTATTAATTATTCAACAGGTGACTTTATTATGATCATGTTGTTTATACGCACAGATTGACAACCGTATCACTGTGTCTGATTATTCCTAATCATACACGGTAATTGCACAGGATGTTATTATTTTGCAAATACGTTTTCTTCCGCGTACTGTTCAAAGTGCTCGGACTTCATCTCGTCCTTTCATGATGACTCCTCACTGATTTGTCTTGTGTACCTTCACGGAGTGTGAAACTAGGAATCATCCCTGTATGCATTAGAACACAGAGGCAGCTCAAACCCAACTTTAATACTGATAGATTTCAGACTAAACCAGGGGTGCACAGACTTTGTTCCTGGTATGCTGGTTCCTGATGGGCGGTATCCTGCGACAGTTATACCTGCCCAAGCACACCTGATTACACTCCACCTGTTTAACTGCCAGCTTTAATGGCTGTGTTTTGCACAGGGAACTGTGCTGGATATCGGCCACTGCAACTCTCTAAACTGGCAGGATGGAGTTGTGCAACCTTGGGTTAGACACTTATCTCTCATTGTCTATACTAATTCTGCACAGGTATTTTATCACTGGGGGCCCCCAGCCCTGTGGGTGGTGGGTGGGGATATAAGTTGCTTTGTATAGAATAAGTATCTGGGTTAGCATGTTATTAGCAGGTTCAGTTCTATGTTAGCGTGAGGTCAAGTCTAACAGACTACTGAGAGACTTCCCAAAGGTATACTTCTTAGTAAGTAATTGATTCCTGGGCTCTTACTCGTGTTGACTTTCGACTGCTATGGCACTAACAGCATAGTGCTATTACGCTCTGATTTATTAGAACTGATGTATATTCCAAGTGCACTACATGCAACCAGACATTAAGATAACCACGTGTGTTTGCCTCTTCCTGAAGAGGCTTTCACCAAGAGTGGGTCTAACACACATAACTGAAACACGCATAGCAGGACAGAGAAAGCAAAACGGCTCAGGTGTGTCTCCCGGACGCGGGTTGAGAACACTACTCTTTAATTCATAAGTTGATAAAGTACGGCTTTTCAGAGGTCATTCAAGAAAGAAACGTTTGCTTGGAAGTTTAGCAAGACCATGCAGACCATGTAGACCATGTAACATGTAACCATGTAGAGCATAGTAGGCATGTAGTACACATGCAAACTAACTTGTTTTAATCCCTGCACTCTGGCTGGAGTCCGTCCTGAACCACAGTGGACCTGCCCATGTTACAGTAGGCCATGGGCACACATGCTGATTTTTTTATGTTACAACTATTGCGTATAAGTGTTTTGAGTAAAGTGTAATTTCTACACTCATACAGCCTTGCAAATGGACAGTGGGGATCTCTAGAGTCAAAGGAGTAAAATGTTCAAGAGAAGTCCCGTCAGTCAGTCAGTCCACTTCAACACACACACAAAGACCACAACGACACACACACGGCTAAATGCATCCTCCTAATTCAACCTCTGCATGCTCTTTGGACTGTGGGAGGAAACCAGAGCACCTGAGGAATCCCACGCAAGGCATTTGTAATCAACACAGTTGTAGTAACACAGTGCCACCTTGTTTTTGTTTCTTATTCTAAGAAAACTCTCATAGCATAAAATACACCACCACATGCACCAGGTATGAACACACACATGAGGCTGTACGGGTGAAAGGCTGGTGAGTCCTGTATCTTTATATGCATCTAGCATTCTCTGTTAATTTTGGGTCAGAACAGACGTGTCAGAGCAGGGGCCGAGTCCATTGTGTTTTCACTTGGCTCATGTGTATCTCTCTTTTTTTCATGCTTTACTGCCCTCTTCACTGTGGCGTTTAACTTGATCATAAAATGTGCTATTAAAATCTTTTCCATGTATCGCACTCGCAGCGATATAGTGCTTCTGCAGTTTGGCAACTTACAGACCAGACACGCACTGACGTTACCGATCTTGACTCCATAATACACGTGCACACACCAAACTTCTTCCAGGTTCAGTAGTGGCTGACGTAAGGGTGTGTCGTGTGAGCGAAAGGTACAGATAGGATCAGTTCAAGTCTGGACTACTGTCAGCGTTCTATTGCCTAATACGTGGTTATATACTAGAACTCCATCCTTATTTTTTTGGGCTATATTATCTCACGCCCTGACCTGCACTGATTCAGCACTGCAGACGTGGAGCTTGTGGCATTTCTGTGGTGTTTTGAGTACCTGTTTAAATAATCTTGGTTTTTTCATATTCTTTCTTTGGATACTGTCTGACTTAGTTACATTCAAGTGAGGCAGTTTTTACAGAGCAATTTCACTGCTAGTTGATTGCGTATGACTCTGTATAGGCAAATAAAGTTGGTAACATGTTTCTATCAATCAGATATCCCAATAAGACGCATTATAAGTGCGATTATAAAGGTCTATTAATTAATTTATCAGAGGCTTTATTGTGTCACACTAGTGGTGACTTGTATACATCCTTATAATCATTATGTATACCTGATTCCATAGGTTACCATAAAGTTTGACCTGATTTGATTTGATTAGTCTCGCTGCCTGTTAGCGACCAGCTGATATCATTTAGAGCAAGTGCAATGGATTTCTATTTCTAGAATTAACATTATCACATTAGATAACAACTGCTGATACCTGCGCCCCCTTGCATGTTTTATTCATCATTGCACTGTCTTTTTGTTCCGGCATCTTAATGCATATTTTTACACAATGTCTACTTGCCATCTACAGTGAGTTATTTATTTTTTTGTATGTTACGATGTTTTTTGTGTATATTCTTGCCTTATTGTATGAGTGAGATATTTATCTTTAGCTGACCGTAGTATTTACAGTTAATAAGTTTGGCTGAGTCTGTCTGTATGTTTCATACTGTACGACCCTTAGTATTGTATATTACTGTACTGTACTTATTTTGCTGTACTGTGTAACTGCTGGCTGTACTGGGCTGCCACATTTCAATGTATCCATCTATCCATCTATAATCCATCTATCCTCTGTTCTGTTTTTACTGAAGGTGAAGTGTATATTGTACCATCTAACCGTGATATTTACTGTCATTATACATAGAAATTGGAGAATTTAACACACTACACACATACACACACACACAGTGTACTGCCCACAGTGAAGCAACAGTGACGCCACCTGTGTGGTTGAAAAATGAGCGACTCAATATTTTCCACTTCTCTCTTCTCTATTTATCGCCTTTACACAAACGCACTAAACAAGCCTCCGCCATCTAGCCACGGACGGGAGAGAGACAGCTTGTACTCTCTCTCGCTCACTGCTCATATTTCTCTCTCTATCGCTCACCTTGCAACAGCATGTGCTAAGCCACAGAGGGGTGTGTATGAACACTCCAGGGGGGTGTACGGACACTCCAAGCTCCATGTCCACTCTGTCAAACACATCTTCATCTCCAGAACTTTATACACAAGCACAACACAGCCTCCTCTTCCTCCTCCATGCTTTGGGCTTTATCCTCGCTCTATGTCCTGTTTTCTCTTCCTTTCTTCCCCGTTTCAAAACCCCACCACAGGCTTACTAGCTTCCATTCAGTCTTTCCTTTCTCCAACTCCAAACCAGGAACGCAGCCGTTCTGCTTTGTGTTTCCAGCCTGTTTGTTCTTCTCTCTTGACAATTCCTCATCTTTCCCTCTTTACACTTGTTTCGCTCTTGTTTTCCCTCTCCGTTTATCCGAGTGTGCACAGGCTTCCTTTCTCTTTAAGCCTTTCTCCAAAGCGCTCTCAGCTCAGCAGCACAGTGCTCAGTCTTCATCTCTTGAGTGCTACACACACACACACACATGCGACACAGTCAAATTCACATTTGGCTGGACTGACCAACCAATTACACACACATGCCACCACACCAAATACATATCGGACACTCGACAGCGGCAGACATTAGAGCAAGTGTTTATACACGCCTGCCCACCAGCTCCTCCCCCGAGCCTGCTGAACTGTCTTCCTGGTGAGTGTGTACGTGTGTGTGTGTGGTGGTGTGTGTGCTGTTTCGATGTTCCTTGACCACAGTCTCTCGTACCTCGCGCGCTAAAGGCTATACAGGTTCTTAAATCTAATGTCATGAACAGTGCAGTAAGCACAGCACATAATTAGTATTACTCATGGTTACTGGTGGTTACTAGCTTACTGATACTGCAGCCCATGGTTAGCATGTGCTGCTCATTAAATCTAGAAGGCAAGAAATGCCGTAACTTGTTATTCAGGGATTACAGTGTTACTGCAAACACACTTTATACACCCTTGGGAGCCAGGGAACTCAGTAATGGGAGTAATGGAAACCCCGAGTAAGAAATCATACTTGTCATAGTATGAATTACTTTAACTTGAGTGCTGTATCAAACATAACATGCAAAGCTTGAATGAATACAAATATGGGATCATAAATATGAGAAGCTTCATTGCCAGCTCTCTGATCTCAACACTCCAAAGTGTCCAAAGTCTCTACCTTAGTACAGGAATTAACTTCATTACCCAGCTTTTCGCCCAGCACACTGTCAGATGTGGCAGAATGATCCAATAAGCAACACAGAATGTATGAAGCACGTAGTATAAAAATAACAAATCAATGAAGTAACAGACCGGATGAGTGGGATAGAAGGACAGACGGATGAGTAATGTATATTTGTGTATGCTTAAAGACATGCATAGCTGTTTGGTTATTACAGGGGGGGGGGGGGGGGTGGTTGTCTTTGGTGCTCCCAAAGTTTTCTCCTGACAAATTATGTTGTAATTCAATGAAGTGAAGAACACAGGGCACATAACGGCACTGTATCTGAATGCTGTTTGCTGCAGGGCAGCTATGAAATTGCGTCCACTAATACTACAACCAATGCAGCCATAAGTCCGTTTATCGTATATCATGATTCTACTAAAACAGGTCGATTTGTCTCATATCTGGTCAAAAGTACCCCCCACCCACCTCCTTTTGGTGGTGGGATGTCTTCCTTTTTGGTGGGGTATATGAAGTGGTGCCACCAATAATTACGATGTTCGAACTAAGGTATTCCTACAAGCTTCAGATTTCCTACCTTTAAACACATTTTAGCATAACCGCACATAAAAGAAAGAGAAGACCGATGCAGACTACACGAACCACAGTAACGCTTATGGCTCTACTGCGGTGCTGTACGTCTACAACAGATCAGCAGATCAATAACACCATGTTCAGTCAGTCCGTCATTTAGCCAAACTCAGGCATCAATAAGTAGCTAGCTGCTCTAGCTCTTTAGGCACATCGGATACTAAGAGCAAATATGTTTTCGGTGCTTTGAGTGTGTAGATTTTGGTCAAGGATTCTCTCTCATCATTTCTTACAACCACCTACATAAGTAACCGACTGTGTGTGTGTGCTCGTGTGTGTAGTGTGTATAGTGTAGTGTGTGTGGGTGTGTGTGTGTGGTCACACCAGAGCCTCCATTGACCCTTGAGACAAAGCACTTAAGCCCAAACTACTGCAGATGCTTGCTTGTCATAACATTAGGTGGAACCCCAACCCGCACACACACCCACTGCGCACACTGACACACACGCACACACTACACACACACACCATACACACGACTTCCCTTACGGCGCTTGCAATTTTAGCCAGTGTTCTCAACTGGAAACTTTTAATGCACTATTCCCTATATAACAATACATGCCTTAGTGCTTTAACTGAGGGCCAAATCCCACACTTTGAGCAGGACTTCCCCTGCATTTTGTTTTTCTGTACTCACCTATGAGGTCTTTACATGAGTTTATCAACTAAACACAGAGGGCATTTATATACAAGAGGGCTGTAAAATGACCGATTCCAAATCCTAGGCTGTCACGTCCTTGACACCTCATTAATATTTACACACACTAAACCGATTATATCCAACCATGCGTACCGACTCAGGTTTCTAGCATTGCAAAATGCGTCAACAGAGAATACACCACAACGTAAATGGTGGACCATGTGAAAGATAATATACCATGTCACCCAGGCAGTATGGCATTCTCACCTCACCCGCATTATAGGGCATTTTCCACTCAACAGATCTTCTATCTTGACATTCAAAGTAACCAATTTTGCTGCATAATGCATATCTAGTTGCCAACCTTCAAAACCGAATAAAACACATTAGTCCATTTTCCATTTAAAACCACATTAGAAAATCTGTTCTACATCTAGGAGTATTCGATCAATCACCAGGACAAAGACAAGTGAGTCACCTTGCGTGATTCAAGACTTATTAGTAAACCTCAGGCGTCCTGCAGATGGTGCTGCAGCAGCGATGGAGAGCCTATAAATACTGCTGGGTGTGAGTGAGGTAGGGGATTCATAGTATTGAGAAGAGGTACAGTGCGTAAATGTCTCCGTGTGCCATGGGATAGGAACAATGGCATCCACAAGCAGATGTTAATGAATGTGGCTAAAGGGAGTGACTGCACTTTGGGTGTGAGCCAAGACCTAGTGTTAAAGGACAGACAAATTAATCTGCAGTGTGGTGCAGTGCACAGGGATTCTCCTCGAGAATTTGAATGGCGCAGGGAGCCATCCCCAAATCTGGACCTACCTGTGTGCTCTGTGTGACAGCAAGAGTGTGTCCTGAAACATTTCGATGCCTCATTGCTTGCAAATGCACTCATGCCATTGAACATCTTGGGTCATTCGCTGGCTTGTGGAGGTTTTCGGTTTTTTTGTGTGGTTGAGCTTTACGCAATGGTAAATACAATAAGTACAATGTCTTTGGAATTACTTAGATTGTAGGCACTAGAAAACGGACTATCTATGGCTAAACTGTGCAGACGTGGAAATACGCATTCCTGCGGCTTATTTCTCACTGCAATACCACATCCATGATCTAAAAGTAAGTATTACCATAACTTACTAATTGCGTGTTCCTGCTGGTGCTATATGAAACCCAGGGAAAACCGGTTGGCCCCAGTGATAAAGCTTTCATACAGCATGCTGCCTTTTAATGTGTGAATGACAAGCCACAGCGATATCGTTCCCCTTCCTCTTCACACACTCTACAACTAGACATCTCACAACTCTCTGCAAGGTTAGCAAACAAACATTTGCGGAATTCCTGCCCTCACGTAGCCGCACTGCAAATGTTGTTTGCTAGAAGCTAATTAGCCGGCTTCTACTGGGCATACTCCGTGGAGTATGCTGAACGGGATTTCCCTGCCCGTCGCACTAGAAAAAACAAACCAACCCAAACTGGGGGAAGCATTCTAATGAAGTGCTCAGTGCTAATAATCCTCTTTTTTAGCACTGAGGTACCTGGATGGGAATTCCTCCGCAGGTCACCACCAATGCTCAATATCCAACCCGTAACATCCAGCTTCTGCATCGCTCTTAACTACGACGCACTTCGTGGTGCCGCAGTTCAGGCGTCTGCCGCACACATTAAGTAAAAACACGGTTTACAACATACTCGCACGTAGTGGTGTTTTGAGCGGAATTGTTGTCGTATTCTGTATTATAGTGTTCGGTACTGAACTGCTGTATGAGCTATTTGAACATTATTTGAGGCCCTGAGGTGACTTAAGAGTAAAATACATCTGTTGTGGGACCCTGGAAGACCTGCCATGGTGCTGCTTTAGTGTTCCTTTGCTTCCAGCAGCAGGTCCATTTTGCTAATTGTACGAATAAATAATAAAAAGTAGGGCTAATTAGAACTGGAAACAGAACTAAAACAGAATTATCTTCCTCTGACATTCAAACTAAAAGCCTATGTGCAACATTTTTGCTTCTTTACCAGCAGTGGCAAAACAAATGTAAAATAGAGCCACACTTGGGTCCACCCTGCAGGTTACTTTTGTAAATCTGTGCCCAAAGCCCTCAGAATATCCGAAACTATGCTTTGGAGTTCTGAACTGTAAGTGGTTGCATACCCCAAGTCTAGGGTGTCCTCGTGACATTTTGTAACTGCTAAGACCCCATGTCTCTGTCTTGCGACCGGTTAAGCACTTAAATCTGACTGGCAACATGGGCCCACTTTTTTGAGTGTTAACCTAAAAGATACAAATATATAGTAGATTTGGCCGTCAAACCATTGAATCTAGAATTTTGACTTTCTAAAAGTCATGTGAGCCCCCTGGCCACTTCAAGGGAAGCCCATGCTCTATTTGTTTGGCAACCGTGATGAAGTAACGTTTCAAAAATTACCAAAGAATACTTCAATAACAAGTAAAAAATTCGCAACATACGGTGTAAGTAGTTGCAAGAGTACTAACACTTGGGCATTCGTATAGGGGGGGACTGTTAGTTGTGGTTGACCTCTTACACACAAGACAGATTTTAAGCTTTGATTTCTTTCCCAGTATGTTTCACCATCAGCAAAATAAAGTAGTAAACTCTGTCTATTAAAATATGCCAGATAGATGTGGTCGCTAGATTGATGTCCCCCGTTATGTCGTATGTTTCACGCCCTTAGGAATATCAAATTACACAAATCGCAAAAAGCACAGGGTTTACAAAAACACTTTGCAAACCACAACATAATCCGAGCTAGAAACCTGGGACAGAGGGAGAGGGAAAGGAAGATACAAATTATCAATACTTGCTTATGGTATTGCCCCGGTGTAAAGCAGCCCCCCCTCTCTGAACCCATTCAGGGTTCAGCAAATCCCCAGCGGATGTAGGTGTTCCGCATTATTTTAGCTGCTTCCCATGACTGAAAACACCCCTAAGCCTGTGTCAAAAAGTTGAACTTGTAGTCCCCCGGTCGGTATTGTGAACGCTAAACTTGTTTAACTAATTAGCACCAATGGGGCAGTCTGAACTAGAACTGAATAAGGGACCCCAAACACATGGTGTGCGATTGGGTGGCCCACTCACTTGGGCAATGTAAGGAGGAACTCTCAACCCATTTCGTAATAATCACTGTGTGCACTGATGTTCTATACCATACATTTCATGACACACAATGTATTTAACAACCAGGGAAAATGTGTAACATTAAATCCATTATATATTTATGAATTATATATTTTATAGTGAAACCTCAGGCAAGCATGGACAGCTCTCGTTTTTTAAGATTCTAAGATCTGCTGCATTGCTGAACTCTCACTGGCAATGAACAACTATTGACAGAAGGACATAAGGAAAAAGATACAAACCGGGGACGTATAATCAGTAAGGCTGTGGCTGGAAATCACTGGGGGGACTACAGAATATGTAAAAACACATTTCTTCTATCCCAGACAAGGACTGGCAATACCAAATGTAAAGAAGGAGCATTGGTGACACCACCACAGGCTAACTTAAAGAAAGAAGGTCCCAATCACAATACCCTGGCAAATTTACCTTTAGGAATCGTAGAATCTGCCATATCCTGTACCGTTTCCACATATGCCCCAATAGGCTAAATGGCAGTGTAGTGTCTGCAACCATGGCCACTACATGGGCACGTGGATACCACATAGCAACTGGGGCGTGTACGTAATCAGAAAGGAGGGGGGAGACATTGCAGGTTTACCTGGTTCGACTAGGTTATTCCTCGTTTATCTGATGATGCATTAAACGACCTAGAACTTTTTAACCACAAATTCTGCAGGAGCACAGGATTAGCTGTAGTCACATTTAGCCTGAAAAATGAAATTAACAGAAGATAATCTATTATTTACGATTGTATTCATTTTGTTATTAATTCACATATATTGTTTTGTTAAAAAAGGGTCATAGTAGTTGCATCATGGAATTGAACAATATGGAATAAATATTCTGAGATCTTAAGAACAACTTTAGACAACAACTGTAATTAACAGGGCATTATTATCGTTTTTAATTCTGTTCTACATAACTCGATCCATGGCTTTTGTTTTTTTTTAAATTGTTTCACATGATAATGCCTCATTCCTTAGGAATTATAGAAAGGCGAAATACAAAGATAGAGTTAGGTCACATGAAATGGCTACTACCCTTATATATTACTGATTAAGTTGTTTTTATGGTAGTTTTTGTGGTACTCATTGTTTTGACATGCATTCATGTGGCCTAGAGACACAAAAGGTGAGTTAAAAAAAATAGTTACCAAAGAGAAACAACAGTTTGTTTTTTGGGGTTTCTGGTGTAATGAACTATATTTTTGTGTGCAGACATTGTGACCTTCCTGGTGTCGAAACTCACCAGACCACCCCGGCCAAGAACACTCTTCTTATATGTAAAATCACTCTGAAAGATTTAAGGACATTTTGAAATAATGGTGGAATTTCATTTTAAAAAAAAAAAAATCTTTACGACCTTGTAACTGTAAGTCGCTCGGTGGGCCACTGTTGCGTATATACTCAATTTAGTTTGGTCTATATTCTCAAAAGCCTTCATCTTCCAGGGACAACGCCTACTAGTGACCGTTTAAAACTTAAAGCTCGACGGCTGAAAGAAAACGATGGCGGCCGGTTCAAACAAAGCAAGAACTGGAGGAAGATTATTCCATACTCGCCAATGGTTCACGACAATCATTAAGTGGTATGCTTACACACTACATCAGCAGTGGAACATAAATTTTCTAACATTTATTTTTGTTGTGATCGCTTCATGCCGTTTAAAAACAACCCTCCAGAGTAGAGAAGTTGATGGCGAGCACTTGCTAGCTTTAGCACAGGGCTTCCGTTGTTGTTGTTTGCACTTTTGGGTGAAAGGATTCATATAGCGTTCCCCTATATTTTAACATGGAGTTAGCTAACTGAAAAGTATAATAAAAGGAGAATAAAGTGAGGCGTTTGCATTCCGGTGTTGTCCTGTTGTCCCTTCGCTCTGCTATAGCTAATCTGGTCCTTAATAACACACCCAGTGTAACACACAGCTGCTGCTGTAAAATGTATTTCACCCCTGTAAAGAGCTGTAGCTAACAGTTATGCCGTCTGAAAATGTTTTCCAGCATGGGACAAAGAACAGCGCTGATGTGCACCAAGAGCTGATCAAACCTATAAATCTAAGATCCAAGAAGCCCGGGATCAGATCAGCACCATGCCCGGAATTGACGTGAGTCCGGCGGACTACAGCAGCAGCAACTGTTGACGCTACGAGAGCAAGTGCGGACAAAGAAAAAACAGCTACTGAAGAAGTTACAAGAGCCTCTGCATGTTTGATGTGCCAAAGGCTTCCATGATGACGACTGTTCTTTGTTTATATATAGCGCCATTCCCACCCAATCAGGGACACTCTTGGCATGCGGGGATTGAACATGGAGAACGAAGCTATTGGAGGCTTTATCTGTAACAGATGCGGACTTCCTTAAACTGAAGGTTTTTGTAATCTGGGCGGAAGTTTTTCATACGGACTACGGAATCTGCTGACGGTTTGCATCAACAAATATTCTGCCAGTGTTTTTTTTATTCTTGCCTACAGTTAAGGGCAAATGCCCTTAAGCTGCATATCAGTACCGTCAGAACAATGCCTGATATCCCTCTTTTTTTTTTCTCAGATTTTGACATGATTTGAAAATGTTATATTATTAACATCAGTGTGTGTAAATGCCTGAAAGAAATGGGCCCAAATGACAGGAGGGTAGGTCTGGTTCTATTGCTTTACATAATGCTTATTCCTTTTACTGTAAAGTGTTCATTTAGGAGATATGAGGTTTTGTTCTGACAGCAGCTCCACACACACACACACACACACACACACACACACACACTCACGGATGAGTCAAGGAATGATGTGAATGTGTGAATGGCTGTTAACATGTGGATGGTTTTGAGGTACTTTTGTAGAACACCGTGCTTCACATGTGGCCGGAGGCACCCTGCCCTACACATTACAATGGGTTCGCTGCTTTAACATATGCCCTGAAAGAGCTTGTTTTAATGTGCTGATCGTTTTAGTTGAATTGGGTGTGTTGGCAAACGTGCTGAAATATGTGCAGGGCAGGGGTGCTTTCAGGACCACGCATTGAGAAACACCGAAAAGTACAAAACTATTAATAACATTATAATAATAATTATTAATTAAAAAATATTTTTGATAATATGTAACTCCTTTTTCTAAGTATGCTTTACGTTTTCAAGTGTTTTTTTTTTTTTTTTTTTTTTGTTATAAAAATTGAGTTTCAGTTTACCTGAATGGAATTAGATTTCAATGGTCATTTAATCTCTAGATACATCCTTAAAAAAAATACCAAGGTTTCTCCAAGTTATACTCTCTATATACTCTATAGTCCTGAAAAACTGAAACCAAATTCATATGGTTTTTGCTAAAGGTGTGGGGGGGACTATATGGTAGTGAGCGAAACGATCGGGTTCAGCGCTGAAGAAGAGATGAAGCAGTGCTTGTTTTTCTTTTTGGTCTTTTTTTATTGTATTTTCCACTTTTTTTTTAAATAAAAGTAAACGCAGACATAGAAAGAATAAATATAACATTCGTGTCTTTTTGTTCACAAATGCCACAGGGACGTTCCAGGTTTCTATTAGAAAATAGGCTATATAACAAAATGTAAACAAAGTGCTCAAGTGTCCACATCCATCTGTCGTGGAGGGTGGGAGCAGTTCGGTCTCCTCGGTGGAGGTGGGCTGCTTGTCTGTTTTGTACAGGAAACCTCGACGTTTTCTCGCCACATCGCGATACAGTCCGAGCTAGAGTCACAGAGTCTCTCTGTCGCTCGCTCCGGCACCCACGGGGGGCCGGCACCGGGGCCGAGTCCGCAGTGGACCCCAGCGAAGGCCACACCCCTGTATAAGGACTTGTCGGAAAGTCCGCCGCGAACAGGGGTCCCCCAAACCAAACAGCCGTGCCTGCAGGCTGCCTCGAGCTGCAGGGCTCCTTTCCTCCTCCCCTCCTGTGAGTGTGTAAGGTGGGGGTCGGGGGTCCTTTTTTTCAGCAGATCACGCAGCGGTCTTTTTTCTTTGGTCGCCTGGTTGCCGCCCACGGCTTTTTCTCTTTACATGTACATGAGGTCGCTGTGCACGCTCGGGCCTGCGCCCCCGCCCCGAGAACGGCGGCGACACGATTGCCGTACGCGTCCCCGCCCTCCCTAAACTTCTTCTGGCGGAGGGACTTGCGGCGGAGGACGTCGCCGTACTGCAGTGACACTTTACGATGCCGGTCCGGGCTCATCTCGTCGGGCAGCTTAGCCATGGTGAAGAGCGCATGGAACATGAGGTCCACGTTGGTGTTGCGCTTGGCCGACACCTCAAAGTAGGCGCACGGCTCGCCGCCCGCCACCAGCTGCTCGATCTCCTCGTCCGTGACCTCACGGCACAGGTCGCGATCGCACTTGTTGCCGCAGATGACCAGCGGCACGTCCACGTTCTCTTTGGTCTTGTTCTTCAGGCACGACTTGGTTTCGAAGATCTGCCTCTTGAGCCGCTGCACCTCCTGGAAGGAGTCGCGGTTGTCCAGGCTGAACACCAGGATGAACACGTCCCCTGAGGAGAGAAGGAGGAGAAAGTTAATACCATGCATTAAACAGATAACTGATCATATACCATGCACAAAGCATCATAACGCTTCTCCTGCAACTGCTGCCGTGCTGCAACCCACCTGTCAGAATAGAGAGCCTCCTCATAGCGGGGAAGGGGTGGTTTCCAGAGGTGTCCAGAATGTCCAGCTGATAAACGTCCCCACGGATGCTGTAGAACTTCCTGTGAAAGTCCTCGATGGTCGGCGTGTACTGGTCGTCGAAGCGCTCGTTCAGAAACCGGGATACGATCGCCGTCTTGCCAACTTTGGTGGAGCCCAGGATGACCATCCTGTGGCAGTTCTTGGCCGGAATGTCGAACTCGTTCTCGGACGGGGACATTTTCTTAATCATGGTTGCGGCTGGTCCTGCGCGGAGGGCGGACACGTGCACGACGGATATCCACAAGTAGAGGTGTGTGGGTGGGTGTGTATGTATGTGAGGTCTCGATAGAGCGCTTTTCTGAGATGCTCGCTGAATCTGGTGCGCTTTTATAGTGGACAGCGTCCACTCCTCCACGGAGCGTCATCCGTTACGCGATTGCAGGCGTTATTTATTCCTTTCCCCACCCCTATTCCGTCAGAGCCCCTCGGATTTTTTGCGACCGATTCGTAGGGGCGAGTCAACTGAACTATTAGCCAGGAGCTACAGCCAATCCCAGCAGAGCGGACTAGGAGCCAGTTCTAATATGCGGATGGGCCTAGCGCACTAGTGGTGGGCGGAGGAGGGCTTGCCTGAGTACAGGTGGGGAAAAAATACACCGACCTACTTAGGACTGGATTTGTGCGTCAGCCTTGTTCCAGTCTGCTCCAGGTCTGACATCCAAGAAGAAATGTTTTCAGCCAAAGATCGGTTAGTTGTTATTGGGCCTAATACATTAAAGTACAGTGGTGCAGAACAGGACGAGACGTTCAGCGGCTCGAGTTTGACCGTGTAAAGTGTATATTTGTTTACATTTTAATCGTAATGGTGCATAAGGTGGTCCCATCAAGCCTTTGCAGACACCTATTTAATATGTCAATCAAGTGTGCATAGATAATCATGCAATACATCGAAACATGCTACTATGAAAATGTCACTTGCTCACAGATTCCTCTCCGTTCTTATTCCCTTGCACATTCATGTATATTTATTACGGTCTATCTATCTATCTAACTATCTATCTATCTATCTATCTATCTATCTATCTATCTATCTATCTATCTATCCATCCATCCATCCATCCATCCATCCATCCATCCATCCATCCATCCATCCATCCATCCATCCATCCATCCATCCATCCATCCATCCATCTATCTATCTATCTATCTATCTATCTATCTGATGCTGATAATGAGCCAGTTCAGCTCTGGGGCGGGAGTGTGTGTCAGTGCAATGCAGTACCTGTTTCATCCGCTAGATGGCACCTCATTTTAAACAGTGATCTGGCAATACATTAAAACCAGGTATTTTGTAACCCCATCTTATCCATAGGTGGAGGGGATCTAGGTTTGCTAACCCTAATTTACAGCAACCAATACATACCATTAAAAACTGCATACAGTGTAGAAATAAGCATGTTCAGTGCTGAAGGTGGAAGTGTAGCTGTCACTGAAAGGAGGGGACTGGAAAAAAAGAACGGTCTCGTCATACCTGACCCTTATGTACCTTTGTTCCAAAAATACCAGTCAATTACAACATAAACGAGAACTATATAACTTGTTGTCCTTGTGTGCTCCAAATGTGGACCAGTTTCTGCATTTCACTCGGAGAAGCTCATTTAATGGGTAACTGGGTCAGTTTTGTAGACAGAGGGATGCAATTAGAGATAAACCTGAAAATAGACTGCATTCTTTTACTGCAGTACAAGGTTCCAACCCGAAAACCTGATGGGACGTGAAAAGTACATGTGTTTTTTTTCCATGAGCTGACCATAAACAACACGCATCTAAAATCGGTTACTACGTTGCATGTCACAGATTATGTAAGTTTATGATCATAGCTGAAAGCAAAACATAGCAATGTTTACGTTGGATTTAAAGTCAGCCTAGCCAACCTGACCTTTTTGTCCATGCAGAAAATAAACATACTTTATGTAAATACACTCTGAGCACTTCATTAGGTACACCTCCTTGTATATACACTCTCTGTCCATTTTATCAGCTCTACTCACCATTTGGTGCACTTTGTAGTTACAGGCTGTAATCTGTCTGTTTCTCTCTATGATGAAGTAGTCCTCTTACACCATGTTCTTCAGTGGGCAGGACCCCCACAGAGCAGGTATTATGTGGGTGGTGGATCATTCTCACCTTTGCAGTGACACTGACATGGTGATGGTGTGTTAGTGTGTTGTGCTGGTGTGAGTGGATCAGACACAGCAGTTCTGCTGGAGTGTTTAAACACCTCAGTTTCTCTGCTGAACTGGGAATAGCCCACCAAAACTTTCCAGCCAACAGCGACCTGTGGGTAACGTTCTGTGATCACTAATGAAGGACTAGAGGATGACCAATACAAGCTGTGCAGCAGCAGGTGAGCTGTCGTCACTGACTTTGCATCTACACGGTGAACCAGCCAGACAGGAGTGTCTTATAGAGTGAAATGACCAAACATGTTTCTTATTTAATGTACTTTAATGTGCACATTAGTGTTTGGAATACCTTTTGAATGGAAACAATGTATTTTAATTTATTTATCCACGTGTATATTTTCCCTATGGGTTATTATTCATCACATCATATTGTTCAAAAGGCAAAATTTGTGGTTTTTGCTACAAAGCAGCAGTAGGCTGTTAATATTAACATTAAGCAAAAGTCCCCTCTCCCATAGCACCACCCTAGCTATATCCACGCAAAAGCACTTAGCTAGATCAGAGACCACCTTAATAAAGCATTTCACCGCAGAAAATGTGATGATTTCTGATTCAATTTCTTTTATTATGCTATAATCCAGTGCAGTGCAGAATTTAGTCTTAGTCTTCATTAAGTATTCCGTCTTTAGTAATCAATATCTAATCTTATGGGTACAAAGATATCTATAGGTAAGGCACTTAGATGTTAAACTTTTGCAGGAGGAGAAATTAAAGCCCCAACATTCGACTGAATGAGCATTGATTTCTTGTATGTGAGCCACGGAAGCCTAGAGGAGGATCTAAAGATAGAGGAGGGCCTCAGTGACTCAGCCAATTAAAGACGGACTTCTCATTTAGGCTGGCAGGCTTGAAACATCGAAGAAACAAAAGCACAGATGCCAGCTTGGACAATGATCTTGATTGGCTTTGAACAGTCTATGTTCTTTAGAGATACACCTACCGGCCCCTTCATTAGACACACCTCCTTGTATCTACACTCAGTGTCCATTTTAGTAGCACCACTTACCATATAGGTGCACTTTGTGGTTCCTTAGTGTTCAGGACCCAGTACAGAACATTATTTAGGTTGTGGATCATTGGCAGCGCTGCAGTGACACTGACTTGGTGGTGGTGTGTTAGGGTGTGTGTCACAGGTATGAGTGGATCAGCAGCCCCCCAAGTTTGTATAGTTTTGTGACTGAGCTGTTGTTGCTCCTAGATGCCCCCTGTTCACAGCAATAGCACTTACAGTTGACTGGGGTAAATATCACAGGACAGTTCACAAACTAAAGCAAAGATGGCATCTAATAATAGTGCCACTAAGTGTTTGAGCGCTTTGTTGTTTGTCTGTAGAGATTGAATGACTAAGGCTACAGAGCTGAACAGAAAACCGTCCATATACTCTTAGCCATATTCTGTATATTAAACTAGTGATCTGTTGGGACACACAAATTCTAATAGCCTTTATAGCAAGAGTTTGATTTGTTGGCCCAATATGCACCCGTTAGAAGTCAACGCATAAAACATGCTATGATAATGAGAAAATGAGTGTGCCATCCTGTGACTCTGAAATCTTGTTGTCCCACTACTGAATTAATTCACACCTAATTATAGTGATACGATGCATACAATTAATGCTCTCAGAGATTTATTGTTAGTTCTCAGCCTGATTCTGGAGACAGACAGACGGTAGTGGATGATGAGTGAACACTGTCAATCTGGTGGAAAACGTCACTACCATAAAGAGAAAATCATACCAACACAACCTCCTGTTCACCACAACATGTGACCTGTGAGCACTGAGAACAGAAACAGGCCAATTTACTAAAAATGACATAAAATGTTTGTGGAGCTCTGGGACAAAGTCCTTTGGACAGAGACATAGATTGACTTACACTTACAGTGAAAGAAAGTAAACCACAAAGAAAGAAATAAGCTCCTATAATCCAAAGCATAACAACTCACATTATTGTTATGGATCATAAAATGTGGCCTGTGCAGAAGTTACAGAATATTTGCATATTTATACAGGCATATTTATATAGGCATTTTTAAGTTTCTCTGTAGATAATTAAGAAAAACATTTAATTTGACCAAACAAATTCAGACTTTTTCATGTGACCACACATTGTCTGGTCATTTTCTGCAGACTTTAGATGGTCATCAACTACATAAAGATTCCCAAACAAGTAACATACATCACTATTGTCCAAGTTCATTCGCTCAGTTCATTTTTATGTCCTTTGATTCATCCCCAAATATCAATCTAAACAGCCTCATATATGAGCTCATTGTGCACAAACCCAGCTCAAGTTCAAACCCAGTGTTTCCGAAGAACAGAGCCAAGAACACTAAAATGTTGTCACTTTCCATTACTTATATTTAGATTCTGACTGGTTGGTGCACAGTACATGCAGGAAGTCTATCACAGTTCTCTCCAAATAGCACATCCAATGCTCACTGCTGCTGAAAAAGAGGCTGTACGTCCTATCAAAGCCTCTGCTGTGAAACTCAAGCTGTGTGTACTGGCCTTGCAGGCACCAGCAAGGTGTTTGTGTAATGAGGGGCGGAGTAGCTCAGCTCTACACCCGCGCTCATTGGACGGTAATTAGTCCACTGTGTACCCACTTATGCTTATTAGGGAACACGTGCCGTGTCATATTTCAGTGCCATAATGTGTGGCTGCTGGGATGAAAAGAGAAGGGGGATTAGGAGAGCTACGCGGAGCGCTTTCTCACCTGTGTTAAAGAGCACATTTAGCTGCTGAGATCTCAGCTGCGCTGTTCCTGGACCTCATAAACATGTGCTACTGAAAATGTTGGATGTTGTGCAGATAGTCCACACAATGCTAGAACCAGTTTATCTATATAGTGTCTCTAGAAGACTGGAAGGTATGTGTGTGTGTGTGTGTGGGTGGGGGGGCGCATAGTTAGGTGCACTGTGTTACAGGAAGTGCAAGGTTGAAAAATAAAGTGCATGGTTGAATATCATCTACTCATACAATGCACTAGTCTTATACTAGTCTTGTTTTTGAAGGTCCAAAGATTGGACTTTGGTTAGCTTGGATAAAGCCAGGTAATATTAGAAATCGAGTTCCGTGGTGGTAACTCACACTGCACATTTGAATCTGCCATCATTTAGCCAATTAAATATATGCTGTATGAAGCAACTCTTTGTCCAAATGACATACTATGATGTGGAATAAAATGCAATCCCTAAGCTCCCTCAAATTATCAATAAATCTGTTTCATTTAAACAACGAAACAATTCAAAAACTTTTGGTACAGCCGATACCAAAAACGAATATTGAAAAATGCTTCTTTTCTTACCTTGCAACCTCACTCAGTCAAACAGAGTAAAGCCAGCATATACAGACTTCCCACATCAACAAGTTTTTTTGTTGCTTTTTTTTGTTTTCTTAGTCTATGTGAACTCACCTGTGTGGTTTTGCATGTGAGTGAGTTCAGACAGTCAGAAATCCACGTGTTCAACTGTTCAGTTGGACCACATTTGGGAAGTAAAATAGGTATTGCTACCTCCATCCTACTGCACGTCAAACAACAGACAATAAAATGGTAGTGAAAAAAAACGTTATCCTAGATATTTCTTATTTTGAAATAAGCTAAATTATCTGCCAGTATATTGAGGTAATTTTGCCTTACGGAATTACTTAAAACATCTAAAAATAAGTAGAATAGTGTTATAATAGGCATGCAACAATCAAAATAAGAAATATGGGAAATATGAGATGTATCAGCTAGATATGAGATCTTTTTACTTACCAAGATATCATTTTTTGCAGTGTGAATTTAGGTTCTGTCTAGGAATGCAGTCAGGCTAAAAAAAAGGCTAAAATTGTACAACACATGCCTAACTTGAGACTGGCCCCTGCAGTCTGCAAGCATTCATTTTTCTTCATATGTTTTTTTTTTTTTTTGAAGTTTAGTATTGTCTTCGAAATTATCCAACATCTTTGAATAAAACTTAGTACTGCGATTGTTTGCTGAAACAGCTAATGGCTACACTCTAAAAAAAAGGTTCTTAAATGGTTATTACAGAGGATGCTTTGCTCTAGCAGAAAATGGAACTGGTATAGAATCTAAAGGTTCTTCATTGATATACAAGGGGGTGCGAAAGTTTGGGCAGCCTTGTTAATTTTCCTGATTTACCTTTATAAAGCATTGATTGTTTGGATAAAAAAATTCTGTTAAATATATCATATAGGGGACAAACACAGGGATATTTGAGAAGTGAAATGAAGTTTATATGATTTACATATGATTAGACCATTCTTCTTTACAAAACATCTCTAGTTCATTCAGGTTTGATGGTTTCCGAGCTGGACAGTGACACCACAGATTTTCAATAATATTCAGGTCTGGGGACTGAGATGGCCATTCCAGAACGTTGTACTTGTTCCTCTGCATGAATGCATTAGTAGATTTTGAGCAGTGTTTAGGGTCGTTGTCTTGTTGGAAGATCCAGCCCCGGCACAGCTTCAGCTTTGTCACTGATTCCTGGACATTGGTCTCCAGAATCTGCTGATATTGATTGGAATCCATGCGTCCCTCAACTTTAACAAGATTCCCAGTCCCTGTACTGGCCACACAGCCCCACAGCATGATGGAATCACCACCAAATTTTACTCTAGGTAGCAGGTGTTTTTCTTGGAGTGCTGTGTTCTTTTTCCTCCATGCATAACAGCCCTTGTTATGCCCAAATAACTTTATTTTAGTTTCGTCAGTCCACAGCACCTTATTCCAAAATGAAGCTGGCTTGTCCAAATGTGCTTTAGCATACCTCAAGCGGCTCTGTTTGTGATGTGGGCGGAGAAAAGGCTTCCTCTGCATCACTCTCCCATACAGCATCTCCTTGTGTAAAGTGTGCCGAATAGTTGAACGACGCACAGTGACTCCATCAGCAGCAAGATCATGTTGTAGGTTTTTGGTGCTGGTCTGTGGGTTGACTCTGACTCAACATCCTTCGCTTCTGTTTATTCGAGATTTTTCTTGGTCTGCCACTTCGAGCCTTGACTTGAACTGTGCCTGTGGTCTTCCATTTTCTCACAATGTTTCTCACAGTGGAGACTGAAAGCTGAAATCTCTGAGATAGCTTTCTGTATCCTTCCCCTAAACCATGAGGGTGAACAATCTTTGTTTCCAGGTCATTTGAAAGTTGTTTTGAGACTCCCATGCTGCGACTCTTCAGAGAAGATGCAAAGAGGAGAAAAACTTACAATTGCCCCCCTTAAATACCCTGTCTCATAATTGGAGTCACCTGTGTATGGAAGTCAAGGGTCACTGAACTTACCAAACCAAATTTGAGTTCCAATAATTAGATCTAAAGGTTTTGAAATCAATAAAATGACAACAGTGCCCAAATTTATGCACCTACCTACTTTTGTTTAACCAATTATTGCTCTTTCTGTAACTCATATAAACTTCATTTCACTTCTCAAATATCCCTGTGTTTGTCCCCTATATGATATATTTAATGGAATTTTTTTATCCAAACAATCAATGCTTTATAAAGATAAATCAGGAAAATTAACAAGGCTGCCCAAACTTCCGCACCCCATTGTATATCTTACATAAATTGTTCTTGAATTGAATTGGCATGAATCCTAAGAACCCTTTTAATAGGACCAAGACAATGTATAGAGAATAAATGTAATCCAACTGCACAATGATTTACCAAATGGATTACTTTTGAATTAACTGGACATAAATATGGTTATGTGAAGTATGACCGCAAAAAGCTTCATAAGGAGGAAAAACATTTTAAGATCAATAGAAACATTACTGTATCAACAGAAACATTTTAAGGACCTATGAAATTTGTGAACTGATTTGCATGATTTTGATCATTTGATAGAATGTTATTGGCCTAAATTCTGTATGATTGTATGTGCGTCTAATAACTAGAAAAAAAGAGTCACCTTGTTCACACACCACACCACCAAAATAGCCCAATGAGTAGACTGTAATGGCACCTAGAGAAATAGTACAACCTTTAATACAATAACTGCTCAGTTACTGTGAGAGCCTATTAGACGGAAAGTAGGTTAATGTAATAGCAGGGTGAATAAGATGGATGGTGTTAGGTTTTCATCAGCCGAATATTTTCAAAAGGGAATTTGAGGTGATTAAGGTAGTGATGTGAATGGTAGATCTGTTTGCTGTCACTGCTTTGTGGAAGAAGCAGAACTGGAGCAAAGCGTGGTGCCCATCTTTCTGTAACATGAAGCATGCTTACATGATAAGATATGATGTGAACAGTGTCTGGAGAAAATGCACTGAATGAGTATATCACATATTCATCTTCACCCTTCATTGCGGTCATGTAATAGTGGGGAGTTCGATAGCAGGTGTAAATTGGCAAATTAAAACATTTACTATGAGGTTGCACTGAAAAGTGCCCTTGGTCAAATTAGTTGATTTTCTAAGTGAAAATAAAACACGCTCTTTACATAGAGTAAATTTAAACATGGCTCTTTCCTGCATGTTTTGGTGCACAGGTTCTGTTTCTGTTGATGGACAAACAGAAACAGAGAGTCAAGAAACAGACAGGCTTCAAAACCAGGCAAACAGTCAGACCAGCAAAAGTACCAAAAGGGCAAAGACAAAAGAGTGAACAGAGAATCAGAATACAGTCAGACAACCAGAGTATCAAACAAGAGTAGTCACAGAGAGAACCGTGCAGTCTGTACAGAGTGGCAGTAATTCACGATTGTCACGACGATCCTTATCAGCCTATTCTACTGAGGGCACATTTGAAGGCTGAAGACCCAGCATACATTGACTACAGATCTGTAATGAAGTCGACTGCAGTATGTGACCAAGGATAAGACGGAATTGGAAGAAGCATCAATATGCCAGCAGGAAAAGTACATGGAGTTTTACATAGTGAACAAGTGGGGCATGAAGCAACAAAGCGATTAGAACCCAACCCCCAGATTAGAAGCAACAACTTCTACAACAAAAGGATCTGAGGGCTTGGGCTGTTTCAACAGAGGTGCCGATGTAAATCGAGATTTGAGATCTTGAATGCTGATTCAGCCTGAGGGGCTCAACACTTGGCATTACCCTTAAACAAGGAAGTAAGGGGTGGACTTAGGCCAATTCACACCTGCGTCGACCTTACGATTGTCCATAACTACCCCCTCTGGACTAAAGACATGACCCAGGAATGTTGTAGAGATAAGATAAAATTCAAATGTCTCACCCTTGACAAAGAGCTGATGTTCGAGGAGACAAGTGAGCACCTGCCTAATGTGTTGCACACAAATAGAATAGAGTGAATAAATCAGAACAGCATGTCCCGGAGCATGTCATTAATGAATGCTCGGAGAAAGGACGAAGCATTTAACAAAATCCAGAGCTCATAACTTTGTACTCATAGTGCTCCTTGTGGTAAGGACGGCAGATTTCCGCTCGTCTCCTTCACAAACTTTAATTAAATTATAAGCCCTGCAGGTCTAACTTGGTGAATGTGGTAGCACCTCTAGATAGATATGTACTTTATTGATCCCGAAGGAAATTTAACAGATTTTTAGAACTGCTGCTGCAAAGTTTTATGAGAACCCACCAGAAGCTGGTGTGATCCAAAATCTGCCCAAACATAAATGTCTGAAACACATGACAAATTTATTAAAATAACCTCTAACAACATTTTTTATAAACTCACATCACTCATGACTCTACTTATTGTTCTAAAAAAACCAAAACAAAACAACTATATAAAAAATACACCCTCACTACACTGGATTTGTCAGGATAACTACAAATCTGGTAACCCTGTGAGATGAAAAAATGATGCCTGTTCACTTACAATCCCTAAGGTTCAATGAGGTTTCACTACAGCAGCTGTTTTTAGACGGTTCTGTGTAGTTTCATTACAGTGGCCTCTATTAGCTGACATCTTGTCTAGCATGCAGTTGAATTCTCTTTATACAAAATTATAGCAAATTCCAGAGGTGGGAGTAAGTCATACATGTGCAGGTCACAGATAAGTCTCAAATCTTAACCTTAAAGCCTTAAAGCCCCAAGTTAATTCAGGAATATTAAAGCAAGTCAGATCGTCTGTAAGTCAAGCAGGTCTCAAGTCAAGTCATATGGAGTTATGATGCTCTAGTGTCCACAGTTAAATCAGTTTAATACAGTGACCATAAATAGCTGAATTATATTTTCAACATTAACAAATACTGTTTCATTTCTTCCTGACCTTTTAACTCATCTGTTAAATATATTTCTCTTATGACACAGCATTGTTGTATTCCTGTTACAGTGCACAAAAAGCCAGAGCCAAGTAGTCAGGTGAAAGAAAATCTATTTACCCCGTTTGATCTTTATATGAACAATCCTGAGAGATGGAGCCAACAAACTAAACACATACAACTGTCTTTATCATTTGTAAACTGTAATTAACAGAAATGCAGAGGAAAAGTTAGGAAATCCCAACATTAAGTACTGCTTAAAATACCTAAAATTAAAATCAGGTGCCGCACCATCAGTTGTTAATGATTAGGACATGGTTAGGAGGTTTCTAGGGAAACCGGTCTTATTTAAACCTCAGGCATTTTAGTTGGTTTGCTGCTGATTGTTGAAGTGGGTGATATTATCAAAGTCAGCTCCAGGAAGCCTGGGAGGGCATTTAATACACTTAGAAACCAGCTATTCTACTGTCCGCAAAATAATTTACCAATGAAACAACTGCCAACATGGCCAGGTCAGACCGTCCTAGCAAGTTTATCCCAAAAGCAGAGCACAAGATGGGTAAAGACGTCCCTAAACACTTAAAGTCCCAAACACTAAAACCTAAAACATCATCACAGGACCCACAGATAGTTCTTGCTACAGGCAATGTCAAAGTTCTTTCATCTGCCATCAGAAAAAGACTACATGAGTAGTGTGAGGCGTTAGTGGCCATGGACATATGGATGTCTCACAGTAGAAATTTAATTTGTCTTAAAAATGAACTACATTTTTTTTTAATTAACTGATGTTCTATTCCACCAAAATTCTATATACACTTTCACATGTTCTGTGTGAGTAAGTTTCAAGTCTTTATAAACATTAATAAGTTCCTCATCTCACTAAATCTTGTACGTATTAAACAGAACATGCACTTTAGAGATGGTTCCTTGCCCTCTCCAGTGCCTCTTGTAGCACTTCAGCCGAATATCTGCTGAATAGTGTAGTGTAAAAGCAGAACCGCTAACTGTACGTCAGTGCAGTCATGGAGCAGGAGGTAAATGTGGAACCTGTAGAGTGTGAGTCTGCTTTTTCAGAACCTACCGTTAACTTAACGTTAGCTAATCTTTAACTACCGAAATCACACAGTTACGTATGTCTCAGATTCTGGGAAATTCTAATACAAAGATAGTTAGTTATCATCAAATTCCCCTCAAAAGACTGCTATAACAACAGATACCACTTTCATATTCTGTTGTTCTGATGCATTCAGATCTGGTATCTGGGAGCATTCATGAAACCAATTTGAGATGACTATTGCTATGTGACATAGCATTATCATACTAGAGGTAGTCAGTAAAATATATTTGAGGCCATGAAGCAAGCACATGGTGACAAAAAATATTGTTTGAAGGAAATGATGATAGTCAGTAGACAGGAGCTTTAAAATTAATCAAAACTCCAACTACATCAGAACTACTATAAATCAATACAGTTACATTGTATAGTTACCTCCTATTACTACCATATTTTGTCATATTTATCATCATGATACAAAAGTAACTATATTTTTATAATGTTGTTTGACTTGCAGTCGTGCTGTAGCACCACCAAACGCGATGGTTAAACTTCAAGTGGTTAAGTTTGCAGTTAACTTACAGCAGAATGGTACAACTGAAAAATCAAACTATATGGAAGAAGAGGCCATATATAAAATAACAGATAATTAGACAATAGCCTTTTGTTTCTTTGTGAGTGCTCATTGAGTATTTAATATTTCAGATTAATGAACCACATGAGGAACCGACATGATCTTTAAACACTCTTTTAGCTCATTTCCTTTCTATACAACTTCCTTTCTGAATATTTGCCTTTCCATGTCCATGTACTTGCCTCTGCCCGCTCTCTCTCTTTCATGCACCCATTCCATTGCGAGGTTAAGTGGCTACCGTTCAAATTTAGCGAAAGTGGGTTAATTTGGCAGGAAGAGGAGCCCATGCTGGGCTGCAGGACTAGGTCCTAGGAAGCTTTAATGGAATCAGAGCAGCCATTACAACGCAGCAGTAGTCATTTCTCAGTGAGTGGACAGGTGACCTTTCTCCACAGCCTTAAAGTAGGGGTGACATTCGAAGCAAACGCAAGGCAGTAAGTGCTTGCGTCAGTATGAGTGACGGGGTCAATAACGGCCAGGTTATGGGCTTGTAAATATATATTGTGGTTCAGTTGTTTGTGTTGATCAATAGACTGTAGAAAACCAGTTGGGCCACTGATTCAGGCTAAAGGATTAGAAAAGACATTATTTCACTGCTGCTTTAAAGGCTTTTATATAGACAGTGAAGAGCTATAATAGATCATATCATAGATAAAAGTGATAATTAAGGATGCACCGATACTGGTACTGGGCCAATACCAATCTCATTTACTCCCTTACTCATTTACTCTAACATTCCAACACCCATGCGATGTAGGCCAAGTGTAACTGCGGTTCTAACTAACTAATGTTCTGGTGGGCTTCCAGACTCTTTACTCTGGCAGAAGACTTTTTTTCCAGAGCTGTAACTGTCAAACTTTAAGTGTAATTAAATTTTATTCTATTTTTCTTTATTTGCAGACACAGTGGTTTGAGTTCCTTTGCAGATCCTTCGCAAACCACATCTTTCTTTGAATGAATATAAAAACATTAATACTGTGAGTTTTTATAGCTGTCTTTGTAAAACAGGCTGTAGAGGGACGTTACGAGTGTTATATTGAATGAATGTAATTCCTGCTGTCACTATGCTACAGACATGACTGTTGAGACAGATGAGAAGCGGATGTCAAAACTACGGCCCATACTTTACCTAATGCCACTGTTTTCCACTGTTGCCCTATACGATTTAAGGTAACCAGTGTAGTTAGCATATGGTATGGTATCGCTCTTAGCATGTTCTGTTATGAATCATCAATGGATCATGCAACCGTGCAAAAACAGGTGTGGCAGTGCTACAAATCATAAACAGAAAAACAGATCGAGTAATAGGTTGGTAATCCTTGTTTCTGGAACAGAAAATGTGTTGTTTTAAAACTCAGCCTGCCATTTTATGATCCTGTTCTAAAACTTTTGCTGCTACTGTTGCACTGTATTTCATTTTTGTTTTTTATCTGCGAATACCTGCATTTTCTTTTGGGAATATGCTTACAGTGTGTCCTTAGACAGCTGTCCACTAAGGAGAAGGAAATGGGTTCTCATGCACATCCACTGTGACTCTTGTTAGCTTGTTATTTTCAGCCGTAGTATGTTTATTATTATTTTTATTATTATTATTGTTTATCCATATCTATTTCTCTTATCATGGTTAGGCAGATATCCACATTTAAACTACTACTGTAAGATCACAGTAGCAGGCAACAAAGCTACAGGTGACCAGTTTTTTATGGGACTACAAGAATTGTTGTAGTGATTTAGTCTACAAATTAACCATGTTGCAGTTAAAAGACATACAGAAGGATCAATTTAAACTAAATCCGTGGACTAATTGCAGACACAGTGATTTGTGTTTCCTTGCAGATAGAAGGCAATATATAGGTCCACTGGTTTAAAAAATTCGGCACACTGATGAATGTTTCCCAGTGCTGGTCCACGTGAGGATTACCTGGATTTTCCTGTGTATAAGATCGAACTAGTTTTTAACTTTCTTAATCAAATTTGAAAATAGACTTTTATGTTGGAGAATAAACTAACAAATATTACAAACATTGGAGGCCATTTAGTTGGCTGAAAGAAATTTAGTTCTTTAACTGACTCGGTTCAGACTTTTGCTCCTGCTTTTATTGGAACCAAGGAATGTCATAGGATACATCTTCAGCACCAACAAAGGCCGTTGTGCAACGCCAGTAAACTGTGCAAACATATGGTGGCATTTGCGCTGTTATTCCAGATGTTTGATTTAATCCAGAAAGCAAGCACAGATCAACTACTGGTGATGAGCAGATGCAGAAGAGTTTTCTCAGCAGACCACTGGGAGTCGCCATCGATGCTTTCTTTTTTCTTAAAAACTAACACGCCCACAGAAGTCCTCATAGTTTGTGCTAAAGAACCTACTATTCCTTGGTTCCAGCTGGAAACGAACTTCACGGGTTCGGGACCTATTTATTCACCGTGGGAATGTAGCAAACTGTTCAAAACTAAATTATGTCCACGAACCAGAATGGAACCTGTTCCACTCTGGAGAGAAAAATAAGGAATAAAGGGCTGATTAATAAAGGGCTGATATTAAATGATGTAGTTGAAGAAGATGTTGTTGAAACTTAAAACTAATTTACACAGTGGAAAGAAATGAAGTAAAAATAAGTCGATGGGACTGTGGGTGGAAAATGAGCAATAAGAATTGGAACTTTTGGACTACCTGTATTTATGAGCATTTTCTTATCAGAACCTCGACAGCGTACATGCCCACCTGTTCCATCAAGAGCGGTCTCGAGCTCAAACACAAGAGACAAGCTTTATGGGACATTAGCGACTTGTTGCCTGCTAATGTGAACGTACAGTTACAGATGTTCACATCCCAGACATTATCTTTGAAGCTCACTCTTTCCTGTCAAAGGGTGCATCTGTCTTTAGCTGGTACGGTTCTAATTAGATGATGCAGCACTTTCACCTTCACCAGGCAGCCAACCCCATTTTACATTAGAGTCTTCTAAACATTCCAGTTATCAAAACGTGTACATTTAGAGCTTATAGGCTGTAATGACACAATAACTCACTCGCCAGATGACTTACTATAGGAAGAGGAACTATGTGTTCCAGATGCAGTTTGCACTCGATTCTACAACTTAATGACCATAATTATCCATATCCATTTCTCTTATCATGGTTAGGCAGATATCCACTCAAACTACTACTGTAAGATCACACTAGCAGGCAACAAAGCTACAGGTGACCAGTTTTTTATGGGGCTACAAGAATTAGGCTGTAATCACACAATAACTCACTCGCCAGATGACTTACTATAGGAAGAAGAACTATGTGTTCCAGATGCAGTTTGCTCTCGATTCTACAACTTAATGACCGTCCTGTCAAATGCAATGTTTCTATGGCAACCAGATGCACATCAGGGGAACATTTGTTTTATAGCACACATTAAATAGGGATTATAAAGAGAGTCTAGTTGGCCTCCATTGGAAGTCTAGCCCATGCTGGTGAGACCTCGTTACCATGACAGCCGCCTGGCCCCCTGGTTACCAATCAGGCATTGTAAGCTTAGATGCTTTGCACAAGCGATATCTAGAACCCTCATTGCTCAAGCGCTCACATACTTCCCTGTAATTGCTACTTCAAAAGCACAGAGCAGCTGATTTGTCTGAGACCTGAAAGGTGTTTTGACGTGTATATATTGGACTATTTAAGCAGAAAAACCTTGACATGAAGTAAGATGGACTTGTCTGTACTGTGATATACACTGATCAGGCTGCTCTACATCTTCAAAAGTTTTCAGACATCTTATGCAATCGTTTTTGTGATCATGATGGAGTCATGAATAAAAGCATCATGTATAGAATCATATCTAGTGCTTTCAACACCGTCAGACCCACTCTACTCGGCAGCAAGCTGGAGAGCGCGGGGGGTGGACCACCATCTCATCACTTGGATTATGGACTATCTCACAAACAGGCCACATTATGTGAAAGTTAAGAACTGTGTGTCAGACATAACACTATGCAGCACAGGGGCACCACAGGGAACTGTCCTGGCCCAATTCCTCTTCACCCTCTACACTGCAGACTTCACCCACAACACCACAATCTGCCATCTACAGAAATTCCCTGACGACACATCTCGGATGGCGACAAAAGAGAGTACAGAGAGGTTACACTACTGTACTGCACTATATGGACCCAAATCTATATAGTTATGTGACTTAGTTATTGACCAATATTTGTTGCTGCATCTTATTACCTGTACATCACATTTACCTGTTTACATCTTGTACCGACTGCCAACATCACTGTAATCTAACTGCCTAAAGTATTTAGGTGACTACCAGATTATCAGTATCTGTGTAGCTAGAAAATATAACTGAAATATCTTTAAAATATCTGTGCAATATCTTTCAGGAACCGTGCAATATATATCTGTGCAATTACAATGTAAATTTGTATAGTTTCTTATCGTATTTAATTATTTTTTTAACCTAACAATGGAGATTTATTTATTTTTTGTAATTTCTTATTTTGTACTCTGTAAACCTGCACTTTAGTCTACCTCTTGTTCTTTATCTGTATCTGTGCAATACTTACCTGTATCTTTGCTATACAGTCTTATCTTATCTTATCCAGGAAAGCAAGGGTGTATCAATTCTAAATATATTGCAAGATGCATCAGTAAGTAAACCAAATGTTCAAGAACCACTTTCCTCACCAAATGATGACAAGCATTTTAGGTATTTCACCATTTACGAAGCATAACAGCCTTAAAAATATCAGGAAATCCAGAAAACCTCTGTGCATAAATAGCAAGGTCACTGAATGCCTATGACCTTCAACCCCTCAGACAGCACTTCATTAAAAAAACAGTTTGCTCTGTGATGGATATCACCACATAGGCCCAGAAAAAACTTTGACAACTCATGGCAAAGCATTTTCAGGAATTACTGATCTTAGCACCACAATGCAAGTTAAGACTGTACGGTGCACAGTAGGATGTCTGGGCTAAAGAGGAAAAGGACTATCCAAATTGTTGGCGTGTACAAGTGTGAAACTTGCGCTTTGACAGCACCTGATAGATATGCGTTTTGGAGCAGCACATACTGCTTTTTAGACGCTGTCTTTTTCAAGGACCACTTGTGTTATAGCACATGTGATAACAGCATGGCTGCATTATGAGAACATGCGCGTACTAAACTGGCCAGTCTGTGATATTTTGTGCTAAGGTCCTGTACCTATACGCTGCCCAGCTGTATAGCTGACCTGTATGAAAGGGGGAAAATTCACTTTAATTGCATCAGTTAGTATCTTTAGTCAGCAAATGTACATGCAAATGTAAAAATAAAAATGAATGTAACACAGTGATAAATACAGTCCTGTGCCATACTTTATGGAATATGTTGTAGGTTTAGCATTTGGAATCAGGGTATATTTACTATATTGTATCCAGGATTTTAGAAGAAACTTTGGTTAAGCTGGTTGGTTATTTATTTATTTATTTTGTTTTCTTAGTAAAGCAACAGTTGACTTTTTGCAGCCAGGTTTTTGTAGTGTTTTGTATTATTCATTGTCCCATGAAGAAGCAATAACAGATGCACTGCAGTTCCTAAAAATATATCATGTTATCTCCGACAGAACTGGAGTGCCTTTCGCAGTGCCACCATTCATTATCAAATAATGTGAGGATGTGAATTGACCATAAAAGAAATGAATGTGTAAATGGACCTATTAAAAGTGATGTACATTTTCTTTCCATTAGCCTCAATATGAACAGGTTTTTTTTCTTTTCTTCAATACATTCGTTATGTGCCATGATAACCCTATCTGGATTTATTGGAGGTGAATTCCAGTTCTTTTGTGAGTAGTGGGGAAGTATGTAATTTCACTCTCCTGCATAAACTACTTGAGATTACCCATCAAATTAGCTCCCTAGACACTGTTTAATTTATACTCGACTAATCAAAATCACTACAGTTCAACAAAGGCAGCAATTGGCGTTGTGGGTGTATTCTTAGGCAATTTGTTTCACTCAATTTCCCCATTACTATTATTAAAAGCTGCATACAAACACTTCGCCAGTGTTGTTGGTTACGATGTGTGAATGAGGGCAGAAAGCAAGCTGACTGAATAAGGTTAAAATGTTGTGCTATACAGCAACAATCAGCAGCTTATCTCCTCCATTTGTTAGACCTGTTGGCCGAACTATGTCTGAGACACAGTTTGCGGTGGTGTGGACGTAACTGGGGAGATTTAAAAGAGGCTAGGCTACTGTAGAGAGGAGCTAAGAAAAGGTGACAGAGTGCTCTGCCTATGCCTAGCAACCACAAATGGCACTCACTATCTCCTCAGACATAATTGCCACAGCGGCTAGGCCATCACTGCTGGGAAGCAGGGGCAGTTTGCTTGAGGCCACTAAGATACGGGTCATCATGAACTTGATCATTTTAGTCTTAGCGTCTGAAAGTAGTTCCATGTTTACTTACATTTTCCAGTGGTGTCACTGCGCACCATGAAAAGGGGTGGGTCATCCAGTATGGGCACTGGGACACCGCCCTACCGATTACCAAAATTAGGAAACAATTGTATTTAACAAATATTATATAGTTTCTACGAAATGTATGTGAATATATCTGGTCGATTTCTTTTTCTGATTTTTGCGAAAGGTAGGTTAACACATCCGACTTCACACTTCTATACGTTTTGATTCACATATACTTTTATTATGTGAAAACAAAACAAAACCCTGTGTTACTATTGTGTGTTTTATATGTTTCCAATTTTACAATATGTAAAATTCAAAAGTACAAAAATAATAATATAATAATAAATAGAAAGAGAAATGTGAACTAAAATATGCCATATTTGATTGTGTAGGGGACTTCGACATTGAACGTGTGCTAACGCAATTACTAAACAGTTAAGCTTTAGGTGAATTCTGTTTGATCTGTATTACACTGGATATGGTATGCATGAAATTGCATTTTTAAATACACTCTTCAAAACATGTTTCACGCTGAAATAAGCATGGAGGTCCTAAACATAAGATGGCATATCAAAAGCAGCATATGTTCCTTCAACGTCTTTTCAGATTAAAAAAAAAACATTTTTTATAAATGTGCATATCCACCACTCCACTACTATTTTCCCACCATATTTTAAAATGGCATCTTTTCATGTTTTTTAATATATTTTCAGACAAACAGACTTTTTGTATAATGAAATATCTATTTCAACATTAAATACAAAAACCCACATTTATGATACATTTTGAATTGACATGTCTTATGTTTAAAATTGTGTATAAAAGCCATCATTATAAACTACCCTATATGACTATGTCTTTCATTCCACCCACTCACTGTTGTGTCTGAGTCACAACACAAAAGTTAAATCTGTTTGACATCCTCCAGAAACCATTAATTCACTAATTTGATTCAAATCTTATTCATACGATTATGTTGTGCAGTAAGCCATAAAAACAACTGTCCTCACTCTCCCTGTAAAAAGAAATATTTGCTCAGCTACTGTTGCTTATTTGTCCTGTGCTTGTGCTCCAGCAAGAGATTAATAGCCCAGGTAAGACACCCATTAATTATCTAGAGTGTTTTCCCTGCTGGTTTGGTAAATGGTCATAGAGCCGGACTTCTGCTGCACGTACACCCTTAAGCTGCACCTGTACTCAAAGCTGCAAGGTGGAATTAGGTTAGAGAGCCTTCTGGAGTTTTGGGCGCAGAGATATAAGTCTGATATAAGAGGTGCACAGGGCCCTTTCGTAATGCAGTCACACTTTAAAGCTTCTAATTTACAATTCCTTTCCTCCCTTTCGCCATCACTATTACCATAAGACTGAATAACTCTGTGTGTGTTTTACCTGACACATAAAATCTTCATTTTCAGTCTCATAAACATGATATTTATAATGGGGAATTTATTCTATTTTTGGGGATGTCTAAACACTGTGATGCACTAATATACTACCTCATCTTGTAGGGAAAACAATAACTCTGGTTGTAATCTAAAAAAAATAAGAGTAATTGTAGATGCTATGTTTTTAATTAAATGCTCAAAATAAATTGTATTGTAAGAGGTTTTAGTTTTAACAGTTGACTGTGGTGTATTACAGTTCATTACTTTTAAGTAAAATAATTTTTTTAATTTATTATTTCACAGAAAAAATGCTGACCTTTATTTTTTGTTTGTAAAAGCTGTTACTGCACTTGAAGTAGAGAAATGAAGTAGAGAAAGGCTTAACTTCTTTCCAATAAAAATGAAATCTTACATAGCAAAATACAATTCTAACATTTAAAAGTTATATTTTGAAATGTTCTCATTGTTGGTCTAGCATCAAACATTACTTGTCAGTGTTTCTTACCTTTGTATTGTTGTAGCTGTTTCTGAGAATTGTATTATTTCTTTGATACAGCATATCATCTATTTTAGCAGATATACACGCAAGAGTTTCACTTGCTGTGGGTCTTTAACATGTAGAACCTCATTTCTATGTCAGTTTTCATTGGTTCTTGCCTAGAACATCAGATAAATATAGCTCGGATGTTAACTACTGCCAGAGTGACTTTATAAATGGCATAGCACTGTTACTGCCATGTTTTCTAATTGTGACTCAAAATCTCCTAAAAGTGCTTTTACTATTTTGTAAAATAGATTTTGAAAAATGATGTGGCTATATGCCCTACTTAACAGCAAAGCATGAGAAGTGTCCTGTAGATGCCAAGGTTTGCGAAACCCTACAAACTGAATGTGCCTGCTCCAAATCTAGGGCAAGCGGAAATCATCCCACATAGGAGGGCCTGTGAGGGGTTCTCAGTTCTAACGTAACTGCTCGACCCTTCTCCATTCATTAGTTTTGACCTATTTTGCCACCTTATTCAGCTGCCATGAAGAGTGTGAAAGAAAAAGAGAAAAGGCTACACACCTGGAAACCTTTTTCCCCAGTTTCACACAGTAGGGATATCAAAACACAAATAAGGTTGTGCAGTGATTCATGAAGTTACATAACCCAGCTGCGCACTATTAAAACAGCAAAACAAATCTACATAACAAAGGTGACACAAATGTAACTGTCCTTATAAGGGCACAGTAAACGGAAGACATTTCAGGCCTTTTCTCTGTGAAACAAAAAGCTGACATCAAGTTGTTTCCCTTGGTTTCAGCTTAGGCCTTTCAGTGAGGCTTTAACACCATTTTAATGGAACACCTGCAACTCCCGTCTTGACTGCAGCTGCTTGATCGGATGATCAGCGCTCCTTTTGATTTAAGATGGAATTACGTCCTTATTCATATACAGTTGTAAAAGTGTACCTGCTTTTTTTCCTGATTGGCCTCTATTGTACACCTTATATAGTTGTTTGAAACTTTGATGTAAAACTGAGAAAAGAAAAGCTCAAAATGTCTATTGTGAAGCCAGTGTCCATCCAAAAATCACTTTGAACTGGTGCTGACCACCTGAAACACCTGCTATGACAATGGTGGTTCTTCTCAAAGAGTGCTGCCTTTTCAACACAGTGACCTACTTTAAGGAAAGATATTTCCCTATTAAGTTAACCCATATTTTAAAGATCCAGATGTCAGGACTGACTAGGTGGGTCTGCAGAGACGAATGCAAAACAGCAGCTTGATTAACTATACAGCTGTTTTTACAGGACAATGCGACATGGAAATGACCTAAACGCTATCAATGAATTCAGTCTGGGGTAAAGATTTCTAGTGGAATTATCCAAGACATAAACAGTATAACATGCATAAACATCTTTTTTTGCACCAGACCTTTCAAAGGACCTGATGTATCTGATTCACCATGAACAACTTTACTGCTGCTCAAATTAATGAACCACACAAAAAGTCAATGAGGACAGAAATGTTCAGAAGTCAAGTTCAAGTTAAGTCTTGAGGCTCTGTGGATACAAGTGGAAGAGAAGTCGTGGGTCTTTAGTGCAGAATTCTAGTTATTAGAAATGGGCAGTTTATAAAACTGAAGTGCCACTAAAAACTTATCAGGTACAATACAGCTTCTCTGCATCACTCAGTGTAGAAAACCTTCAGCCTGAAGGACAGAACTGAAGTGCTGCGCAAAGTAAATTGATTCTGGAAAATAGTGGATAAAAGGAAAGAGACAAAAACAACATGGTCTGGAGTTTGTATAGAAGGTAAAACCTGCGGCCTGATGCACATAATGAAGCACTCCATGTGGTAAATGAGTGTTTAAAGAATAGAGACAAAACAGCTTGAAACTGTTGGTCAGCATGTAGCCTGTATAGCAAGTATATGAGCTAGTGCAATGGCTAAGGTCAGCTAAACTAGCTGAGGTTTTGGTAAGAACAGATCACATTTTTTAAAATCTACTAAACTTTCAAATTAACTTGCTAGGAAACATTGATTATTGTCATTGTCCTATAAACACTGAGTTTACTGTATGTAGCTCTTTGTTCTGTCTGTCAGACTTCACATTTTCCATAATTAGAGGCTCGTTATTTGATCTGTATCAAGCCTGTCACACTGCAAGCTGTAGGAGAACACTTTGGCAGTAATGGCTGCATAAGGCTTTATTTATTTACTGCTTTTACATTGATGATGCCATTTTTCTCAAGTCATGAGTCAGTCAACATCTCCCCATCTCCATCTCTAGACAAAAAAACCCTCTCAGACACTATCAGCAGTTATTTGCAAATTAGCCTCACTGTAAACCTCCCAGACAAGCTTAGATAAAGAGTAGGATGTGTTCGAGGAACATGGTGACATTTTAGCTGAGGAACACCCTTGGGGGCAGGTCCACTCCATAATGAGAGGAAAGGTTAAAACAAGCCTTATCTAATTACCTAAGAGTGAAGCACAGACACTATTCTAGTCCTGAAAATCAGCCTTGCATTTAAAACATGAAGATGTGCTATGGCAACAAGTAGGAACACCTCATCCAAAACAAACACTCAGACGTCCACCTTCTAGAGGAACTTTAAAGCTACAAATTTAATCCTCCTCAACACAATTGATTATGTTTTATATGCTCTGTCAGTTTTTAAAATTACTAAATTAATTTTTAGTAATTAAAAATTAATTAATGGACTGCAATTTTTCTTCCACTGAAATAAAAGTCAATTTACCACATTCCTGGTTATTGGCACAGTGGCAGCAGGCAAGCCTGAAGCATTTGGTGTTCCAGGACTTAGGAATGCTGCTAGATACTGCCAAAATAAGTCCTGTTCTGAGTGACAAAGTGCTTTGCAGTTTTGAATGATGAATATGCTGTCTATACCTCATACATCAACTCATGTTCATGGCTCATTTGCTTCAATATGATAAACAACATAGCTGATCAATTTTGATAGATTTTAAAATATAACACAACAAAATAAACAATTAAAAAATAACCCAACATTTTCTAATTTGCATAATAAGCGGATGTTATTTGGCTGCTTTTTAGCCTCCTCTTCATGGCATAATTTGTTTAGCTTCAGAGCTTTATTTAAAAGAAGACATCTGAGTGCTTAGTACTCTGAATTCGATCATGGGTCACTGATGAATTCTTGCATACCAAACATGATTTTTTCGAACGGCAAATGTGCTACAGTATTTTATTTGGGTTCTCTATTTCTTTGCCTTCTGCTTTTGTGGCATCTCCAAAAGTGGATCAAACTGGTCTTTCTAAAAGCCCCTAAAAAGTTCCATCCCCTCAATGATGTGCTGAAACTGTCCAAGCTTGTTTTACAGTCTGCCTGGGTCTGTGTGTGTGTGTGCTTGTGTGTGAGTGTCTGTGTGTTTTGTGTGTGTGTGTGTGTGTTTGTGTGTGTGTGTGTGTGTGTGTGTGTTTGCTATGGTGTGATAAGTTACTTGCTATATTTTCTTCATTATGTTTTTGTTTTCTTGTTTTTCTCAGAGATGACTGTTCCACTTTTAGACGGTCTAGCCTCAGGATTTTTCTTTTTGAAATACCCTGTTTGTAACCCTTTTATCCAAGATGGATGAATTTAATATGGAGTTGCACTGAAAAGTTGAACAAGGTGAGCATTTTTCCAGACTAATAAATGAGTTTGACCTAAATATTGTTGCTGCACAATGAAAAACATGTATTTCCATTTTTGTCTGTTTTTACCTGTATGCATCACTTGAACAGAACAGCTGCTGTTTACATTATTTGGAAATTCTATGATAAACAAACCAACAGAAATGCTCCAAAATCCCATAAAATGAAAGGTTTTGGCCCTTCCTGTAAAGCTACCATTTTGGAGATACTTGTGTTTCTTTGAACAGCGACAATATGCTCAAACAATTAGGCATATTTAAGATTTGGTTAAATGTCCACATAAAAAACAAAAAAACAAAAACGAACCTGTGTGTAAAAACGTTTGCTGCTGCCGAGCTGTACCACTGCAGACCACAGGTAGAAAACTACTGTTCTATGCCTTCACAACAAAGAACCCTATTTGATATTCTGTATGACTAATGTAAAGGTGAGCCATACTGTGAGCTCGTTGTAGGGTCCCCTGTTACTTCGCCCAACAAATGCCAATTTTTTTTTGTCACTAAAGAACCATATTTGGTTACCCAAAGTACATTTTAGATTCTTATAAATGCTGGCCAAGATGCAACGAGTAAGCTTCTTATACATTTTGAAAATGCCTGTAAATATTCTATACTGATGAATATGCTTTCCTTAGAACTGTATGTTTAAGCCAAGAACCTGTAAAGAACCTTTACATTAAAAACTGCAATAAGCAGCTTGATATGGCCTGCATTTTTTGGACAGCAGTGGCTTCCTTCATGAAACTGATTTGAACTGTTTTTAACTGGTATCATTGTGGTCTTCTGTTTCTCGACTGGATGCATTCCATGACCTTTATATCTTTCACATGGAATTAGTGTTGGGCTTGTCACCTGACACTAGGGTTAATAGAATACTGGTTACAGCACTGGACTACATACTTTAAACATGGGTCTGTAACAGAGTGTAGCTCGGGGTCATCAAGTGCAGCACAGTTTAAAGATTTCCCTGCCCAACCACATGTGATTGAAGTTAATTACCTGGTATAGGTGGTGTGTAGGAGCAGGGAAATCAGCAAATTGTGCTGGCCTAGGCACAGAATTGGATGAGAATTGATGAGCACTGCTGTAAGGCATGCTTTGCAGACATCAAAGCACCTAGGCAAAGCTACTTTAAACGGTTTTAGTGTTTAGTGTCTTTAGTTCTTTATATAAATATTTATATTCTCATACAGTTTGCTGTCTAAAAAAGAATGCATTAAAATTAACACATGAATACAAGGCACAGATTCAGGTATTTCATATTTCTCAGGTTGCATTTCATTACAGACCTAGCATCTGCGTGGAACATATGGATACATAATGTTTCAGTTGTTAATGTATATAATTGTACATAATTTCCCTTATTTATCAGAGTGAGTTATCAAATCCTATCATAAAAAGAGTGCATGCAGATTGCACAGACAGTTTTGTTATTTTCTGATATGGTAATAAACAAATGTTGCTCTCTTTCATTTTAATGCATCTTCCTACCAAACATGTCTAAAGAAGTGACCATACCACTGACCTACATACTTCACCAATTAACCCCTATCATTTTATTTTCGTCCGATTGTCTGAACATCCCAGGCCCCCGTCGTTGATAGGCACCTGCCTTTTGTAATTATAATAGAGATGTATTAAGAGCCAGGATGTCTCCGTCAGCAAAATCAGATGTAAAGTAGGCTTCCCACTGAAGGTTGTTACATGACAACTGGCTATTCAATCTAGTTTCCACATATCACCCAAAGAAGACATACATAATGCAAACCAGATTAAGAAACAAAAGAACAAAAGTTCATAGTGAACTAACAAAGTTAGTAAAAGCAAATAAAGAAAAATGATAATTAATGCTCTCATCATCATAGAATAGTTCCACTAAGAAGGAAGTGTCAGATTGCAATGCTATTGGAAAGGAAGATAAAGGTTACCATGAACAATAAATGATGATAAATTTAAACTGATATGATATTATTTATTGTGCTATACATGTAGAATAAGTGTCACTCAATATGGCGTCAGGCCGCCATGTTTGCTAACACAGCATGTCTTAGCATAAGGTTGAGGAGGTTCCTAATGGTGTCCTGCCATAATCCATCCTATGCAGCTTTAATATTCCCACACAGTTCCTGCAGTAGTAGGGCCAAATCTGTGTCCAATCTTGTTGGTCGTCTTCACCAACACAAAAGCGGGACTTGTTATTGAAGATGACCTACTGAAATTCTGAGTTAATCCATGACAGTCTGGCATGACACCATTGCAGTCTTTGGTGAAGCTGACGTGATGATAAGGGCAGTCGTCGTAACAGTTTGACCTGAATGTAGTCCTGCGTCGATGACAGATGAAGGGCATCACTGCTTGCTGAATGTCTGTGGCTGTTTGGTGAGTCAGAGAGTGATAAGATCCAGCACATGTGCGGCCTAGTATGATACTTGCATGTCTTGCATTAAATAAGTTGTATGTCTCACAATGTCAAACATACCCACCAACTTTCATCGCTGTCATTTGATTCCCTCTGGTTGCAATTATTTATTCAACTACTCTTTTGATGATGGGTGTAATGCAGTCACCAGAATTTTAACACTACAAAGTTTGGTCAGTAGGTGGAGCAGTTTACAGAGTGCTCAACCTCATACTCCACCCACAAGCAACAGCTATTGGGTTTTGGTATTGGTGCAGCTATTGGTGGCGTGCATGCACAAGGCTCATGATCGTTTGGGCAGATATTCCCTTTAGTAAGCAGGTTCCTCACTTAAACTCATGGCCGTGGCATGGCTCCAGTGTATGGTGTGTCAAGACTGTTCAGCTTTTAAGAGTAGAAGTCAGAAAACTGCCGAAATGTGACTGAGTCTTCTGGGAAAGAGAGTACTCTGTAAAAGATACACCATAGTTTGGGAGATTTAAAGCATCCTTAAGCTCAGTTCCACCCATGTTTTATCTATTGCTCTTTGAAGTTATTACACTGAGGTGAATGAATGTTTAATGTATTTATTTTTTGTAGATGTTGGAAAAAGGCTGAGATACAGACTGAGGCATTAGGCCAGTACTGCTTCTTCATCATCTCATTTTGAGTCGATTCAATTCAACGCTAGTCACTATCATCTGTATACATGATGCATTATGTGGGGATCTTACATACCCGGTTGGTTGCTAGCCCATGCTAGAGAGCAAAATAACCTAGCATAAAATTAGCACAGCATGCAAAAATGTTTAAACACAATACACTACTGTTTATTTAACTAAATAAACACGTGCATGCCATGACTAAACAATATGTAACCCCAGACTCTACATGTCACTCTCAGCAAAACACAGAGGAATCTTAGTGATCATTCAGGATAGGGTGAGCATCTGCGTTATTAGGATTTAAAAGATTTCTGCAGAAATTACTTCAGAGTTTACGCCTAAAGACCTTATTTTGCAGCAACAGTAAATAAGACCTGTTTTTTAAGCGGTACACACACACATGCTCACCTTATGAAAATTGGTTTCTGATGCTATTAAATTCACCCATTCTCATCAAAAAATAAGTTTACATTAGCATTAAGAGCGCTGCAGAAGAAGTTCATTTCCTATCTGACCTACAATATCTGTCACTAACACACACACACTTGTCTTGCCGTATTTGTAAGGACATCCATAGGTTTCTGTAACTTTATGGATTGATGATATAGGTTTATTTTATTGTAACTCCATATTCCTACACCCAAACCCAACCTTAACCTCAAACTCGTCCAAAAGATTATCCAAAAGAGCATTCTTGCTGCTCTATGCTATTTTTGCTTGTGTGTGTGTGTGTGTGAGTACCAGAAAAATGCATTCATAGTGTCTTCTACATGTCTTCACAAATATAGCAAAACAAGAACATACACACCAACACAAAGCTCCCAAACACAACTTAAGACAAGCTCTATATGTGCACAAAAGTAGTGAATAATTAATAAGGGTGAGATCACTTCAATAGAGTTTATGACAAATAATTAATTGTTTAAAATTTGCTGTTCAACTTTATGCACTCAGTCACTTCCAAGGATTTTGTATTTGTTGTCTCTTGGACAAACAGATGTCAAACAAAGCAGTGCGTCTATGAGCATCCTATTGTTTTGTTTTCAGTTCAGGTGCAACAGTTTCTAAAATGCTATTTTGTGCTACTTTGATTTTGTTTTGCCTTTTGTTTTTGTGAGCCAAACCAATCAGTATTTGAACCCTGTAGAATCAAAACATAGCATAACTAATCAAACCATTAAGACATAATCATAATGTAACCTGGTCCTGTCTATAGGATAGAACAGTATAGCAAACCTGAGAAACTGAGTATTATAACAGCTCTAGTGATCAGGAAGGGACATGCTGAGAAACTACACCTTCAGATTCCTGTAATGGAGCAACTGAGTCACGTCTAATCCCCCATGTTGTTTACAGATGCATTAGAGAGGGCGTTACAAATTACTCACCATGTGAACCAAGAAGTGCAAAGTTTCACGCCAAATTGCACACCAGTGAGATGCAGCCCTGAAGACCCTCCTTCTAATAGACTCCCTGCCTGGGGCTCAGTCTGTCTTTCTGTCTGTCTGTCTATGTATCTGTCTGTCTATGTATCTGTCTGTCTGTCTGTCTGTCTGTCTGTCTGTCTATCTATCTATCTATCTATCCATCTATCCATCTATCCATCTATCTAGCATATGTATAGTACTTAAGTCAAACAAATGCAATCTTGATCTGCTACCTTGCATGGAAGAGAGGTTATCTTTTTAGTTTTGGAGGAGCTGAGCTACAGTGATGTAGTCTATTGTTTGCTCCTTTCCACATGCATGAAGAATGCTTAGACTGCTGCATCTCCTGGCCATGGTCAGTCCTGAATCTATTAAATATTGACCACTCTTGGTGCCAGTAGGCCAAGGAAGTCTAACAATGACCAGAGTAAGATTTCACCAGGTTAGCCCCTGGTGGTTTCAAAATGCAACTTGTTGGATGTGTGGTGGAGTCAACAGAATAAGTTTTGTAGAACAGGATGCCAGATAAGAGGTTTTGAATAAGTAGTCATGGTAATAATCTCCTGGTTGCATTGGGCTGAGCATTTGCTTAATAATAATTCGAAGATGTGGACCAGACAACACGCAGGGGCCAATGCAGAGGTACTCTCCTGTGACCCAATTAGGGCCTCCAAGCTTTAAAGAGCAGCTTGTTTCTAGACTCTACTTTAGTCACCACTCCTTTCAGATGTCCCCTAAAGAGCCTGTTGCTCCCATCTAGACTGGGTGGGGAGTGTGCTTCAGGATGGCTGCACTCACCTGGCAGATTTAGCAACGTTCAGATGAAATATGTCAGATAATGTTTTGCTGGACTTTTACACTAACAGAGCTTTATAGTATACTGGCTAAGTTTTAAAAGATCTAATTAATCAAAGTCTAAGGCTGGTAGGTGGATTTGATTGGTATAGATTCATTTTTAAGATTTTATGGAGAACATTGATCCTTCCTGTTATGAAGAACAACATCCAATTATTTCCAGTTTCTCAAACTGGCCATGGTCTTTGTGATTATCCCAGTATCAAACCGGGATTGCCATTTCCAGCTGCATAAAATAATGGCTGCTCAGAATCAAGTCTTTGTGACAAACTGTTGCCAGTAAGTTATCTCTGACTGCCCTGTTTTTTGAGCAACACTGACACTAAGCAACGATACTGGTGGGCAATATAGATGCTCTATGCCAATCGGCATTAGTATACAATTCCTAGAGCACACGTTGCTGGTTGCAAAGCAAAAAAAAATCGATTATCACTCTTCTGATAAATGATTGTTGTTTTGATTGGGTGCCTTTTATTGCTCATGTAAAACACTGCGCAGGCCACAACACACTTTTTAACCTCAGTGTAAATGGGTGGAAGTAAATAACTGCTGGCCAAGGAGGCAGATATTACCTAGGCAGATCACAAAAACAATTCATTTAAAACTGGCTGGACTGTATGAACTGGGGAAGGAAAGTTTACATACTGGTTGTAAAATACACAAGCCCCTCAAAGACAACATGTGAATATGAATGTGCGGTAGAAACTTAGTTTAAATACAAGCTGTTCTGTTCAAACTCATGACTATAAATACAGTGTACTAATAATCCAATATGTCAAACTGGTGTGCTGCTCTGACTTACACTGTACAATTAGGTTGTCATAGCAACAACATTTACATCCTGTGCTTTCCATTTTTTTGTTCTACAGCTGCGCAATTAAACTTAATATGTTTAACGCCTCATATAAGGATGAACAATAATCCTTCATGGCTATATTTAGGTTGCGGTTCAATGGTATTTTCTTAATGTATTTTAATGTCTGTAAGTATAGTTGTATGAAAAAGTTTGGGAGCCCCTGAGAGTGGACATAGGGCCTCTTTCCAGGGGCCAACTCCAATGTCCATCCGTACAACATTTCTAAACTGACAACTTAGACACTGCTGACATCGTACTATATGAACTCTTATGGTAGCTGTATAGAGCATACTTTGCAAACGGTTCTTTCCTAGTTTCTCTCTCTTCCCCTCCCTTGGTTACTCTGTCTGCAGCTGCATGTGACCACAATCAATCGAAGACAGCACCGATTTAGCAGGCACGCGATCCTGAGGGGAAATTAGCATGTCTCATCAGCGTGACGCAGGCCAGGGAGAGAGCTCTGTAATTGGACAAATATGTCAGGCCTCAATGTTTGCGGCCTGATGAGTGCTAAACCAAAGAGGCGGAGTGTGAGGAAATGTTTCAATCAGCTCAGATTGACGCGGCAGTCTTGATGTCTCAAACAGAGAGAAAGTTTCTGTGAATCAATCATGGATTAATGCTCGCCGGGAGTTTAGTCCTAACACCATAATGTGTGCCGCCATTGCAGTGGGCAGGCAGACTTGATTCCAATTAGACAGGCTTTGTAGTTGGCTTTTATCTGACTGATGGCAATGACATTCAACTAATGCTACCCATCTAATGTATCCGCCTCTACCAAGAACTGGCATTAGTGTCATCTTAAAATTCTCTTATTAAAAAGCCACATCGATGTCAAAGCCCAGTGTTTATTTGCATGTATATATGCATTTATGAGTAAACTCTGTTTTTTCAATGATTGCATAGAACACCTCAGTGCTGCTCCACCGACTTATTTTTAAAACGCCTTTTTTTTTTTTAGAAAGATGCAGTACAGAGAAAAGTGGACAAATGTGTCAGAAAAATTATGCACCCACTGGGCAACTCGCCAGAGCTCTGGTTGGTCTTGTCATCCACTGCAGAGCCTTTATAGAGAAAGACAGATCCTCTGTCAGAGGTTATTGCTGTTTTGCTCTTTGTTCCCTGAAATTACAGGAGAAAAAAGTATAAACAGCATAGAAGACTACAAAGCCATGAGAAAGACATAAGGCAACACATTGCCTTTTAGAAATACATAATTTTGGCCCAATTGTTTGCCACCCATGAAGATAAGGGCTGGAAGACATGTATGCTAACCTTAAAAAGTGGTTACAGAACCAAACTAGCAAACTAGCACACCTCTTGCTTAGTGGGTTTCATAGAAGCTGATAAGAAATGCATTTCTAGGAATATTGCAGCAGCGTTATGGTGTTGAGATTAATCATATAAAAGCTGTTATCATTGCTGTTTAAGTGGGTCACTGACCATGGCTGGGTTCAAAAACAAACGTTTTATCTTGTTCGTGTTTCGTGTTGCTCATCTCACTAGACATCAGAGGGTTTTATATGAACTGAACTTATATAAGTTATATATATATATATATACATAAATATAATATATAATGGGCCCAAAAGAGTAATTTGCAGTGAAACCACTTTTGCTCTCTTAAAAAGACAAAGTTTTTTAGGGAATCATAATGCCATTTTGCAAAGAACACTTCTTGACAAGCTTTCACGGGTGTACGGCTAAGCTTTTGGGGCATTTGGAAATAAAGGATAACACACTTTAGCATTTATTTACTTAGAGATTATTTTTATATGGGAGAGATAAACACTTCTAGCAGGTGGTGGGTGAGAAATGCTGATCTTAACTTATCCAGCATTACTATGAGCATGAGCATTTTATTACTAGCTGAGCACATCAGTAATAAGAGTCATAAATGAAGCAGATAAAGTGTGCAGATATTGGAATAGGTTATTTTACATAAAGGAAGTGGTGTGTGTGTAGCTAGAAAGATACAGATTAAAAAGTTATGAGAAGCACCCTCGCAAACTCCTCCTCTCCATTATTATGTGATCTATAAAACTCCTTCCACTCCTTCCAGCCCAAGCTCCTCATCCTTGCCTCAGCTCAGAGTAAGGGTGGTTTGCACTTTGCAAATTAGTGTTTAAAATGGGCGGGTCTACATCATGTAACTCTCGAGCTAAAATCATGTCCCCCTATGCATCTGTTTATTTGTGCCACTGTGGATGCAGATATTGATATTGTCCAGTAAGGGTCCCTGTCTGTGGTGCACTATGCTCTGATTTTAGGACACTCAAATAGTTACTCACATTACTATGAGCACTAATCCTTTTATGAGCAACCATAATCAGCAGACTGTGTTCAATTGAAACATGTGAGAAAGAACCTGTGCCTTTTTTGCTCACACAAAAAAACTGTGTGAAGTAAGAGAGGAAGCAACCGTTCAAGCAGGTGCGCTCTTCAGATGAGAGGTTATTGAAATTCAAGCTAAAATTAGCTCTTAATATGATATTATCTAAATAAGAGGCTTTTCTGCACCTCCTCAAAAAATTTGTCAATGCATTTCCCTCTGGGGACCTTAATTCACAGATAATGGTGCCTATTTGACAGGGATTAGCTTTAATCATTCATAATGAGCAATAGATGTCATTATAATAGCTTAGCTACTTAAGAGGATTTTCACAGTCACGTCATTAGTTTGCATGTTTTCTTTATCTTTATGGTGACTGCACACGTAACCAGAAAGCTGGTCAGACGGTCTGCATATTAGAATAGGCATTTAGAGAAACTGCAGTGTGGATGCTTTGAATAGTTTATATGTAATGCTAAAGCTTGTCAAGATCTCCAATAAACATCTACCTTTTAGCAGCATCAAACTGCTAGACTGTTAGAGCTTGGCATTCAGTTCAGGTCATAAATGTCAAAGCTCAGTAAAAGTAAGGAACGCCTCTTTGATTGTGGTAATTCAGCCTGCTAGCACCCCTATGGTAGTATACTGCTTGGCCATCTGCAATTCTAATCAGATTTTTGAGGGTTGTCTTAAATTAATAAATAATCTATATAAAATGATAATAATCCTACAATCATTAGTATGCACAGTTAACATGAAAGAGAAAACAGCTGAATAGTCAGTAAGAAAGTAATGAACATGTTCAAAATAGTTGTCAAGCAATTAAATTACATAAACAACACTGGTTGCATGCGTTGCATGTGATAGAGCTCTGATATACTTGCTTGTAGAGGTAGATTTTAGAAGCTAACTGTTTTTTCAAATTTATTCATTCAAACATGCAACAGTGCCCAGCCAAAGCAAGGGGCTGAAGGTGCACCCTTACAATGCCACTTACAATGCATTAGGTATAAACCTACTTTTGTATGGTCTGACATACGGCAGTCATTTCCAGTTCTAATTATACTGTTGGCAATTTTTGGTTGGAGTGGGTGGGAGCGGGTGGGTGTAGGATAAATTATAATGGGAGTGGGATTAAATAAACAGAACATGCAGACTATTAATACATAGCTCAGGTCTGAAGTTCTTTCCCTACACTCTTCAAAATACAGGTCCCAGAAAGGGTTCACTACAGCCAAACATCCCCTAGTTTTGATTTAGTAAAGTAGTTTGACAGCAATACAGATACCATATCAGTATCAGTGCTGATACAGGCACCTGCCTGCGGTGCTCCTCCGATGGGCATCTGTAGCACTGGTTTTATCTATCCTAATAATCCTAATAAATGGCCAATTAAATAAACACAGTCATCATAGTTTTTAAAATTTATTTATTTAACAAGTGATCATATTAAGTTAACTGTTAACATATAAGGTTAAATGTTGATAAAAAATAAAATAATAATAATAACTAGAAAAGTGAATTTCCTGAAGGAAACGCGGTATGGTTGCGCAGCTTGCTCAGTGAGGAATGAGGGATGAGTAAACGAGTGCAGGTCGGTATGACTGTGGATTAGCGTGTGGGGGCTGCTCTTAGTGAGTATGTGAAGTTTGGTGGCACTCGGGCGAACGAAAACATTACTGCTGGGTTTGGGTTGAAAATGACTGGCACTCAATAGGAGGAATGAGGGATGAATAAACGACAGATAAAAGAGTGCGGGTCAGTATGGCTGTGGGTTACTGCTTGGGGACCTCACCTTAGTGAGCATGTGAAGTCTGGTGGCTCTCGGGTGAAGAAAACAGCCGGCTGGGTCCAAAAATGACTGGGACTCTAGGGGAGGAACGAGGGATGCAAAAAAAAAAAAAAGCGAAGAAAAAAAAAAAAGAAGACTGCGCCCCGAGCCATTGTATCCGATTTGGTGTCTCTAGGTCAAGCGGAAGTAGGTTAGATAGGCACGTGTTTTTCTATCCTATTCATTCTCTATGGGAAAAAAAATCAGGAAAATTTCCTTTCTACTCGGAATCTGTGCATCCAATCAAAAAGCTGTATACGAGTCCACATCAGCATATCATACCGGACAATCTGGAGTTGGAACAGAGTCGATATCTCAAAAGCTGCGGGACGAGTTAGTCGGTGATGAAACGGGAGAAAGCAAAAAATTGAATAACAGTATATTTTTGCAACCATAATAATAAAATATTGTAACCTATTCCATTTGGAGTCAGCTCCGATAATTCTAACTCAATAAGTAAATGTGACTTATTGATCATTACCAAAGTCAGATCTGAGAAAACCTGAAAACTTGACTGCTCTTACTGAAATGATTCGGTAATCCCCATATTCTGCATTGGATCACTATATAGAACAAAATTCTTGAAGGTTGCAAACAATTTGGTACATTACATAATGGAGGTTTGGGCATTTCTGTGCAACAGCAGATTCCATCTCATTTATTTCACAAACATCATATAAACCACATGTGAAATTGGAACCCAAGTCGGAACTTAAAAAATGTCAGATATAGTGTGGTTTTTGCTGTTTTGCACATATGAAGAAAATGACCAGATATGGGCCACTAGCTGTGTGAGCTCAATGCACCTCCATGTAATGTCCACCAAACCTTAAAAATGCTTTATTTAACATCCCAAGCAAGAGAAGGAGAAAATGACATCAATAAATCATCACACACATATACACAGATGCATGGTCTTAATTTAACTGCCTCCTATGACAGGCTGAGACCCTCTCAAGGTTTGATGGGCTAGTGGAGAGAAGGAGCCATAAGCCAGCACTAACTGTAAATTGCTGCCTGTGACTCATGAGGTCAGGCCTATTATAGGTGTTAACAGTGTGGGGAGCAGCCCACAAGACTCAGGCTCCATACTGAGCTCTATTGATTTTTGGTGCTTGTGTTTTTTGACTACCCCCAGCGTGTCTCAGCGTGTATTTTCTCTTTCAGTTTTTTATTTAGAGCCAGGTAGTAAGACTATTTTCAGCTCTATAATAAGAAAGGTAATAAATAGTGGACAATTGATTGTGAGTAATGGAGTGAGGAATGATAAGCTCACGTGACTAGTGTGTTTAACTGGTATTTGGGATTTCCCATGGAGCATGGAGTCAAATTACCATAATGCAAAACCTCTCATTACTTACAGCTTTTAGAAAACAGATAATGCAATGCATACGCGACAATGTTCTTTGGATTGTACCCTAAAGGAGAAAACACAGAGTTGGAGTGGGATTTGTTTTCATACTGGGTTACAGGATGCAGACCAGCCGGCATCACCCCAAGATCTAATGTATTTTCATGAACACACATTCCACACACGTGTGGAAAGGCAACTTTACCATGGGCACTCGCACAAGCATCGCAATATGATGCCATCTTTATTACAAAACTATTCATAAGTACATCTACAACACGTATATACATAAAAAAGAAAATTGGATATCAAAGGAAAACTGGAGAAAGTCATGACAGTAAATTTCCTGTCTACATAAGTTACTCACAGCATTTCACACCTCGTTTTATCTCCTTCTACAAAATGCATGATGTTTCTGAGCTTTTCCGTGCCTTTTCAGCATCACTACAATAGAAAAAACACCCTGTAAAACACATAGGACCAGTTTCATACTAAAACTGAACAGGTATATCTCCAGCCACTGACTAGCTATAATTAACCTGGGGCTGTGCCTCATTGAGGAGGGGGCATTAATACATAGACAGTTGTAGCTAATAGTTATCTGGTGCTTAAATGTACATTTCTATATTTTAGCCCACAGTAAACAGCCCCCAGGAATTCTCCCAACTCTCCTGATTACACTCCACACCACTGAGCTAAACTCTTCCACTTTCAATCTTCACACTTGATCAGAACGTAATGGGACGCACATGATACCATGATAAGGCTTTTAAACTATTACTGTGTTTCACTGTCCTGCACATTCAGCCGCTCATAATATCATGCAGCTCACAGTGCCAGCATCCTGTCCCCTGAGGCACCGGTAGCCCGGGCCTGGCCTTGCTAATCACAGAAATGTATTTGCCTAGATGCACGCTGAGTGTGCATGCCTAAATTAGCACAGTGATAGCACAGAATAGAACATGATGTGATCCAATACATAACCTGTTTAATGTCATCCACATAATACACTATTTTCCTCTCACATATGTCATAATAGCAGGACGTGGCACTTAGATTCTTATACATAGAGCAGTTCTTCTAAATAGTGAAGTCGGCTACATTAAAGCGCACCTGTTGCTGTCAGCGAAACACATACACAGCATGTTCAGTTGAATGTAGAATGTTTATTTTTATTTATCTTACTAAGGAGAATCATGTTTTTATGCAAAAAAGACATCAGTAAAAAAGGATTAATTATGTTAATTATATTCACATGTTTATGTCTTTATTCAAATGGGTAAACATTCTCATTTAATAATACACTAAACCAGGTTATCATAGTCCATGTGCCATGTAAAGTTAGGATTGGGATATTTGTACAACCTGTGTCAAAAACTATTTTTGGTTCTCAGCTCAAATCTTATTATTTGCTTGTAACAGGTCATCTCATAACTATGACCATTTTGTGTCCTTTTTACATGTTTTCTCATAATAACAAGATGGTGCAACACTTTTATTTAGCTGGGCAGCAATGCCTAAACTGTATTTACAAATAATGAAAGTTAAGAAGTTATCTGACTTTTTAAACTATGTCTAAAAAGACTGGTAACCTACTCAAACAGCCTTTCTGAGGGACATTTGTAAAAAATGTTCAGTATCGCAGCAGAGATTTTCAAAGAATATAAACGTCAGCTGACACGTTTAAATGGCGAAAACAGATATGAGGTGAGAAAAGAAAGAGGTAAAGCGGTTTTGGTATGACATCTGTGTTATTCTTCAACCTGTGACAAAACATAGATGTGTCATCTTGGGGTTGAGTAATATGTGGGTCACTAATGCATCATGTGGAGCAGATGGAAAGGAGGGGACTAGGTCATCCAACATCTAGAACATCTGAAGGTAAATCAGGATGTTAACGTTTTGTCTTTGGGATAACTCATGCACTGGAACTGTTTTATACATTAATGTCCATTAAATAACATCGGTACATGGCGGTGAGGAGCCCTATTAATGCTGTCACTCACAGGAAGACCATTGGATGGACGCCTACATGTGTAAATGTGGTAGCTGTATGAGAAGGATAATAATTAGCCTAGAAAAACACAAACACCTGCTGCTTTGGATGTACACCGTGTTCTTCAGGGCACAATAGTATGCAAATTCAGGTATGTACTCTGAAAACTCTATGTTTCCTATATGGAGCTGTAAAACAGACAGGCACATAATTACCTAGGCTAAAGGTACAGTTAACAGGCAGACTGAACAAAAGTTCTTCATTTTCTCCTTTTTAAAATACTCAGGTCACATTGTTAATTATAATGCTTGGTTTCCTTTCATTAAAGCAGGAATGCAGATAATGAACTTCAGCTGATTATAGATGATTACATCTGTTTCACTATGGCTTGCTACTTTCCCTCTACTGCAAAACTTCTGACACAAAACCAGCTGTTCTGTTCTAATCTACCTCCCATCACAAAGCTGTAATTACCATACAATTAAAACATCTTCAACAACCAATAACCCATTCCTGAAAGATTCTTATTTCTTTTCTCCACATGTCAGAATGTGAATGGATCTCGATCATAGTGGTTACAGAAGCAAACGCACTTGGCAGAGCAGATGATGCTAAAGCCAAACTGTATAGAGAAACACAGCAGATAAAATCTAACACCACTGAAGTCCTTATTTCAACTGAAGGGCAATTCAGGCTAAGTGCCTTGTCAGAGCTTGCTTTACATGATTTAACCATGACTAACCAATTGCTGGGGAAGGAAATACACAAACAACATTATCATATTTATAATGCTGGTTCAAAAAAGTGGCTATTTCTGTCTTTTAATCTACCCTTCATGACTTCTCAATGCTAGCGTCACATTCATTGCAGTATACAAAAACAGGATCTTTTTTTTATTGCCACTGACCATGCAAGCAAACAGTCATATGCAGAAGTTTAAATTGTCAAAGCAATTGTTTTGTTTATTTCTTGTTCAAATAAGTTTGTAGGGGAAAAACATAATTATAATTAAAACATCTGCTGCAGGAAACAAACTTAAATGTGTCATTTCCTTGCTAATTTGGTGTGCAGTTTATATGCATTTCAGTATAACTGTTTAAAGTAATTCAATGCTGGGTAAAAAAAAATAAAAAACCCATAGGAAATACCAGAAATGTGTATTTTGGTTTGTTCCTGGCACATTTCTTAAATTAAGCAAAATGATTTTATTATTTGATATATTAAAGTCTCATTGCCAAGATATATTTTTGCAGTGCTGATATAATTTACCTTCCCATGCATGGACATGTGCACGTCTGCACCACTCTGAAGTACATAAGCCATAAGGGGTTATTGCATCACTTCATACCCAATTTGTGATAGTTCACTTGCAAAGAATAGTTCTAAAAAAGCCTTGATAGTGAAGTTAGAACACAATCCTTTAAGCTGAAGCTGGTGTGAAACTGAAAAATCCACTCACATACACTAACAGAGATGGATTATCACAAAACCATTTTTAGTGCTTTGCCTTGTAGCCTAGTTGATCAACAGAAAACAGCCTGAAAACATCTACACACAAATCTGAAGGCAGAGCTGTGATTCAAAACTGTAGAAAACTAGCCATGTCAATTCCTTTTGCTGGCAGTCGTCAATATACTATTGCAAGCTTTGCATTGTACATAACCAGTGGACCTTTTATCTGATATAATGATCAGGTCATTAGCGTCCCTAGTTAATTCATCCCAGTAGTTTTGATGCACAAATTAGGGGGTGCATGACTATTCAAAGTCAATTATCTTTCAAGTATTTGTCTTCATAACCATTATCACCACTATCAGTTATTTTGTCAGAAGCTTGCTAATAGGAACTGGGAGAGCAAGCAATGAGGTTTGAGGTGTGACAAGTGTATTGTAGAAGTGTTCAGTAAGTTTCAGGCTCAGGTACTTACTGGCCTTATTACTTCACTGAAAAAACAAAGCTTTGTTTATCCAGCTAAACAGTAGTAGGCTAGTCAGTAAATCAGAAACCATTGTGGTGATCTTGTTTCGAAAAGAGTCTCCTGTAGTGAGCTTGATGTATGTGTGCACTTGCCACAGTTGTAGATGTCTAACTCTCTAGGAGCTACACCAGAAAGCACATCACGGACATGATCTCTATACTGCATGTCCATAACTTGGCATAGTGTTGATACATCAAGAAAAGCAGACAGGTATTCAACAAATCAGGATTTCTCAGTTAGTCAGATATTTTAAGCCCAGCCCTATAGGAAAAAAAGCTGTGGGACATTCTGATTGGACAGTCCTCATCTTTAGGCTTAAGTTATCGGGCTAACTAAGAAATCCTGCTGGTTGACGCTGTTGATTGTGCTTTAAATTTGAATGCAAATGTTTTAGAGACACATTGGTGTAACTGAGTTTTTTCCCTGCCATTTTCTGTCATCTGCTCACGATGTTACAGGAGACAGCAGTAGGGTCCCCACATTATCTTTTTACTCCAATGATAGGAGTTTGGAATTTTTTTTAGACATATAGTTTAATAAATGCACCAAAAACAGAGGATAAACTACATTACCAATACCTTACCAATCATCACCAGTGCAAATTCCTACTGTGACTCAAGGTGCTCTACATGCTGATCAATGAAAGTAGGATACTAGAAAATGCTGAATGTAAACTGCACCAAAAAAACATGAAGAAGATGAAAACAAATAGGAAAGATTAAAACACTCAACATGGTGTCGTAAAGTAAAAATTCAGCATTTCAGTACAATTATGTTTTCCTGAGCCCCTCACTCTCCCAGTTGTGTAGATGTATGTGTACATATACGTGTGAACAACATTAAAATCGATTTTTGGGCACTTTTTAGTCCAAAACTACAAACCAGCTGACTTCTGTCAGCTGTTACTAGTGATTCCATATGTTTCTGAAACATTAATGTTTCTTTTCAAGTTTATAGGTCTCTCCTTATTTAAAGAAAACCACCTGGGGACATTCCCAAGATGGCCTTGAGAAGAAAGACTTGTTTCTAATTACGTTGACTGCACATATTACAAGTAAAGCTTACATGTGGTGTAGAGGTCACGCACATGATTTAAAAGGGTTTCTGCTTTCTTTCCCAGCAAGACGTCACATACACAAACATAGCTTACCTACTTCCTGAGTAGTGAAATAATTGTAATTATACCAAGTTGTGTCAGACAAAGGCAAATTCTAACATCTAATATCTAATATCTGTTTTGTGCTAGGAATTCTGAACAGCGTTGCAGCTATGTTCAGCCTTGTAATGCAACAAGCATAATATCCATAGAGTCAGTCTCAGTGAAAAATATGCAAAGAGTCAATAAGGTGTATAGTAGGTCAGAGCCAGTTGCTGACCCATCCTGATTCCTAGATAAGTCAAAAATCAAATACTTTAGATTTGAATATGTATAAAAATGTTATTATTGCTATTATTGCTAATAATTACCAATGTGTGTAACACTGGAAATGAAATATTAAATAATTAATAATTCTAGTAAAGGACCACTGCCAAAGTCTTTGTATGAGGTGTTATGTAAGATCCAAGGAATGTCATCAATTTACTAAAGTTGAAACATAAATGAAAATATATATGAGAAAAAAAACTGGGCTCTGGGTGGTGTAGTGCAATGTCTGCTGGTGCCTACCTGCAGCTGGTAACCATTAAGCATGTCCACCATTCCGCCATTCTTTGAAAACCACAGTGCTGTCCCTAACAATGCATTCTGTTCTCAATTAAACACTATATTCAGGTATCAATATGCATGAGAACACACTATTTCAGTACAGTCCTGAGCGAAAGGCCAAGAGGGACATTGTTTGGCAGGGACACACGTAGGAAGGCAGGGCCGTACACAGAGTCTTTCCCCCGGGAGACGACGGAAACGACACAGGGCGTTCCGTGCTTCAACCAAGGGGTGAGGGGCCGAGAGAAAAAAGAGAGGCCTTGAACACAGGGGGTCTGGTGTAAACCATACCTAAGAGCTTAGCTGAGATATACCAACACACACATACAAACCCCTTCACCATCACAGCAGCACGTACACACACACATCTGTTGCCACAGATAACCCATAACACTCCTGTGCAGCAAAAAGGTCATCTGTGGAGAGGCATCCTTTAGGAGGGCCGATAATAATCATAAGGATTATGCATGGTCAGCTGCATGGACAGTTACTATGCCTTCTTGCATCACTGTCATTAATGCACACACATATCTAGCAATGTTACATACAGAGACAAAACTGTAGACAGGCTCGGTAACCCAAGGTCAGCTCTTATCAGCACTGAACCATATCATAAGACAAAAATCTAATTCTGCTAATCTGCCATGTTAAACATGTTATAATTCTGGTTAAGTTTTCATGATAAATCTACTGGTTGTACAGCTGTTTAAGTAACCTGAGTTAGGATGAGGATGCACTGGTTAGTCAAAACATTTTTTTATTCAGCTGGCATCAGTAACAGGGTGGGGGTGGGGCTATAATAATAAATACATTTATATATACACACATACAGACATGTAAACACCATGGTAATGTAGTTTTTCACTAAACGCTGAGTTAAGGAGATACATTTTTAAATGTTTCTTAAACATCAGCGTTGAGCTTGACTGTCTAATAGAAGCTGGAATTGAGTTTCACAGTTTAGAAGCCAAGTAACTGTATTTTACAGATGGTATTTGCTGAAGGTCAGCATCTGTAAATCTAAGATCACGAGCTGAAACATAAACAGACAGACATTGTATGATGCCTTCAGGAGGGGGGACTGGGTGCATCCTCTTGAGCTTTCATGAAAGGTAGTAGCATCATGATTCAAACTTACTGTCTAATCCTACTTTCTTTTCTAAGACCCTATCGTGTCCTCAGTCCTGCACAAGCCCAGCTTATGAAAAATGTATAAAAACATAAATTACCTTTAATTAAAAATATTTTTAAATTAAACATTTCATTTTTGGGGCCTGTAATTTTTAGCATGACATTTTTATATAATATTGTTTCCGATTTTGTTTTCTACAATAACTAAAAGGAAAACTGAAGAGAGAAATGAAAGCTTTAGTGCAAGTCCTGCCAGAAAGACTCCAATGCCAAGTCACTCATTAATTCATTCATTACTCTGGCCAGAAGAAATGATTGATGTGGAGAGAGAAAAACTTTGCAGATAATAATTATATTAATGTCATTATTGTTTGTGGCTTTATTTACATGACATGATAATCTAGGGTTAGCACTACTGATTAAATGCTAATGAATTTTGTTGATGTGTAGAACCTCCAAAATAGAAGTAAGTAAAATCCGCCCACTTTACAGCTAATCAAATAAATGTGGGGGAGAAGAATACCTCAAAACAGTCCCACAGTGAACTGGACTAAATCCTAGATCTGTACATGTCCTGCTAATGCCTGTGCCCAGGACCAAACTAATTACCTCAGTTTCCCACTAGTGATCTCGGAGATTCTTTGGCCACCTCAACCAGCCTCAACAAGGTCAGTAGGCACTTGTACGCTTCATGGTTTTGTATGTCTTTTACCATTCATGCGTTTATTTATGGATTAATTGTTGCGCATGAAAGAGTCATTCATTGCGGTGTACATGTAAGTGTAGGCCCACAGCATGCACAGAACACCCACGGGCAAGTATGCTTTGGTTTAAAAATGGCACGCTCCAACATTGTGTGGGAGAGAGTAAATGAGAAATGTGCCTAATGCTTTCATAAGCAGCGTGCTGGAAAAAAAAACTAGACCTTCAGCTAAACCCGTTCCCCACAGCCTTTAATTACAACAAGTCATGATGCTCAGTGCAGATGGTGGGCAGTGGAGAACCTGCACTCGGAAAGGTTACAGGAGAACAGGTGAGAACGAATTGATCTCCGCCTTACCTGGAGTTCATATGGTGGACAGTCTGTTCCTGTCCTGTCTGTCATGCGAGCGTGCGTTAGAGAGGGAGAGAGAGACGAGAGGGAGTGAGTGGGAGAGAGAGAGACAAAAAAGGAGAGAGCGAGAGAGATCAAGTGTAGTGTTTGTAAAAGGTCAAAACGAGAAAATGACCACCAACAGGGAATGGTTTGCACTGCGGTCGCAAAGAACGTTGTGTATACAGCTGCAGTTCAAATACACTTATGGAGACAGTTGAGACAGTCCTTCATGCTCCCAGACTTCAGACAGGTAAATATTTTCCGCAACTTCCAACCACATGATCTTGACGTGAAAAGCATATTTGATTAATCCTATTAATGGGTTTGCAAGACTCAGAGGTACAGTGTGCTCTAATCTGCAATGAGCAGTATAGCCCGGTCTCTCCAAAGAATTAAAAAAAAGAAAAAGGTGGCAGATTATTAAAATCTTATATTCATTTAGCAGAACACGCTGTTCAACGAACGTGGCATCAGTCAGGACCCTGGCTAATCCTTTACACCGAGAGATGAGATCGGTGGGTGGTCAGGAAGCGGATTATTGTGGATGTGTGGGAGATGCAAAGGGAAGAACTGTTTCTCAATGCGACGGATCATGTCCTTCAGTCTCATGTAATCTCTAAACATTCTAATTATTCTTCTTTTCAGCCTCTTTGATGCCTTTCCGAGCTGTTTGCTGGAGTTACACAACTGGAGGGAATATGGCAGTAACACAGCATTCTCTGCTTGTCCTGCTTGTCCAATCACAAAAAATCAATAAATATACTTTCAAGGAAAAGTTTGCATGTTGCTGCCTGAACAGAAGGGTTGGGAAGCAGCACAGCACTGGGACTGAATTTAGATTCCTCAGGGTCATTGTGATTGACACACTAATAGGTTGATACAATACATCATGGGTTTCCATCCTTTTTAAAAGCCCCAGTGGATGTATAGAGTGTGCTGCAGGGGTGCCCAGTCATATCCTGAATCATACTGCATTCACTGTACAAAGCACAGTGCTTACATACTTATAATCGGAACAGTTAACAAAACTAGTGGTCATGTCATTCATGCCAGTTGTATGTGAGGTACGGTAGAGAGAGTGTAGTACTATAATACCTGTGGTGATCATTATGATGATTATGTAATTAAATATAATACAGTACAATTTAACACATATTACTCATATTACATAGGTGCAGTACATACTGACTTCATGGAAGTAAGCAGCAGTGCTGCTGGCCCTTTTGGGAAAAGTGCTCTCAGATTTTTGACCGGTCATGTTAGCATGGCTGCTTCCATGGCAACACTGCCATGCAGGATCTGAAAGTTTCCATTTTGGGTCCGACATGAGAGACGGCTTGGTGAGCCTGGTTTTATAATCTCTAGCAGCTATTCCGTAGTCTGAACGCCTCTTGACTTTATACAGTATGGCCCAGAGAGTGCTAGTTTCCATCAGTCTGAGGCAGGAGGAGTATCTACCACCGGTTGGCCTTTATATGACAGGAGATTTACATAAACAGTAATCGACTTCTATCACATAGCATGATCTGCATTGTTAGTGATCTTAAAGCTGCATATCTCATATTATTCTTACATTCCTTATTGTGTGTGAATCATTAGTCATTAGTAGTAATGTGTTAAGTCGGCTCTTTGCGTGAACACTGTTAGCCAATGCTCAGTGAACAGTTCTTCTCTTTTCTGGTAAATTAAGGAAACAAATGACTAGACCTCATAGTCCTAAAGTGTTACCGGACCTCTTTGGGACATTCCTGCAATGCTTCTTTATTTTTCCCAACAGATCATACAGTGAAATTACTTATTAGCTTTTAATTTAAGTTTTAGAGCAAACAATGCGGTTTCTGCTAATTAATTAATTAATTAGAAGGTAGACTAAGCTTTTAATGAAAATTATATGATAGCTAAAATAGAAGCCAATTTTGGGAGCAAAACCTGAAACAGTGCTACAGAATGAAGCCAGTAGAACCGACTGTTGTGACTTAATATTTTTCAGCAGTCTGGGCTGCAGCATTGCTTATTTACATTTACGGCATTTAGCTGATGCTCTTATCCAGAGCGACTTACAAGGTTAATCATATTACAGGTAGGCCAATGCAGAGTTTATAATTACAGGAAATATTTAGTAACTTAGTAACTGTTAGATGGAAGACTACAGTGATAGTCTATTAGAAGGAATAGGAGAAGTCTTGAGTGTTACGCTGAGTGTATAGCGGAAGAGAACACATGTTAAACACTTTACTGAAAGCTGGCATCAACAGCTACACTCACTGGCCATTTTATTGGAAGTACCTACATTGTGCTTCCACTAACTGGACACTGTTTGAAGCAGGGAACGAAATGTCAGATTAATCTGTAATTAAATAGCATGATTGTCAGATGGGTGTGCGGGACGCAGCTAAAAACCCCTCACAGCTCAAGACAAGGAGAAGCTTTAAGACAAGGAGAAGTTAGTAACTGTATATTAAACGTTCCCTGTAGAGGATGTATTAACTCATTTTCACTCAACAAACAAAAGGATGTAGTTCATCCAGGAGTGCCTAAACGTTTACATATGACTGTTCATGCATTGGTTTTTATGGTATCACAGAAGCAGTCAATTTTAACTTGGTGTTTCTACAGCTTATCTTCCATGTATGGACTATGAGCCCTTTAAAACAAGCATGGCCATGAGTGTCATGAATATGCCAAAGAAGAGTTCAGATGGGTTGTCGTTGCAGATCCTGCAAGGTCAAAATAGGACAAATTCACAAATACATTCAGAATGCATAGATGAGGACTGCTAAGGCATTCCTTAGGAACAGGATATAGTCGTGGTCTTGGGTCATCTCAAGTGCTTGTGGTGAATTGTTGTTTCAGATGGTGTTGTGTTTAGTAGAGTGCAGACATACGTGAATACAATTTGCATATAAGTGGTGGTGAATGTGTTGATGGCATTGCTCTTGGTTTATGCAGAGTGCTGAAAAACAGCCCAGCCTCTTTGCTTTGCAGAGCTCCCACAGTTCTGTTGACAGCAGCAGTTGCCATGGTGTTTGTGGAGAGCAAGTATGCAGTGTGACATACGGTGTATGATCAAACCAATTTCCCAGAGTTTCTCAAGCTGATATAAGCCAGACGTTTGCTTACACCCCATAAAAAGTTCAGAGATACAGATATCAAGTCTTCATTTGAACAGAGTTGAGAAATACAGGTAGTATCATTTGAGAAGTGACACTGTCATAAACAATGTACTGTCATGTCAAAATCTGTCATGGTTTAAATAGCTGGCTGTATTTTATTTATTTGGCAGCTACATAAAAACACTGCAGGCTAAATTCATTAACGCACAAATATAAAAATATATATTGGCACATATTCTGCGATGCCTCTGACTGGATAAAACCCAATTCTAATTTCATAAGCATCCTCTGCATCTCATTCTGGTGCAGAATGTTATGTTATACGAGCTCTTTAATAAAAGAAAACAAACAACACAAACAACATCATCTATGTTAATTAAAGACACACCTGTGGATGTATTTTAAGGCACACCTGAAACACGCTGCTTCTTTGAGTAACATCATGGGACAGTCGAAAGAAATCAGCCAAGATATCAGGAAGAGAATTGTGGACTTGCACAAGTCTGGTTCATCCTTGGGTGCCTTGTTCATCTGTACAAACAATTATACGCAAGTACAAAAAAGATGGTAATGTCCAGCCATCATACTGCACAGGAAGGAAAAAGGTTCTGTGTCCCAAAGATGAACGTGCTTTGGTTCGAAGTGTGCATATCAACCCAAGAGCAAAAGCAAAAGACCTTGTGAACATGATGGCTGAAGCTGGTAAGAGTGTATCATTATCCACAGTGAAACGAGTTCTGTATCGACATGGGCTGAAAGGCCACTCTGCCAGGAAGAAGCCATTACTCCAAACGAAACATAAAAAAGCAGATTAATGTTTGCAAATGCACACAGGGAAAAAAGACCTTAATTTTTGGAGACATGTCCTGTGGTCTGACGAAACCAAAATTGAACTGTTTGGCCATAATGACCATCGTTACGTTTGGAGGAAAAAGGGGGAAGCTTGCAAACCTAAGAACACTATCCCAACTGTGAAACACGGGGGTGGCAGCATCATGTTGTGGGGTTGTTGTGCTGCAGGAGGGACTGGTGCACTTCACAAAATAGATGGCATCATGAGGAAAGAACATTATGTGGAAATACTGAAGCAACATCTCAAGACATCAGCCAGGAAGTTAAAGCTTGGGCACAAATGGATCTTCCAAATGGACAATGACCCAAAGCATACTGCCAAACTGGTTACAAAGTGGCTTAAGGATAACAAAGTTAATGTTTTGGAGTGGCCATCAGAAAGCCCTGATCTCAATCCTATTGAAAATTTATGGGCGAAGCTGAAACGGCATGTGCGAACAAGGCGGCCTACAAACATGGCTCAGTTACACCAGTTCTGTCAGGAGGAATGGGCCAAAATTCCTGCCAACTATTGTGAAAAGCTTGTGGAAGGATATCCAAAACGTTTGACCCAAGTCATACAGTTTAAGGGCAATAGTACCAAATACTAATGAAATGTATTTAAACTTTTGAGCCTGAAGAAAGTAATAAAAATTGCCTTAAAAAAATTCCTCTCTCATTATTCTAACATTTAGCAAATAGAAATAATTGTGGTAATCCTAACTGACCTAAAAAGGGAAAAGTTTATTCTGATTTCATGTCAGACAGTGAGAAAAAATGCATATGTGTCTTTTTATATAGTGTATGTAAACTTTTGGTTTCAACTGTATTATTATGCTGTAGAAAATGTTTGTTTCACCCTAGTTACTGCTTAATAAAGTAGCAATGGGCGGCCAAATGATTAGCAGCTACTGGTTGTGGTTGCTGTAGCATATCTCTGAGCTTTACATTGATATTGTTTTCCACCAGTGCAAGCACATCACATTACACCAAAATAATCCTTGGGCTTTTATGTATTAAATAGTTTAATTATTAAATTGCTTTTTAAATTGTTGCTACAACTTAGATATCTAATTTCCATGCAACAGGATTCTGTTTCCAGACCTAGTAACCTATGGCCATGCATGGTTTCTGTAAGAAAAGCCGTCACAAGCTGGACATTGTCCAAGTCATGCCCTTGCCTAGTACTTGCCCTGAACCAAAACAATATAGTAAATCCTTCTTCCTTCTAGCCTTGTAGGGCTGGACATGGCCTCATAATGAGAAAATGCATCCAGGGACTACCTTATAAACCTCTGGTGCATGGTGTATACCCCCTCTAAAACCTACTGCTCATATACACCTAGTCCATGTTTTTTTAACATATGGAAAATGATATTAACATTAGCCACATGCTAGAAAAAGTTATCCATGTGACACACATGTACATACTGTATTTTACTGGTGTCTTTAGAGAAACCTTTCAGTGGTGCAAGTTACAATACAGCCACAGGCTAACAACAGACTTGTGAGTAAGTGCAGCATGTATTTTTAGCTCTGCCTTCATGAGGGATTGGGATGGTTTAAAAATGGCCCACTAAGTCTGTTAAGTCACAGTCCCACCCATATTAGCCCATATTAGCCCAGTAATTCTCAAGGCTAAAACCAATAAAATCAGTAGAACAAACACACAATGGAGTTGCCTTCGAATTGATGTGGGCAAATTACACTGTATTTAATAAGCCTGGAAAGGCCCCCAGTCACCAAATTCCAACTTTCAGTCCCGCCATTCTTCACCATTACTCCAAAAACTGAAACCCAGAGTCAGACTACAAATATCCATGGACAGTCAAGGTTTTAAATATACCAGGAAAGAAGTAAAGTAAAGGTTTTCCACTTTAAGACGTTGCTGTTCCTCAACATGTGCACAAGGTTTCTTGGTTTTGTAATAAGTATGGACATCTTTAAAAAAGAAACGCAGTATGTTTTGCTTCAATATGTGTCCAGTATTACAGACACTTTCAAAAGTATGCAGGCTACATAACAATACATCTCTATACCATGACAGATGCTGGCTTTGGAGCTTTACACTGGAAACAGTGTAGATCATTTTCTTTCTTCGACCCAGAGAACACAACAGCTATGACTCGTCAGACCACAAAACATCTTTCTACTGTTCACCAGTCCATTTCAGATGGGCTTGAATCCAAAGAAGTCAGCAGTGTTTCTGGATGTTGTTGACATATGCCAGCCACTGGTCTGCTGTGGTTTTTGCTCTTGATATAGAGATGCATAGTTGCATGAGATATTTAAGATGCCTTTCAAAGCTTTCTGTTTTTATTAGTATTTTATTTAACGTCTCAACAACTTTTAGAACTGGATTTGTACTGCAGAGCTGCTTATGTAAATAAATGTAGTTTACTTTTCTCTAATTTTTTGGCAGAATCATCTTTAATATTTTAGTACATTTCTTGAAAAGATACTCCCAGTCTAGCTCACTGTCTGAAAATGCACATGGTATTCTGGTTGTGGAAGCTGTACATCACAGAGAATAAACATTATTTGGGGATTTTTTTGTAATAAAAGCATTACATTACACAGCACATCTAAAATGTTACCTAAAGGCTTTATACAAACAGCTGTTTTCTTTACAACAACTAGGCCAGGAACAATAATAAACCTTTATTTTTAGAGTTTATGATGGTAAGCAACAATAAATCAATAAACAAACAAACAAGATTTGAGATCTTTGCTTTGTTCCTCAGAGACTGCATTAAAGGGTTTAAAGGGATCAATAATGATGTGTAAGCTTCTGTTTCGGACATTTCCTGTGTTCATGTATACAGCATCACAAAGAAAATTCACGTTTCTCATTTCTTTTTGTAGACACGTCACTCTCATAAGAGGCAAGCGGCATGTGAAGGATGGTGGATGAGAAGGAGGTTCTTGTCTGTGTCTGTGTGAGTGCATCGACTCATGTCTGTATTCATCATTTTGTTTACCTGAAAAACACAGATGTCAATAGCAGCATGGTAATGAACCCACAGTAGCCTGTCGCCTCTTCAGATGCTCACTATTGTATTTGCTGTTTTGAGGAAAGAGAGATGGGAGGAGAGAGTGAGTAAGAGAAAAAGAGAGAGACAGAGACAGAGAGCTGTCACATCATCATATCATTGTGCTAGTGATTCTGCCCAAACACTTTCTAAGACCTATGCAAACTGTTAAAAAACTGTTATTAAATTGTAAAAATGTGTTAAATCTAAAATGTGTGTTAATACTGGGCAGCCACTACGAGCTTGTAAATGGTAAGAAAAAGCACACTCACATGTAAAATTACTACTGTTAGTATTCATTATCCTTTAATGTTTTGTCAGCAAATAAACTAGCAAAAAAAAGCAAATAAATAGCTTTTTATTTTCAGGTTCCAAAAACTTGGGCATGGAACTGTAAGCAGTATAAGCAGTTATAGAAATGTAGCAAGTTCAGCATTTTCAAAATGTTTACATAATAAAACTGCTAAGATTTAAAAACAACTTATTCAGAGAGATTAATATGACATAGAGAAAGGCAATGACTCTGATTTCTTTACAGTTTTGCTGATAGAAACCAGGAAATTTTCATAAAGCAAATATATTTTATTCATTATGTTTCCTGACCAATCCTTCAGGAAGCCTAAACAGGACTTCTGAGGTTTTATATCTAATGCTGATTTTGATAAATGGTCATGTAAAAAAAATGTAAATAGTGTAAATGTTTTTAGGACTTTTTTATTTTACATAAAACACTGGAGTCATCCAGTCACTTAATCACTTAAATCACTTTTGACTGCTATATGCAGAAATGCTGAAAAGAAAATAACTAAAATCATGGAAAAGTGAATCATCAGTGAAATCCCCTTAAAGTACAGAGGAACATCTAAAACCGAACGTTTTAGTACATTTAAAATCTCTCAGCATAGCAACTTAAGCTGAGTGGGATCAACTTTATTTGCCCTTGAAGAATAACTGGTCATGCGCACATCCATACAGAACACACATGTACGTGTCAGACTTAAGAAATGGAACAGAGATGAGCACAGGTTTTCTGACCACATAATTAACATCACACATGCTCAGAAAGGACTCACTGTCCTTTTGAAATTACTGCTGAAAGTGTCATTCAGTGCTAATGTTGCTGATGTTACTGATGTTGAAAGCATTAGCCCTGTGTTTTGCTTACCTAAGATGTGCTTCAGCAGTAAACAGATTCACTGTGGCAGTAGTTTCAGATAACTTGATTTTGAAATAACTGTAAGGCTGTGTTTCTATATAGTATGCTATATGCTAATCTTAATAGTATGTGTTTAGCAGGCTAGTCCACATCATATTAGCAGGCTACATGGTTTCTTACTAACAGGAAGTGATGAGGTTTAGGTCACACCAAGCTGTATTTGGAAGGCTGCTTAGGCATATTTATTTTATACACCTTTTCAGTCCTGCCACAACCACACCCGCCTTCACATCACCATCCACCAGTTTCTAGAAATTGAGAAATTTCTTCCATTACATTTTCCAGATGTTAGGAGTTCCCTCCTTTTCATTTTCCATTGCATTATGGGACAACAACATCCATAATTAATGTACTCAAAAATCGACTGATTCTGAGTGTGCATTGTGGATTTTTTGGTACACTCGACTTTAACATTCGTAACTGTACAATATACCACATATTTAAAAACTATGTTGGTATTAATATTAACTGTGCAACTGGGACACAAACAATGTCTTAACAAATACTGTGCAAACATTTGGCCTTTAGCCTGCCACTATGGATTGCTATAAGGGCCAAACTAGGGAAATGCCTTGGCGAGGTTAACAACTAAGCGTTAACTCATTAGTATATATATTGCTTTTGAGGACAGTGAAAATCAGAGCCAGTTATGGGGAAGCAAGTTTGAACTGAACAGATTGTCCAGGTTTTGGGAGGTGTAGTGCTCAGGTAGTGTGGTTGGTGTAGCCCGGTGGATAATACCACTACCTGTCAGGGACCTACCACCACATGTGGGAGACTGGGGTTCAAATCCCAGTCTGGGTGACTATGCTGTGCTACACCAATAAGAGTCCTTGGGCAAGACTAAAACTACATTGACCTACCTTGTAAGTTGCTCTGGATAAGACTGTCAAATAAATGCCATAAAATGTAAATGTAAAATGTTGTGCTCATTAAGCATTACGTAATGTAAGTACAATTTGAATAATTACAACACACCTGTGAGTGGCAATGACTCTGCCTACGCACAGAAGAGAATGTACATATAATTTGACATGAAGAGCAAGAGCTTGGAATTAGTGTTTCATGCAACCACCTTATTAAAGGCCTATTGGTAGGACTTTACCTTAACTTAGATCGTTAATAACTAGGTAATATTCAATGGTAACAAATTGTATTTAATCATTACTAAAATGCCAATTTCCTAGTTGGTACTAAATAATAAATCAAAAAATTTATTTATTGTAATTATTATTACAATACACATGAATCATAATTCATTGTGCAGCGTGATGTCACACCCACTTGAGAGCATTTATGTGCCAGACATGGCTGATCCGGCTGAAAGGTCAGATTTGGTGACTTCATCGGAAGGTGATGACAGTGCTTCATTCAGCCAACTACTCAGCCACTTTGGGTCATTACTGAAAATGGAGTGAAAAAAGAGAGAGTGGAGGTATTGTGAACAAAAGTACACACACACACACACACATACGCACACACACGCACACACACCGCGTCTAATGATCTTCAAGTGAGGTGTGAAGAGAGTCACATGTCCACTTATGCTGTGTAACAAGGGGCTGAGGATTCAGAGGGGCCTTGGCTCGGTAATTAGTTGCCTGTGGTGACGAGGACTGACAGCTTTGGGCCTTGAGACTTTGGGATTTGTTCTTAAGGACCAGGATGGCACGTGTTTCCTGAGTGGGAGGGGAGCTGATGATATACTAGCATTTATTTGTCATTAATATCCTCCAGTAAACTACTGTAAAAGAAATGAATCTAGTAGCCAGTACAATCACTGTATTCAATGCAACTGTGGTTGAATTTGTTCAGGATCTCAATATCAACCTACCTTACAGGATCATGGATTGCAATGGTATAAAAATGTGCAATGGTCATCAAGTACAAATATGTGCAAAAGTAATTTTATTAATTGCATAACCAGCACACCAGATTTCCTAATTTTTTAGTTCAGTTTTGGCAAACGCTTAGAAAGATGCTGAACTGCAATTTTGCACAGATGTTGAATTTTAGTTAAAAATGTAAATCGGTTTGAGATCAAAAACCAACATTGAGTTAACATTAAGCTTCAACATTAGATAATGTTGAATTATGGTTGGAAATGAAATTTGGGTTGATGTCAAGCTCTAACATTTGATAGATATTAAAATTTAGTTGGAAATTAAAATCACTTTGATGTAGAAACCCAACTTATATCACAGTTTGGTTGGGAATTAAAATCAGATATCAGAAAAAACATGTTGAATTGCCATCAAGCTCCAGCATTAGACAACAGGGCAGTATGAGTAGCTAAAGTTGTGGCACTCAGGAAGCATTTAGATACCTTTCTCAAGGGCACTTCAGCCTTTGACAGGAGGAGTCAGGAATTACACCACCAACCCTACAATTAGTGGACAATCCACAGTACCACCTGAGCCACAGCTGCCTTGATGTCTGGGCCATGGAGTCGACCATGAATACACCAGGGAGGAACATCTGTCAAAAAAAACACTGAACGACAAACTCAATCCGACATTTAAAACACCATCACCCTGCTGAACATTCTATAAGCTAGCAAAGTGATCAGCTAAAAAGTGAAAGCTAATGATCAGCATTTAGATTATGACGTTTACCAGATGTTGGGATTTGGTCACCATACCTCACAACTTCAATGTTGGCATGGAACATTTGAAAGACACTGAATTTGGTTACAAAACACCTCAAATATGTACCAAAAATGGCAGTAATTTATTTGAATGTAATCATTTTCCAAGCCCTCTTTGTCCTTAACAATTAAACAAGTAACTTTTGTTACTTTTGTCTAAAGATTGGCACTGTCTTTGTTCTGATGGGCTGCCCTGTAGTGTGCTTTATTCAGAAAAGCTAACCTGCTGTAGGCTGAATAGGTAAGTATGTGTAAATATTGTATTACCAAAACCTTTAAAACATTTCTATATGTACACTAAAGAGTAACCTGTATGATTAAACCTTACCAATATTTGCATAATACATCAAATCAATGTATAATATAAGTCTGATTTATCTTGGTAGTGGGTGATCAGTATGCATAGTACTGGGTTTTGAAAATTCCTACTAACAATGTTTTTGTTTTTTTTTTGTTTTTAAACTAGATCAAAAGATTTGGGACTCTGGGCTATACAGTCTAATATAGCGGTCCACTATGGTGTTCACAAAGCTGTAAGGAAGTTGATGAAAAATCTAAGGAAGTTAATAGAAAGAGTAGTGCTGAATTCACTCCCGCCCTCATTCTTATGACCCTCTCCTGGATGAGGAGGAATGGGCAGCTCAGTGGAGAATGTATAACTGCAGCTGAACCTGGCAAACTCTTCTCTACTTATTCCTCTCTCTGAGGGGCTATTCAGCTCGCTCCACTTTTCCACTGACAGCAGTTGCATAAGTACAGAGTGGGCACCCAATCTCAATGCACCTCTTATTGAGCGGGCACTTGCACTGCCATGTGCCACCGCTGAGGTTGGGTGTCAGCTACCCTGCAGCGGGAGGAAGGAGGATGGTAGGGCACTAATGAACACTGGATCTGCATGCTGAGCTAATTGAGCTGGGTTAGTCTCATGCTGCTCCGGTCTTGGCAGGTGGTCAGTAGCCTGTTGCGACTTACATACTGAACTGCCAGATCCGAGGGAACGAGCCACACCTGCTTCGGCCATGATCTAATCAGGAATACGGACACAAAGTCTACATTACAGACCACACTGTAGTATTTAAATAGTATCATATACTATAGTATCATATATCAATATACTAATAATCATCAGTATGCATCTTGACATACTGTATCTCCTATGATTAATAGCCATAAACATTTCAGCAGAAAATGGCAGGGAGGTGTGTGTTTCTGTTTTGTAGGAAATAAGGTGATGAAATACTGTACTCACAAATATTCTGAGCTTAGATATACACGGGGAATAGGCTATGATCTTTTTTTGAACAAATATACATTCAAAAATGTATATTTATCATGTGTTTAATTCTTACGTTATTTTTAGCTTAGTTTTTACATCATTAAGATGTATCACCACAGAAATGCACATTTCATATATTAATTAAAACTTATTGAGTTTTGTTTAAAAAATTGCACTTGTTGGTTCTGTATGGGCTAGTGTTTTTGAGTTAAGGTTAATGTGTTGTATATGTTTGTACCTATACTTTTTACTACTGAGATACAGTAGTATTATATTTGTTTTAGTTGTGACAAAATAGAATATTCAGCCATTTGCTAAAAATAAAATACACATATTTAAGGCAACTAGTAAAATTAGATCAAGTGGATATCAACTAGTAAAACAAGACATACATCTGGCTTCTTTACTGCATTATTGTTGGCATTTGCTCAGCAATAAATAAATAAATAAATAAATAAATAAACACTACATCTTAAAGGCTTTTTTAAGAATCAGCCAAAATTATCCAGCCAACAGTGTCCTGTGATCTGAAGGACTAGAGAATCACAAACACAGCAGATGACCTTCTATCTCAGCTACATCTATAACATGGGCCCAAAGTTAGGCGTGTCTAATAGAGTGGACAGTGAGTGGACACCAGCAAACTCCAACAGCACTGCTGAGTCGGATCCACATGTACCAGCACAGTCCACACCACCACACCACCACCATCAGTGTCACTGCAGTGCTGAGAATGATACATTATTCACATAATACCTTCTCTGTGGTGGGTCTGTGGGGGTCCTGACTATCGATGAACAAGGTGAAAGGGGGCTAACAAAGTATACAAAGAAACAGATGGACTACAGTCCGTAATTGCTGAGCTACAAAGTGAACCTATACGGTAGGTGGAGCTGATCAATAGACAAAGTCCTAGGTCTTTAAATCAGACGCCTTTGAAAACTGCAGCTTTGAAACACCTAATTAGCCCAGGCAAAATGTCATAACAGGCGGCTTCCTGTATCACTGCCTTTGCCCTTCACTAATCAAATAGCTGAAATGTTACGAGGTTATACTGCAACTTCCTCAAGCCTTTTCCTGCTTATTGGTCTCTTTCTATATTTAGATCATTATTCCCAACTTACTTTCAATCAGCCCTGCATTCAGGGAGTCTATTTTTGTCCTGGGGGCCATTTGCAGGTGCGCCACACTTTCCTAAAATAGCAGAGTGACCTAGCACTGAGCCTGGGAGACAGTGAGTAGTTACTTTCATATCGTTTATTGTCTGAGCCTGAACACTCGAATAAAGGCAGCGAGATGGCTCTGGCTTGTTGAGATATTGCTTGATGAAATAGTTTGATGACGTCACTTTATTCACTTTCTAAAGCTAAGCGCTCACCTGGTCATGCAGTTACCAGTGTCTTTAGGGAGTGATGGGATTACAACGATAATGAGACTTTGCTGAATAATAGATATACTAAAGCCAAGTGTCTTTTCAGATTCTTGCTTTAGTACACTCTATTTTTTAATAATCATAAGCATCATCATCATCATCATTTACATAGCACTTTGCTCAAGCCCATGTTACAGAAGCATCATACAAATAAAGAAAGAAAAACATCCACATAATTGCCCCAAAACAAATGCTAAAACTAGCACAAGATCACCAGGAGTGCAGAGGAGAAGGAAAATGTCAAGAAAACTGGATGGTATTAAAATGGACTGCAAGTCCCTATTTGCAGAGACTCAGTTAAGCCTGTGTTCACGTTAGCAGGTGACAAAGTGACAGACGATCATTTCCTCTGGAAGTGGATGATTTGTACCTGAGATTCAGCGACAAGTGAAACGGTAACAGGATGACAAGTGACAAACCAAGTTGAGATTTTTTCAACTTCGTGCAAAGGAATAATGATGTGGTGACATGGCACAGAACTGGCTTCAGCTAATTCTTTAGACCAGTCATAGGCATGGAGGGCCCCCAGACTGTTTTGGGTACATTCTGGCAATGGAATAAAAAGCATTCTGTCACTGACCATAGTTAGCAGGAGATGCCAATTTAGAAACTGTCAGGTGTGATTCATGGGAATATATGTACATGCTGTTGTTTGCTTAAAGCTTTGAGTTAATTCTGTGTATTTGAGCCCTAAGGCTAATAACAACACAATATATAATACAAAAATACTCATCTTCTTCCCTGAGGCAACCATAAAGTTGGCACTGTACAAGTCTTCTCCAGCACATCCTAAAGACTCTCAATGGGGTTCAGGTCTGGACAGGTCTGGACTGGACAGGTCTGTGGTGGCCAGTCCATGTGTCTCATGCTCCCTGAACCACTCTTTCACAATTTGAGCCCGATGAATCTTGGCATTGCCATCTTGGAATATGCCCGTGCCATTAGGGAAGTAAAATCCATTAATGGAATAACCAAATTGTTCACTATATTCAGGTAGTCAGGTGACCTCATTCTTTGGGCACATAACACTGCTGAACCTATACCTGACCAGCTGCAGCAACCCCAGATCACAGACTGCTCCCACAGGCTTGTACGGTAGGAAAGAGGTAGTTAAATCCAGGTGGTGACCTTTTTTTTTTTGGCCAGGCAGTGTATTTTTCACTTCTGCCTGAACAAATCATCCAAAATGTTAACTTGCTAGAAAAAGGTAAAAACATACTTTATTTTAAATAATAAAGGTATGTTGGTTCCACTCATCATGACATTCACACACAACGTAAAAGGACAACATACTTTCAAATTAAGCCATAAACTTAAAAACAACAAAAATGCACACAGCAAGGTTTTATTATATACCAGATATGCTAATATATACCGCTGATCTGTAAATGCCAAACAGCATCTTATTTTCTCATCTGTAAAACAAGCTGATAGCCTGGCAGCTACTTTATCTTACAGGACAACAGGGTAGCCGGCTCCAACAGTTATAAAAACAACATGTAAGCACAAAATGAAACAATGTTATTTTTTTTAGCCATTTTACATTTTGCAACCTTGGAATGTCTGATGTTAAACTGGATCTCAATATTTACTTAGATCCTGTTGTAAATGTCTCAGTGTCGTAAAATGCAAGTTCTGTTCCAGGAAAGCGACTCGGGCAAATAAGCATTTGGTGAAAGGACCAGATGGTTTACACATAGTACCTAATAGAAAATTATAAAGTGCATGTGAAATGACCGGAATATCCCTTATATTTTTAATCACTACAGCAGTTTAGTGTGTTTATAGATTATATATCAGTTTACTGTGTCACAAAGACCCCATCACATCTAATGTTGTTCACAGGAACATACTTACACAAATTCACTCTTTCAGATTACTTTGAGATTATAGTGATTCTCTTCATTTTCATAGTTTACTAATAAAGGAAGTATACTAAGGCTTTAGACCTTCCAAGTCTACTGATTTTTCACCAGTGTAAACAAACCCATTCCAAATGGTTTGATGTGAAATTTTCCATTCTAGAGAAGGGCTAAAATTTTTCCCAGTGGTGCTAATAGGAACCAGTTTATTACCAGTCTTACGAGTTTATTACCACTGAAAGCTAAACCACAGATTATTAAATGAAGTGGTTGTAAATAATGCTTTCTGATACATTTTGAGACACTGTTTAGTTTCAAAAAGGTTTAGGTCTTGACTGTTTTTTTAAAAGCCATTCATGGTGGACAGCCATGTTTAAGGCCATGTAAGGAGACATGTTCTCTAAACAAAAGTATTTTTTCCAGATTTATTAAAAATGTATTGTCATCATCATCATTACATACATCTCAGCAGGCACATACAAAAGCCTTATTTGTGTTGTAGTCATCACAACCCCCGGTTCTTATTACCACCACTATGAATGACTTGTTATGAATTGTTTACCTTTTAATCACTGAATGATGCAGAAATGTTAAAAATGGATGGAATTCCCCTTAAATCATAAACCTGTGCTTCAAGGGTTAAAAGGTTGCATAATCTGTGGCCTGACTTTCTTTTCTGAGCAGTTATACCTGTTTTATGAATGTGGCAGATATTTGAATGAGTGATGTCAATGGCTCTTATGCGTGTTGAGTAATGCCTGCATTGTTAGTTTTTGATTTACACCTTGATTCAAACAATTTTTTGGTCTTTGTGTTCTCCTTCTTCTTTTCCTTTACTGTCACTGTTGGTCTTTCATTTTAAAAAATGGGAATTCATGGTTATTACATATAGCATAGTAGTCATTCACTTAAAGTAATACGAGATCCAACCAGACAAAGGGAAGAGAAATGAGAAGTGGGGTTCTGAAAGAAAATGCAATTTCCCAAAGGTAAAAAAGGCAATGCAGGAGTAAAATTGGATGGATCTTGCAATCAGCCTGCAGAGATGGAAGACATCAAAAGGGACAAGCTAATGCTGCATCTGATGGCTAGGCAGTAATCAGTCAAAACTGATGCCCAATCAATGCTTAATTTCCTTTTTGTAAGCAGGTGAGGCAAACATCATGTAAATGTCTCTTAAAAGGATGCTGGACTCATTCAAGACTCATAATGCACTTCCTTTATCTGCAAAATCTCTAGCAGGAAAAGAAAGCTAAATATATACGCACATGCACGTCGAACCTGCGTCACAGTTTAAACCATAAACTGCAATGTGTCATTTCAGACTCTCAACAACAACTAAGCTGGTTCAGATGCCTACCTTGCTTACATAAGAGCTTTGATGGATGCATCGGAAAATAAAGACACTCTCCTCTTCTCTTACACAAAGCATGCCTTTACTCCAAGTTCATACGCTGGAGTGGCATCTTCTCCTTGCCATCCATCACCTTCTCCTCTCACAACTCTCTGCATTTATATGTGCATGCAAGAGTAAGTAGCCAATGTAATCTTTGGCTTCTTTTAAATATGCCTTTCAACAAATCATTTTTATTGCACCTTGCAACATGTCATCAAAATGGAACAAGCCATGCCTATTTTTCTTTATGGATTTCTCTCTTCCACTCGTCACCTTTCATTTACCGCAAACACAGCATCATAGGTGGGGTGTATGTGGGCCAACTCAAACTCTTCCTACTTGTTCTTACTAATGTATCCAAGTGATTTAGTTTCTTAACAGTGTGTTATGATGGCTTTCCATTGTTTATATGTCTGTTCAATGCTACGTCAGCCTGTAGTAAATTGGCATTAGACATGTGCAAATTAGGTTAGGGAAGCATGTTACTCTATATAAAAACTTGCATATAAATGATTCTATATATGTAATACATTATTGTATGTAAATAGTAAAGAAGGCAATAGGGCACTGTCATGATCCTGCATTATCACTGTGAATAGTATTTGTTTAGCAGTACTCATGGTTATGAAGTTGAAGGAACAGTCATTGGCACACTCCCATTGTAAAATATTGCTACTGCTAATGGTTAGCATAATCATAGGATGGTTGAATCTACATAGTTGTACAGTATGTATATAAACTAATGCAGTATTACAAACAGTATTACTGCACCAGTAAGGGTTTCAGTTAAAAGTTCTCCAGTGAAACCAGTCAATTCAAAGATTCTTTAGGGGACTGAATCTAAAGCAGGAGTGTAGCTATAGGCACTGTGTTCTTGACTAGTTGGTGATCATCATGTTTACTAGCATATAGTGTTTTCTATTTGTTGATTCTGTGGGCTTTTACTATATTCCTGACATAATACACTCATATCAGAAGTATACGTTATTATATAACCCATGCCACTATACAGAACTATACAGATCCAGGCAGATACTTATATGGTCATGCCTAACATGATTATAAGCAAAGAAACAACACACCAATTTACATATCACTGGTTCAGATCATTATTAGAAATACTGAAGCACCCCAATACAGATTCACAATCTGTTGTGTTGCTGGTCTTTCAATATAATGAGGTTGATTTTAACCAATCACTACATTTTTAGATTTTCCACATACATGTAGCTGCATAGTTTACTCAATGCATACATAAGCAGATGCAAGATTTCTGGACTTCATAGAATTGGTCCAAAATAAATTTCGTTATATCAAGTTTTATTGTAAGTTAACAAAAGCTGTTTCATCCTCCTGTAAAGTGCCATTTTGGAGTTTTTTTTTAAAGTGGACAGCATAATTCCAAGTGCTTTATTGTAGTTTGATATCTTTACTATTAGTTTAAATCAAAGCATTAAGCTCAATTTAAGGAAACCTACTATGAGTAGTCATTTCTGAACTTTTGGCTGGTACTACATATATTGGAGTATAGAACCAAACATGAAGCACACATGTTGCTGTCCAAATACACATGTATGAGCTGTACTCTTATTACCATTTTTACCATGAAAGGAAAGGAAGGAGCGATATAATTGCCTCTTACTGCAGGGCCAGTAAAACATGAAAACTATGCTCTTCTATCTGGTTGACTCATGAAAAGATTAATATATGCATTTCAGGAAAAACATTTCCTCCTCTTGTTAAGATAGAGCATGTGTGTCTGTGCACTGTTTACTTTTTTAATTCCAAGAAGTAAGATGGCCCCAGGCCATTGTTCTTCTCAACGACCCCACTAACACATACATATAGACACACACACTAATAGGTAAAAGTCATTGAGTGCACGTGAAAGTACCACAGTAAGCCCCCGCCACCTCCACACACACATGCACACACACACATACACACACACCACGCACTCCATCCCCTACTCCACTCCAGTGTATATACGGCCATTTTTCGAAACAATGACCACATTACAGTCACATGAGCAGGCTGCCTGTGGCTCACCTCACACATGTGTCTGAAGCGTGATCAGTCACGTGACCCGCTCAGAGAACACATCACCCATGCTGCAGGATGGAACAGTGAGTGCAGATATAGGGATATTAAACAATGGCAATTTCTATATAACAAAGATCTGTTTGTTCTTTCCTGAGCAGAAAAAACAAACATAAACAGAGATTTAATAGGTCTTTTCTGTACAGTGAGGTTATGATTTAATAAGAGCAGGATCAGAAATTAAAAGGACCCATGGAGCGCTAAAACGCCCCCACTTGTTATAAATGAAAAAGTTTGATGTACAACATACGTCAAAGGCCACTTGCCATTTATTGTATTCCTACTCAAAACAGCCACTAATTGCATCCAAAGACCTCGTAGGAAAATCTGTCCAGTCGACAGCCATCTTAGCAGCACCTGTAGGCTGTTACTTCTATACAAAGGTCCTCATTCTTTAAATGGGGAGAAATGTAAACGCCATATTTCCATGTTTGAAATGATGGTAAAATCTGACCAAAGTGGTAGCATTTTTCTTACATAATGCACATAAAATAATGCACTGGTTTTACTAGCAAGCTGATCAGCTTATTTTATTGCAGTGCAGGACTTTTTTGAAAGGAGTCTTCAGGGATATTTTTCCACACCTCCCAATTTCAGCCTCGGAAATTGGTTCAATTTTCTTCTCACATAATCTCACACGTATCTGTAATCCAAATGTGATATCCAGTATCGCACTAGTAATCACACATTCAGTGATGCTGATGTCCAGATTTATGTGTTGGATTAAGGCCTTATGATACATATTTAAAAAACTAAGATTTACTACATAAATAGGGCTATTTTGCAAAATATTCACACAAGAAGTAAGCAGTGTATAGATTTGATGTCCTTCTTGAAACAATTTAGGTGCAAAATTGGCTTTGATGAAATCTGTGATGAAATTGTCAGGGAGTTTAGATCATTTTATGTAAAGTAAAATGGGAAATGTGCCCAGGCAGTATATGTAAAGTAGACTTAAAAGTTCTGGCTATTAAAAAAGGAAGTATTTTGAGTATCAAGGTGGTGAGAACAAACTCATTGAATATCACCCATGAATATCAGATGCACCAAACTAAATCTGAAGCATCTTTAAACAAATGGTAAGAACAAGCACAAGTCTACTACAATTCATTGCTTTCCTTAAAGGCTCAGATGAGGTTTTCTTGCTATATACGCCTTCAAGTGTGTTTGTACTGCCTTTTCAATCCATGCAACCAATATATTGACATTACTGCTAGCATTACATGTAACAGTTCAGTGAAATTCTGTTGGACAGGATACTATAATTTAACCACAATACAATAATAACACAGTACTTTGGAGTTGGTACAATTTTAAAAGTGCTTGGACAAATTGATGTAAACCTTTACTTAGATTGTCTTCCAACTCACCATCATGTGACCTAAAAGTTTCCTAGTCCTTAAGGTTTGGAGTCTGATTGTGTAATAGCATGCAACATGCAGGGGATTTCTTACAATTTTGATTGTGCCACTACTGTCATCAAATCTTCATCAGTATAATGTTGGTTTTACATTTGAGACGTAAACATTAAGCCAGACCTTTTTGAACCTGTGTGTGTGTGATAATAATACATTAACACGTATGACACTTAGAAAGCACACACAAATGCCCTGTGCCTCTGGTCATGTTTTTTATTCTCTACACCCAGAAATGCTGCCTGTAATGGAACAACCTTACATAACACAGCTTAACAATAAGGTACATTCTAGTTTCATTTTTGCCTGTTGCTGCTGGCATGGGCACTGCCAGGGATTTTGAGGCCCGTAAAATGATATCGCTTTGGGTCTCAACAACCCAGGTCACACCAGCCCTGAAAATATAACACTTTGCAGACATGCATGTAAGATTCTGCAAATACTGGAATTCAATATTTGATGAAAACCTGACTGACACACTGTCACCCTGTTTTCTCTCGCATGTCTTCTTTTTGTTTCTGGAAGTCAGATTTCTCTTTAAGAAGCTGTGACATGATGCTGAACAGCACTCCTGACTTCGCAATTTTGCTATTCTTTGCTAGCAAGTAGCGTTTGTGCCCTGTTTGAGGACAAAACTGAACTGTTTTATTATATAGGGGTGGGTTAGAGCAATATGGAGACCCTCTGGATGTTCATAATAGCTCATAAACTGATACATCTACATTGTACATATGATGTTCTATTAATGATTAATAGGTGGTTAATTAATCATCTAATACGGAAATTAAACTGCCTAATGTTTTAATAATGGCTGCTGTTCATTTATGACAATGCGAAATTAAACTTTGCTTTGCTTAAAAAAAAAAAAAACTCCAATATTGACTAAAGTTGGTAGATGTGTTCCTGGTGATTGGTTGATGGAAGACCATATTTTGGTTTTCTCAGAAAGGTGTAGTGAGGCAGAAAACATCTCATGTGATTACTGCACTTATTCAGTTGATGAAGCACAATATAATCAACACTTCAGCAGAGCTCAGTGTCACCATGCCCGGTTATTCTGTTCCATCAAATACCTAAACCATCTGTTAACATCTAGAATGGTGTATTGAGGGCTCTGATATTTATTCTGACAACATAACAGTGAAATTCACAAACAGAGAGAGAGAGACAGCTGGAAAGCTTTTATGACTACACATTAATGAAGGTAAAATCAAAAAATGATTACTCTCTATTGAGAATAGAAAATGGGTCAGGAGTTGTGACATATATGTCTGGAAATGTAGATTATTGATTTTCATCCAGGAAAGAAGTCAATACGATGGCTGTCCTTATAACAGCTCTCTCTACTGCATCGCTTCAGATTGCTGCCCTGCTACCCTGATTGTTTCCTCTTGCCAATATAACCCCTATTATTACAGCAAATGATCAATAATGTCACAAGGCTTGAAGATGAACTTTTCTTTTGAAAAAAGGAATGCACTATTCTGTTCATGCTGCTTCGATCACTTTAACGTCTATGCAATGCTAGCAATTTGTAGACACTGTATTGCTTATAAAAGCCAGTGTGCTTGAGAACTGTGGACTGCAGCCACTTCAGTGCTTTTAAGACTGCATTTAAGACCTTAAAACACTTCAAATCATGTCACCATTTTCTTTCTATTTTTGCCCAAGGTGACTAAAATACCCAAAGTGCGAAAGCAAACCGGAAATGTGTTCTATCCTTCCATCACATTGTAAGATCAAGCAGCTATTCTGCACCTGCATGATTTGTAAGATATGACTTACAGTACCCTCCAAAAGTAAAGTTCTTCCAAAATTCCACTTCGCAGCAGTAACAGCCTCTACACTTCTGGGAAATTTGTAAGGATTTGACCAGGGGGGCAGGTGCTGATGATGGAGGATTAGTTCTGAATCACACATTCCAGTCTAGTTCCCAAAAACTAAACAAAAAAAAGAATAGTGCTCTGCCGTTCCAGAGATTATGATTCCAATACTTCACAACCCATTACTGGGAAGATTTATACCGCTCTAGCAAACACTGGGCATGGGATATAGTGAATTATCCACCCATTCAGTTGGCAGTGCTTTTTCTGTGGAGATTATAACTGATATATATCTGAATGACTTGAAATTGAAGTTCATGTTTAATGTAGCTAATTAGCCAAGCTAGTCTTGGGCACATTGTATATATGGTATTGCATGTTCTCCCCCAGAAGCTTCAGTCCTATTGTCTTGAGAAAGGGAGGCTCACATCATGTTTTCGGAAAAGAAACAACTGATTTAAAGCTTTTAAGGATTTTTGTTTTATAATTGTTTTATATTTTTTATTTTATCCCTGTAAAATGTTCTCACAAAATCCCACTGTAACAAAAAGCCTGACTGTAACAGAAAGAATGAGGCAGTTTGCAGTCGCAGAGTGGTTTTATTGAGGGTTGTCCAGGAATCATAATCAGGCAGGCAGTGGTCAAAACACAGGAAGGCATCAGCAGAGACAAATCCATAATCACAAAACCAAGATAGTAATCAGGGATCAGAACCAAGGAACATGAACATGACGAGATACTCAGATACAGAAACACAGCTAAGGGTATAGTCCTAATGAGTCCTAGATCTGCTGCAGGTGTGAGAGAATAGGTGGAGCAGAAAGAGAAGCCATTTGCAGGATCGCACAGGCACCAGAGGGGCCGGGATGTGACATTGACACAATAGATCATTGTTGACACATTTTCAGACGATTGGAAATTTGTTGGCTATGGAAATTCCTGTAGGAAGGTTTCACTAAACTACTTTGGATTGGATTGTAGATAAATTTCAGTACATTATTGGGGTTGGCGCATTATTCTAAGAGAAATCTGGATTTAAATTATTGACAAGTTGAACAGTGGCCAGTAGGTGCGCAAAAACAAATAATTACATTTCAGTACATTGAGGGAATAAGCAGTTAATATTTTCCTGGATAAGAAAAAGGGTCATGAGTGCAGTGCAGATAAGGCACATCTATAAAACCTTTGTAGGAGAGATCTTTATTTTGAGCGCTTACTTTGTGTATATACTGTACAAGACAATCAAACGCAGGACAAAGAGCACATGACATTAGTTCAGTGAGTAGTACAATAATGCTGACAGCAGTACTCAACAATGAGCAAGATCAAAAAACAGAAAGACCAAAGGTTGGCAGTGAAGTGTGCGATGCATTTTAATTCCTGTTTAAGTTTTTAATTGTTCTCTGAACAGAGACTGTAGTCATAAAAAGCAAAACAACAACAGAATGAAAATCCTGAAGAACATAATACATATAATGAATACTGCATCACAAACCACTGAATAAATAACATTAAATTATCTACCAAACTGCAGCATCCTGACTGCATACTATGACACCGGCGAATCAGAAAAGGTCTAAGAAGACCTTTAATGAAGCAGGTTTATCTGATGAAGTTACTCTTCTATTACAGTGTATCTATGTTTTCTTCCATGTTTCTGAGGTTGGCATGTGGAATACCTTAACTCACCTACTGCACATTTATCAGTATATACAGGTCAGTCTGGGGTTAATAAGATGTTTTTGCTTTTTTCTCCCAATAAACATTAAGGCGAGTTTAGTTTGTGTAAGTTGTGTGGAATCATAATGTTATGGCTTAACCAAAATATTCAATTTCATAGACTATAAATAAACCCACTGTTTCACTGTTTACGGTAATTTTGTAGTTTAGATTTAGCAGGTCTTATTATGTAACGTTTACAGTAACAAGGAGGCAGAATGCAAGTGCAAGTCCAAAGTTTTAATATAAACCAATAACTACAAACAGAAATCCAAAACACTACAATTATAAGACACAAAACAAGGACCACAGCAACAGAACGACCAACAGGGAGATACCAAACAAACACAAAGCCCACAACAGGGAGTCTAAATACATGAGGGCTAACCAGGAGCACCTGGGTAGGGTTGGAGCTACAAACTAGGAACAGGCGAGGGGCGTGACAAGAGGGTGAAGACAGGAGGAGCTATAAACCGAAACAAACAGAACTGCCTGGCACAGGACAACAAAAGGCACATGGAAGAAACAGAAGATAAACAGAGATAGAAACAGAGAAAGCCAGAAACAAACAGGGGTAAGGCAAGACAGGATGGGACAGGACATACTCCCTAAACTATTCAGTTTTCTACACTTTTTTGGGTCCAACCTAAAAAAAAAACTTCTTTATTACATGAAACAGTTCATTTAATTAGGTTTAATTAACCCAAACAAATGAATTTTAATAAACAATTTTTAATATAATATAATATAATATAATATAATATAATATAATATAATATAATATAATATAATATAATATAATATAATATAATGGGTGGTGTCACATTGTTTTTAAATGCAACTGGTTCTGTGAATCATATCTGAATTGCTACACGGTCATTAATCTGTCAAGAGGACATTTTATACTAATTTTCAAAGATCAGATTTTTTTTATATTTGGGGTCTACTAGAATAGAATTATTTGCTTCAGTTTTCTGTACATCTGTTCATCTGTATACATTCTCGTCTGAAATGCTTTGTTAGAGCTCTAGTGTCTTTAAGCGGCACCTCCTGATGACCCAGTGTGTTTTGATTTGTCTGCTCACCCACTATTCTAACTGGTCAACTGCCAGTGAGACATTCTGCTACAAAGTCTGTCTCAGAAGTGTCTCAATGACTTTTTCAGCAAAAGTCATCATCTGACGGCCAGACTGAAGAACTGAAAAATTCTCTGTCTGATATACTGGCAAAAAAACAGAAAGAAAATTAAAGATCTTTAAGAAAATCTCTCTAAACAACAATTACATGACACAACAAACCACTGTGTATGTTCATATGAAAAACAAAGCTGAACCAAAATGGATGACCACTGTGCCCACCATCATCAGTCTTCAGGTTTTACATTAAATCCTCTCTTCTAAGATCACCTACAGTGGGGAAAATAAGTATTTAGTCAGTCACCAATTGTGCAAGTTGTCCCACTTAAAAAGATGAGAGAGGCCTGTAATTGACATCATAGGTAGACCTCAACTATGAGAGACAAAATGTGGAAAAAAATTGAGAAAGTCATTTTGTCTGATTTTTAAAGAATTTATTTGCAAATAATGGTGGAAAATAAGTATTTGGTCAATAACAAACAAGCAAGATTTCTGGCTGTCACAGACCTGTAACTTCTTTTTTAAGAGGCTCCTCTTTCCCCCACTTATTACCTGTATTAATGGCACCTGTTTGAAGTCGTTAACAGTATAAAAGACACCTGCCTACAACCTCAAACACTCACACTCCAAACTCCACTATGGTGAAGACGAAAGAGCTGTCGGAGGACACCAGAAACGGAATATAGACCTGCACCAGGCTTGGGAAGACTGAATCTGCAATAGGCAAGCAGCTTGATGTGAAGAAAGGGTCTACTGTGGGAGCAATAATCAGAAAATGGAAGACCTACAAGACCACTACTAATCTCCCTCGATCTGGGGCTCCACGCATAATCTCAGCCCGTGGGGGTCAAAATGATCACAAGAACGGGTAAGGAAAAAATCCCAGAAACCACAAGGTGGGGATCTAGTGAATGACCTGCAGGAAGCTGGACCAACGTTTACAAGTGCTACCATCATTGCAACACACACTAGTCGACGCAAGGGGACTCAAGATCTTGCAGTGCCAGACGTGGTCCCCCTGCTTACCCAGTCCATATCCAGGCACGTCTGAAATTTGCTAGAGAGCATTTGGATGTTCCCAGAAAGAGTAATGGGAGAATGTCATATGTGTCAGATGAAACCAAAGTAGAACTATTTGGTAAAAAACACAACTCGTCGTGTTTGGAGGAAAGTGAATGCGGAGTTGCATCCAAAGGAAACACCATACCAACTGTGAAGCATGGGGGGTGGCAACATCATGCTTTTGGGGCTGTTTCTCTGCAAAGGACCAGGACGACTGGTCCGTGTACATGAAAGAATGAATGGGGGCCATGTATTTTGTGAGATTTTGGGTGCAAAACCTCCTTCCATCAGCAAGGGCAATGAAGATGAAACGTGGCTGGGAGTCTTTCAGCATGAACAATGATCCCAAGCACACTGCCAGGGCAACAAAGGAGTGGCTTCGTAAGAAACATTTCAAAAGTCCTGGAGTGGCCTAGCCAGTCTCCCCGGATCTCAACCCCATCGAAAACCTTTTGGAGGGAGTTGAAAGTCCGTGTTGCCCGCCGACAGCCCCAAAACATCACTGCTCTAGAGGAGAAGTCTGCATGGAGGAATGGGGCCAACATACCAGCAACAGTGTGTGCCAACCTTGTGAAGACTTACAGAAAAACGTTTGACCTCTGTCAATTGCCAACAAAGGTTGAGATGAACTTTTGTTATTGACCAAATACTTATTTTCCACCATTATTTGCAAATAAATTCTTTAAAAATCAGACAAAATGACTTTCTCAATTTTTTTCCACATTTTGTCTCTCATAGTTGAGGTCTACCTATGATGTCAATTACAGGCCTCTCTCATCTTTTTAAGTGGGACAACTTGCACAATTGGTGACTGACTAAATACTTATTTTCCCCACTGTAGCTACCCACAGGTGCCAGAGCATTTAAGTCCCATTGTAATTGCCACAACATGTCCTGTGCACATCCATCACAGTCTGGTTTGGAGCGGCCACAGTACAGGACCGGAACAGACTACAAAGGACCATAAAGACAGCTGCAAAGATCACTGGTGCTCCACTGCCCACCATCCAGGACCGGTACTGTTTAAGAACCAGGAAACAGACAGGGAACATCATTACAGATCTGTCTCACCGTGGACACAGCATATTTCTACTCCTCCTATCCAGAAGGTGCTACAGGACCCTGTACACCAAGACAGCCAAACACTGGAACAGCTTCTTTCCTCAGGCCATCACCTTTATAAACAGCTGACCAGTCACATCATCTGCTGGACTATAGTTTCATGCAAGATTACACACCACAGTCTCTTCCCCATACATGTGCGCTAATACTGCTGCACTGCTGCACTACACTGCCTTATACTGTAAATCATGGTAAACTGTATATTATTTGTGGTTAGTTTATTGCTTGTATGTTGTGTATATTGTAAAGATTATATATTGTAATTGTCTGTATTGTGTATATGTGGAGTCATTGTATACTGTGGACTGTCAGTACTAGAGAGACACAAACTGCTGAAATTCCTTGTGTGTCATACTTGGCCAATAAACCTGATTCTGATTTGTGGCCACAAGTGATATTAATTGTGGCCCTCACGCATTAACCCAAATTGTTGCCACCTTGTAATTGGTTAGGATGAAGACATCAAGCAGTATCAGAGGCAGAGTAGCCATGTGTAAAGCATCAAGACCATTAATAAAGAACTTAATGGCTATAGTAAATACACTGTGACCACTAATTGATATATTGAGGTAGTGTGTTTATATATTACAGCACAACTTAACTTAAGCTCAGTGAATTAGGTTACTGAAGGAAACAACTTAGCTATACATTAGGAAGGTATTTAGGTTAACCTGAGGTGATTTTTTACTCTAATTATTCATTATTTACCTGAACCTAAACGTATGTGTGTAGTGACAAGATTAAGGTCATATATGGTAATATATGGAAAAACAGAAATGTAGAATCTTTACATCATTCAGAGCTTCATCTTCTCTACACTCACATCTCACATACACACATAGCTCTTCAAAGAATGATCCACTGAAAGGTTATCTGAAGTTACATCAAATCCTCTTTTTCATGTTCATTTTTAAGACTGTTAAAGGTTCTGAAATTGAGTCCTGAATTTTTTTGTCAGGTAAGAGCACAAGTAGATGTCACATATAACTCCAAACAAGTTGCTCCGACAAGTGACAAGTGTGGCAGTAAAATGTAAAAAAAAAGTAAAAAAAGTAAAATTCTATCTAAATTTTTTTTCAGCAGAGCTTCTAAACGAGGCAGGGATCAGAAGTGTTCTCGAATATGTCTACAGAGGTGGCAGGAAACCTTGCATGAATCTCATCACAAGCACAAAACTAGTTTTATTACCTGATAAATCATCACGAATCATCAGGAACAGAGACAGTCTTTACTGTATCTCTACTGTCCCCACTGTTGATCCAACACCTGTCCCCTCTGTTGACCCGTTTGATGGAGTGCCGTACCCTTTGGACTCTCCAGCCTGTTCAGGCAGTGCCTCATTGTGGTCCGAGTCCACCCTCTTAACTTGCTGCAGAGAGAATGTGGATTGGCTCTGTGTGGAATGCCGCATTCCAGCTCCTGTTCCTCTGTGGCTCCAGCCCTCTTCCATTACATCTACCTCTATAAGCCCACCTCATGGACTAATTTACTGTCTGATATCTTTACCTTTGTCTGGCTTTAGCTTTGTGAGCTGTGTTTTTCCCTGTTTGATATGTTTCCACTTTTGGCCTGTACTTAGTTGTGCTAAGGTATAACGGTGGATCTGCCTCTGATGTTGTGTGACCGTATATGTGTCTGTAATGACTCTGACTGGTGGATTTCTCCAAATAAAGCCACTTTGGAAATGTAGTCTGTCTACAAGTCCCTTACCTTACACATATTAAAATAAATTAATTAAAATAAATGTAATTATTTATTAAATAAATTTAATTTACTCATAGCTATGAATTAATATACTGAGAGCATGAGTTAATATATTGTTATCTCAAGTAAAGTTACTTGTTGCCACTAGTTAAACACAATCAAGGTCCTGTGTTAATATATTGATCTAGGACTGAGCGTAACCCTTTATAATGCAGGATTATTTTTTTGTTATAAACATAAATAATTTAAAACTTCTGAAAGAAAATCATACATTTGCAGTCAGAGGATTAAGGAATCAAAGTGTGGACCACCTGCAATATTTTGCCATGAGCAGTGTGAGAGAGGAGTATTTGTACAAACAGACTAGATAAGGAACAGGTGTGTGATTAGTAGACCGGAGTGGCAGATCTGAAAACAGAATGCGATTAGAGGATTGTGGACATGTGACAGTTACATAATTAGGTGGTGGGTTATGGGAAATGAAGTCCAGGAGATCAGTGCTGAGAGGAGAACCAGCAGGTGTGACTCCACCACAGAGCATAATAACACATTTAAGAAAATATCCAGACTTTGGCGACAATTTATGGAAGAAAGTTTAGTTTTCAAAGACATCAGATCCTTTCCTTATTTTTTTCCGGTGAGTCTGCCAGAGTAGATAAATTTAATAACAAAACCAAACGCTACAAGTCGTTGTCATTTTTCCGTCTGCATGGAAAATATTTGCAACTGGCTGATGGCACTGAGAACTGAACTCAACTGAAGATCTATATGTCAGATGCACAGAGTTGCAGAATAATGACAATACACAACAAACCCCTGTGTATGTTCATATGAGTGTGGGTTGTGTTCACACACATAAAAACAAATTGTCAAGCTACCCAGCCCAGGAACCGAACCACGTCTCCACATGAGGTGGTAGCTCCCTGTCAGGGAATGGCATTGTCCACTGAGCCACACCAACCACTGCTAGATTAAAGTCCTTCCTATAGTTTTCCACCTGACCACTCATCATGAGCACTTTCTCACTCAAGGAACAACTATGTATGCAAACTATGTAAAACTATCATTTACAGAATATAGTCATTCAGTAACTCTTTTTTCTGCAGCAAGTCTTCTCTAAGAACATCAAGTTACACACCTCACAGGCAAACAACTAGTTTTACCAGTTTTGTTTATTTACCTGACCTTTATTTATGTGACACCAGAGGTATTAGGTAAAGTGTTGTACTACTCATGACTGGTCTCGTTTTGTACCGATCTCTGACATTCCTAATCTCTGTCTCAATTCTGGCTCAACTACTAAAAGTTTTGGTTTTCACTCAGATTAAAAGTGTCACCCTCTCAGTTTTGATTTAGTCTTTAATCTAATAGCCTTGATTACAACACTAGTGAGAACACAACTGTGGAACTCATACTCTACTCGCACTGTGGGTCTGAAAAGATGTGTAGCTCTCAAGAAGCCCTCACTGAAAAAATGCCATTTTGCAAATTAAACAAAGAAGTGGCTGGTGTTCTCAGAACAATTAACTGACCACCACAGAGACCAGACCTCAACATCAGTTAATGTGATTGGGATTACAAAAAGCATAAAATGCAACCAACTTCCAATATCCCTGCATATTTCTTGGTAAAACTAAAAGCAAGTCTTATATAAAGAACTGAAGCTGTAATAAAGGTAAAGGGAGGACATACTACATGCTGAACAAAATAATACCATATGTTTGATCCTGAAAAATTAATAAACCTGTACTTAAAGCTCCTTGGAAATGTACTAAAAGATGGTGCTATCTAACAAGGTGGTCTCTTACTTATGTACAGTAGTGTATATTTTTAGTGCATCGAAATCACAGCAGTGTTTCACGTACTAAAAGCAAATCTTTTTTAGATATAACTGAACAATTAATCAATTAAAATTGAATAAATTTATCTACACAAAATTTGCTGTTGTCTAAATTTGAATTTGTATTCATTCATTTAAAGAAAGGGACAAAATAGACTGCTGATCTGATAAATACTTCTAAGACACAGCCTTACATATATTAACCTCTTAAACTCACAGACTTTTATCACGTATTATTATTCAGTAATTACACAGATAAAACATTACGTGTTGTCTTTCCAGTTGTGTAACAAACAAGCCAACAATACTTTTTTTATTGTTTTCTCCTCTACTTTTTTATTCAAGAATTTATCTCTGTTCGTAAATAAAATATCATCTAGCCTTTTGCTGTCTTGTCTACATTGCTTGAGATTTACACTTCTATATTCATATGAAATACATAAAAACTAGCATGTTATAACAAATTTTCTTCAGCACCCAAAGGCACTTCAAAAGCCAGCAACAACCCCACCCCCACCATTTACACACAAGAGAGCTTTCAGAATGAAGGGCACTGTATGCACATGCATATGCACTCTTTTATATAATAGTTTCTTTTTTAAAAAGAATATCAACTGGCTTGCATGCACATTTGCAGGCTGTGGTGCTAAATAAATAAATATGAACACAACTAAAGAATCTGAAGGTTAGAAGATGATGGACTCACACACACTGCCATTCAAGCAGCCAGATTATCCTGCAGCACTGCAAGTTCTTCAGTTTATTTGTCCTTCAGGGTCAGGGCCAGACTCATAGGTTAGCCTGGGCTGGTTCCAGCTCAGAACATTAAGTGAAACACAGAAACAGAGAGACAGAGAGAATGTTTAAGTACATTCCATGATGGATCACCATGAACGTACTCAGTGTTCCTGGTCCCTCAGGGTTGTTCTTCAAATGGATAAAGCAAGAAAGGGTGCATGCTATATGCTGGAAACAACAATCAAACATATGGCCTAACCTTCTATTTAACACACACACACACACACATATATATATATATATTTATATATAAATATATGTTTGTGTGTGTGTGTGTGTGTGTGTGTGTGTGTGTGTGTTACATGGAAGGTTAGGCCGTATGTTTAACCGGAGCCAGAAGTTACTACCACCTTAAACACAGAAGGGAACATTTTTTGTCCAAAGAGCTTATATATTTCTGAGTGTGTGTGTGTGTGTGTGTGTGTGTGTGTGTTCATTCAACATTCAATGGAATCTAAAGGAAAGGCTATCAAAGTATACCATATTAACTACTGGTTTGTTGTTAAGACCACTAAAAGCTTTATGTTATTTGCACTGGGCCAGGTATAAAACCTCTTTCCCCTTTCCTCAAAGCCACTGAAGAAGCACTTTATATGGAGAGGATTCACAGTACTTTACACTCTTACATATATGCCTTCATTACAAGCCTTAGACGAACTCCGCGGAAACTCTCTCCAGTGCCTGTACCACATTGGTAGAATCTTTTCAGCCAACAATGTGACATAAATGAGCCACATGCATGTTTGGCAGTTGGAAGCATGTGCGATTATTTTCCAAAAAATGATTAATAAACAGTTATTTAAACCTCCATATACTGTAGAATTAAAACAGGCTGATATCTGTTCAAATTGGCTGTCGCCTTGTGTGCCTAATTCAAAAGGCAGTCAACACTGCTTATCACTTCAACATGAATGAGAGAACATAGACTCCTGTAGCATAGGTAGAATAGGTATATATCAGGAAGTAAAATGCAGATCTACACCATCTGCTGGTTCTGTTACCTTTTGAGTAGAAATCATTTTGCCATTTTCAGTAAAGCTGGAACATTTGTCAGCAGGCATTTAGCGACAATATAGGCACATTGGCAGAGAACTGAACTACAAAACCAGTGCCACTCTACAGGATATGTAATAGTAACTGACTTTGCAGTAAGTCTTGGAAACACACTTACAAAAAATATATTGCCTTTTATTGCTAATTAAGAACTTTCATGTGAAAGCCTTATTAAGCTGTATGACACTGCTGTGGAAATATTTCAAGATTCTGACACAGGTTAGTTAAGAGCTGATGAAATTATGCCAACACATCTGAAAAACAGTTAAGTGGCCAGCAAACTGGAACAGATCAGTTTATATCCCAATGCCAAAGAAAGCAGACATGACAGAGTGTGAAAAGTATCACAGTTTTCCTCATTGCATGGCAATGAAAATGATGTCTAAGATCATTCAACCAAAACTAGAGCCTTACACTGAAAGACAACTGCCAAATGTGAAAGCAGGATTCAAGACAAGCAGGAATCATTACTGATGTGCACTGAAAATGTCAGCATGTGTTTTATTGATAAGTCTTTGACTAAAATTATGGAATGTCCCCATGAAAATGGGTGTAACAGAGCATCTCATCATTCTAATGAGGAAACGGATTCACAAGCAATGGTTAGGAAAGAAAATGATAAACAGGCTAGTTCCACATAGGCAGTCTGTCATGCTGCACACCCTTAATGTTCAATCCATATGCAGAACATATAATGTAAGGATCGGGAGGAAGGTGAACAAAGATTCAAGATTGGAGGTAAAAAACTTTAATAACCTTCAATGTGCGAATGATGCAACACTCATAGTGGAAAATCTAGAAGACCTGAAGCAGCTTATAAAGGGGGTTAAAGAACAGAAAGTAATGACAACAGGAAGCACTGCTAACTTCAACACTGATGAAGAAGTTGTGGAAATGGCAGACCGCTTGTTCATCCTTAGATTAATTATTTTTGACACAAGATCCAGCACTCAAGAAATATGATGGATGTGGCCCTTTATGGAACGCTGATGAATGCCTGTGTGCTGTTGGCTATAAATAAAATGTGGAACTCTTCAGTCATCATTAGTTGCTGTTTTCAATTGTTTTTCTACAGTTCCTTATTTTAGCATTTTGACCGTGTTGGACAGTGATGTTGTGCGTGATTACCACTTCCGAGATAGTCCTGTATGGATCTGAAAGCTAGAAAATAATCAAGCAAGACCACTGATCAAATCAAGCCTCGTCCCTTACTCCAAGCATGTATAACAAAACTGAAGAATCGGAAGACAAAAACGGAAAGAATCAATTCATTGGAAAATTCTAGAGAAACATTATCCACATGAACGGCAGGAGTCTGAATCAACTTGACGCCACCTCACAATAATAATAACTGGGTCTGGACGCACAACATGTTATGTTGTATAACCTGTAATCTGCAACAGTTCATGTTCATTGTTTACCTGAGGTCTGTATGGAAGCAGCAGAGGTCACTCGGGGCTCTTATACCCTCTTTATACATGTGGGTTTTCCTGACTAAAAAACAATGACTTCTAAAGAATGAGCTGGGCTGCAGATTCAGTTCCATATACATCTCTGGAAATAAATAAGAGAGCACTCCAGTTTCTTCTTAAATCAGCATCTCCACATGCACAGCAGGTTCTTAGTGAGGAACAGAAGGTTTGGTTCTAGCTTTACTGGCAGATACAGTGAGCGTCTGGTTCATAAGAACAAGGTCAAGCTGCAAACACACAGTTACAGACTACTGACTGTGATTTAAAAGTCACTTAACCACCATAAGATCACCTCAAGTGACCTACAGAAAGACTGGCGAGCTGTGGCTGGGGTGAAACGCATGATTAAAAAAAAAGGCTTCTGGAGACGTCATCAGTGATTTCCTAAATAAACAGATCTAAAATGCAATATTGGATCTGGAACTTAGGAGACATGTTTCCAGCAGTATAAAGAATAAAACAAACTTGCTCATTTTGGTCAAACACAAACACATAAACTGTAAAACTAGAGAAACTGATCATTTTGAGGTGGCCCCTTAAATTTTTTCAGAGCTGTATGGACTGTACGGAAGATGGAGTCAGTGCAAGGTTTTGAGTCTCCATGGTCTGCATCATGAATTAACATTGGAAAATTTGGTTTTCCATGATATGGGTGCTTTAATGGAAACAGCATGAGCCAGGCCTGCATAAGAGCAGCCTGTGGAGCAGACTGCAATTAACTACGCACCACATCTGCTCCTTGACACAGCTCTCAGAGGCTGTATCTCAGTTTACGCTCCTGTTAAACAAAGACCTGGACAGTGAAGGGGCCTCGTTATGAATTAACAGACAGGAGACAGGCAGCAATCCTCTTATCTGGGTATATTAATATAGATGACAGAGGCATGCTTTATAAGTCTTATCTAGAGAGGTTCAGACAGTAATACTCCCACAGAGACCCTGACTTTCTAAAATAAAGCTTCTTCAAATAACTTTATCCATTTGTAGAGTCCTTAAAGGGGAGTTTACAACACTTTATGTCAAAATTTGATTGTCAAGGGTGAAAAAGCACTGAATATCTAAAGGATGACTAGGATTAGAATTGAATTACCTTGAAAATATGAGTAATAACTATATTTTGTACCTAAAGCCATGTTATAAGGTGGTAAGAGGACAAAATAAAGGACAGGAATGCAGGAAATGGGTCCTTTCAACAGGAATGCCACCAGCTTTTCAAAGTTTCTACATAACTCTTATATAACGTGACACCATGCCAAGTATTCAGAACCATTTTATATACTGGCTTTTAAAACTCATCAGCTGTCTGGTTCCTATCACTACCACACTGAACAATTAAAATCTGACTACATATGTTTCTCTAGAACAAAACATTTCCTGTCAAACCACTCAGAATCACTTTGTTTACATCTTCACTATTAATTTAAGCAGATAAAATCTGAGAAATTCTTCTTTAAGTACCCTCCATCCTGTAATGCATTCATTATTTCCACTGTATCAGGCTCAAAAAACATCCACTTTGGTGACGCAAGAAACACTCCAAACTGGAAAGAGACATCAAGAAAAGGAGCTTTAAAAAAACATGCTTCAGATAGGATAGAACACAATATTAAGCCATAAGCACTTTCTGGAGCAAAAGCAGACTTTCAGCGAGTAGACCATAAATTGAGCCTAAGATAGACGTTGTCCGTATCATTAAGTGCTCGGCACCTTGAGGCATTATGTAAGGCACTGCTGGCAAAAAGGGGGCTGAAGAGGCTTGGTTATTAGCTTGCCAAGTGCTGTCATCCCTCGCTCTTTTCATTTCTCCTGTGTGCCCCATCACCATGCCTCGTCTACTCCTGCGCCATACTGCAGACAAGTCCATTAGAGACCTGACTTTGCTCAGACACCAGTCCAATTATTGTATGCAGACCATCAGGAGGGAATTGTGGAGGGAAAAACACATTCATGATGTTCCACTTAGCGAGAAACTGAGGGGCATATTAATATTTTAGGAGTTCTATGCAAAATGCCCCACAACAGAAAAGGCATCTCTTCGTAATGCACTTAAGTGAGTGAACTCTAGCAGACGTGTAAATTGTGTATATTGTTTGGCAATTTAATTACCTTTTTGTATTGCACTTATAATGACGTTTGTCAATGTGTATTGTGTTGCACTTATGACCTTTCTCTAGGTACCAGCAGTGGCCCCTGTTCGGGGCAGTGTCTGAGCTCGTGGTGAGTTTTAGGCTCTAAACTTCCTACTAGCTGGAATATTATCCAACAGAACACTAAGCACGGTTGTAAGTTGCTCTGGATAAGAGCGTCTGCTAAATGCCTTAAATGTAAATGTAAATGCATAGTCAGTAAAGAGTTGTGTAGGTACAGAACATGCCAAAAACATTATTTTAGTCAAACACAATAATAATAATAATAATAGCTACATTACTATTGAGATTAAAAACACCCCCCAAAAAAATAAAAAAAATAACAATCAAAAGGAATAAATAAATAATTAACAGTGCTGCTACAGTGTAAGCACTAACAGAAACAATTGGCTATCAGCATTACCAATCAAGGGACTAAGCAAACTGCCAATTAAAATAATCAAGCTCGATTAGTCGCATTGTTTTAAATGATTATTAATGATAATTAAAGTATTAATTTTAAATAATCATGTTTGTTAAATGCATTTGTCCTCCATCATGTGACACAAGTGTAATGAGTATTTCCTTCAGTGATGATGGTGTCTGAATGCAAAGACTTGATTGAATTCATTAGTGTTTACATGTACAGCATTCAAAAACAAACCAAACAGAAGCAACTGTCTTACATGACTTACTGATTTGGATGTGTGCTTGCAGGTTTTTTCAGGATGCTAGTTTCTTCACACTAATGACAAATAAATTCACTTCATAAATCTGAATCATCATGTTATTTAGATTGAATCTGAGCAAAAATGTGTATTTGAGCAATTTGAGGCCTATAATGTGAGTGTAGCCAAAGTGACTTAAACTGATCTGATCCATTTATAGTGAGATTAGGGGAATAAAATAATTTTGATGTGTTTTATGGATAGTAGGACAGGTCAGATTTGTGTCTATTTATTATATTGGGTCTGTTCAGAACAAAAAAGAAATTGTGTGTAATAAAAAAAAAATAAATGCAAATAAATATAGCCTTTTATTAGTCCAGGATCGGATACGTATCTGATACACGGGCATGCAATATGAATGTAAATATTCACATCTGATTCCGTGTGTCTTTTTGCCTGTATGCTTGCACTTAAAGTGCTGTTATCATTACCCAGCATCAGCAGTGTGGCAAAACAACAATGGAGAAAAGAAACATCAGTTATAACAGTCTGTGGAAGGACAAAGAAGTTGAAGGTTTGCTTGATACATGGAGAAATGTTCAAGCAAAGCTGGAAGGAACCTATCAAAAGTGAAAAGTGTTTAAAACAATTGCCGAAAAATACTCAAATCAACATACCAGTCATGGTTGCTCAATTTACGAGTCATGATGATAGAGGCAACATGTATAAATGTAAGAGTGTGTAAATGTTCGCTGTTTTAGGGACAGATTTGTTGACATTACTGACATTACACATTTATAAATGTGAACCGTCAAGAATCTGAACAAATAAAAAATGGAATTGATCAATGAGGCTTGTATTGTGAACATAGCCTCAGTGGACAGCAGGACTGACTGAATGCTGGTATATCCACCTGCTGTTACACTTAAAGACCTTGCCAGTATATTCCATGTTCCAAGCACAAATGCAGTCTGAGAGAATTCTTCCATGGAAGATGAGCTGCGGGACAGGTGCCACTGGAACAAAGTGGGTAATTACTATTTACCTGGTCCAGACTCTAGACAGCATAACTTGCCTAAGCTTGGAATGATCCAAAGGGTGCACTGGGTTCATACAGCTCTCAGAAAGCAAGGGGGCTTTTGTTTTGTTAGAGAGAAACTTTGTATATGGGGGGGGGGGGGGTGAACAAAAGGTAATGTCAATGCATAAATATGGAAATGATCGCTGACATTTGTATGCCTCTCAGTGCCCTCCAGAAGCTGGTGTGGATTGCAGGGTCAGATTGGTGGACACGCTGTCTGTTCACGGTGGTTTGCGGTAATCATGATGACTATGACAATAAGCAACCACCATCCTGCTGCAGAGTTAGCTGAGATGAGTGAGCCTGCCAGAGGCTGAGTACATATGAAAAACATTTACAGATAAGCCAGGGCTTCCCTTGGCTGTACATCACATTTGAACTCTTTAAACACTGACACAGAATCTGTTCAGCTTAAAGGCTGTGGCGTATGTGTGTGTGAGGTCGTCGTGTTTCACTCCACATGGTTTTACTGTAAGTCATGTGTTCTGTTGATGGCGCGAGATCTTTGCTGATGCATACGCCACGTCAGGACCTATTATATGTAATTAACCTCCAAGTGTAGGCCCTTTCACCAGCCGCCTCTATTGACCTAAGAGTCATTTGCGCAGCACAATGCGTGCGGCACCTGTCGCTAATGGCTGTGCTCCGCTCTCGCTGTATCTAGTTTAGCAGCCTGTAGAGAGGCCAGACCACTGACCTTATGTTCCCTGCACAGACACAACAAAGCCAAGGACGCAGCCACAGACCCAGACTCTGGCTCAAGGAACAGAGTTGGCAGGGACAACACTGAACTCTTCACTATGCTATTTCTTGCCTTGCTATTTGTGTCCCTCAGAAATTGCAAGTGTTTAAACGCAAACTGATTATTTGGAGAGCTCAGTTATATAAACAGCACTAGTGGGGATGAGGCTGTGACATGACAGAGCTTCAGACCACTTTTATGGCTTTGAGCTGGTTCAGTGCAGAGCAGTATAGAGCAGGGGTGTAAGACATATGGCGTGCATATGGGACCAGCCTTGTTATGCGTCTTATCTGGCCTGTCAAATTAACTCTAAACTCTAGACTTTGATGGATGTTTGCAAAATAATGTCTGACAGAATGCTCTAACTAAACTAATCAGTCACCTCTAGGCACTAACTCTTCCATCTACCCAATGACAAAACTCCTCACAGGAAGCCTTCAATGAGAACACCAGTAATTCAACATCATTAGACCACATGGTTGAGCGTACAACACGTACAACAGCTATTTTTTTTTTCAGAAGAAGTTCTTGATTGGTTGGATTGGTTGGATTAGTGGTAGACAGAGCGGGGTGTAGCATGCTGTGTACAGTGTTTCTCAACCCGGGGTCTTAGTGGCACCCTGCCCCGCACGTGTTAGTGCTTTTCCTGCTCCTAACCCATCTGATTCAGCTCATTAGCAAGCCCTTTCAGAGCAAGGGGTGTGTTAAAGCAGGAAATCCACTAAAGGTGCCTCAAGGACCAGGGTTGGGATACACAGGCATAGTAGATAGTAACCACTTTGGACCACTGCATTAGCTAAAAATGACAAAAAGATGTTACTGAGGAATGCTTAATGCATGACTTAGTGCTTTCCTGATCATCTGGCAGTTGGGGTTGTTTCTATTTCATAACCCACAGATATATATCTGGTTTACTATGTTATATATATCTTTTTTTACTAAAAAAAATCTAATTTCTTTGCTGAAAAACATTGTTGTGTTTTGAGCATGTTTTTGCTGGTCAACCAGCACTAACCATCATAGACCAGCATTGACCCTTAAGAGCCCAGACCCATTTCCTCTTATGGGAAAATAATGAAGGGTCCCTCAGTTATAAGATCATAAAAAGATCAGTTCTTATTGTGACAAAGAGAATCACATGGCATCTTTCTGTATGTTATTGTAGCTTCATAGTACATGGTAGCCTATGTCACAACATAACAATTTCATAACTGGTATTTCATCATGGTGGTACTAGAAATTGACGGGGAGTCACAATGGGTATAATGTAATATGTATTATAAAATATGGGTATATGTAATATAGAATATGGGGTATGTATAATATAGAATATGGGTATGTATGATATAGGAATATGGGTATATGTTGATATAGAATATGGGTATATGTGATATAGAGTATGGGTATGTATAATATAGAGTATATGGGTATATATGTGTATATAGAATATGGGTATATGTGGATATAGAATATGGGTATGTGTAATATAGAATATGGGTATATGTAATATAGAATATGGGTATGTGTAATAATAGAATATGGATATATGTGATAAAGAATATGGGTATGTGTAATATAGATTATGGGTATATGTGATATTAGAATATGGGGTATATGTAATATAGAATATGGGGTATGTATAATATAGAGTATGGGTATATGTAATATAGAAGTATGGGTATGTGGTAATATAGAATATGGGTATATGTAATATAGAATAGGGTGTATATGTGATATAGAATATGGGTATGTATAATATAGAGTCTATGGGGATATGTAATAATAGAATATGGTATGTGTAATATAGAATTATGGGTATATGTAATATAGAATACGGGTAAATGTTGTTGGATATAGAATACGGGTATATGTAATATAGAATATGGGTATGTGTAATATAGAATACGGATATATGAACATTAGAGCTCTTAAATGGGTTGAAACCTTACAGGTACAAAAACAAGACTTTAAAATGAGCTGGTTTTGTAACTGCACTAACCAAGCACATCACCATTTTCTAAATAAGGTCATATGGTCACCAACTGCATCCAGAATGTTCAATATAGGTGCACTCAGGGACTTCGTGTGTTTAGGTGAAGGATAAAGCTGTATAAAGAACTTTACAGACTTTTAAAAGCAATTGTGACACATACGTCACTGTGGGCTCTTAGGGTTAACCAGCGTTAACCCATGCTTATCATGCTGATTTTTCTCAGCAGGTGTGTGGTGGGCTATTAAACACAGCCTTGCAGGTTGATGTTAAGATCAGTTAGCAGTCTTTATTAGCTATTTATTAGCTTTACATATGAATCGAGATTAAACAAAGCCATGCAGTGTGTGCAACATCATAACCAAAAAACATTGCTGTTTGGACCATAAATATGAATTCATTTTGTATGCTAAAAGACCTTATGCAAGCATCTGAGCAATCAGTGCTTCACTTTGGTATGGCTGTCTAAACCTAATAGCTTCATTTATAATTTTACCTTTCTGATGAATATGGAATAACATACATTCATTTATTTATGTTACTGCGTGCCTACTTTAGTCATCTTTTTTTGGTCCCTGGCCCACATGACAATTTAAATGTGGCACACTGTCTAAAAGTGAGCCTGAGATCCCAGGTGTAAGGATCATAGAAACCAAATACCTAAGGGACCCTCTGTGAGTACATAAATTAGCCTACCCAGCAGGAAGTTTCTAAAACATGTGTCCATCCCTCATTAAATGAGAAGAACAAACATGTTTTTAATCAATGGGGAACTTCACAGAACCTCTAGTCAAGGTGAAGCTCTAATGACGTCTGCATGGGGCTGACAATTTTTAATGTATTTTAATTTTATAAACATGCGCCATGCAGAAAATGAATCCAATCAGATTTTCCTTCTCTTCTTACGTAGATGCAGTCAATAAGTTTCGTCTCATTATTTAGGACTACAGGAGTGAATCAAACTGAATTAACCGGTAACTCTGTGAATTTACAAGGTGGCTGGGTCTAACTAATATTGGAACAAGTCACTCTAGACATTCTGGAGGACACCACTGAAGCTTTTCACTCTAATCTGCATCAAAACAAAAGCTTTTTCAACTGCCAGCGTTCTGGCATAATTAGAAAAAAAGTTTGGAAATCTTACCTACATACTTTAATTTGTACTATTGTTTTGTCAGTTTGGGCTTTAGAGTTTTCAAACACACAGCACTGCACGGTTACCCCTTAAACAACCAAAACATTAGGGCACCTCTATTATGGGAGTCCATTCAGTTGAAGTGCTTTGGATCCATGGCATTTTAAAGAACAAATATTATTCCCACTGTAACACTAGTTCAGAGTCAAGTTAACTGAAACGACTCTTATAACAGATGGGAAAAACAGCAACACTTCCTGGTGCTCCTGGGAATTGGGAGAGCAAGAACATAGAGGCACCTTAAAGTGAAGAATATAGTTTATTCTATCCAGCATTATCCTGCATCTGGCTGCACCTGTATTAATAATAAAAGTTTTTTTAAGGGAGTTCTTAGGAGCACATGCCCACATAGGAAATGTCTTTAGGTTCTCTGAAGACATTTCTACTGACTGGAAATAGAACGTGTGAGTGTGAGGAACCTCAAGAGCACATATGTGTGCAGGGGTTCAAGTTTCACGTTACAGTTAAAGTATTGTTTTTTTGGTTTCGAGTTTTTTTCTCATTTGTCCAGGTTCAGAACAGTTTAAAGTGGATCATCGCAGATTCCTATCAAACTTTGTTGAATTGTAAATAAAGTCATTCTCAGAGTGACCTGGTGTGAAATGGTTTCATTGCAGAGATTATATAATGTATATCATTGCTGTTTACAAAAAAAATAATAAACAAGCACCTGATATTTCAGCTTTATCTTTACATTTGTGCAGAACTTTTATGATGATTTGACCAATGGAGATTAGGACAATAGAAATTTACCTTATAACAATAATAATTAAAATATGCCTGCATATGCACTTCTCCAGCATGGAAGGGAGTTATGCATCTTTAGCTCAAAATCGGAAAAAACAATGCTTCATACATCAGGAAGTTATTCACAATATCCATGTGTAATTTGCAATGCATCTTTTAGAGATAGTAAGTGCTTGGGCCATCGTGAAACCATCATGATTTAATTAAGTAATTTTAAAATCCACAGTCGCCAGTTCAGCATGATGGTTTAGCACTGGAGCAACAGGAAACAGGAGCTGGCAGAAGCTTTCCCATGATATAACACAGTCCATACCATGTCCCATCCCTCTGGACCTACTTCCTAGATTTAACTCACTCTGGAAAAACATTTAGTCATACCAATCATACACATTTCACATCCATATTCTCTTGAGAATCATTTCTGTCTGCTGGATAACTGGGGGCTAGATCCTTGCAAATTATATGTCTACCACTACAAGTCTTATGTCTGGTGAAATGTAAATCTAGAATAGTTCAATATTGAGCTCAATGGACACTCACAGATTGCCACTAATCTTTAACTAGCTGCAGTCTGAATGTCTAAATGTCTGTATGAGAACATCTGGGTACAAAAATACACTTCTTTTTTGTAATTCGATAGAAGTAAAAAACAGCATTAAAATATAAGGTCATGTGACGAGGAAATGCCCCCCCAAAGGGGTTTGTGAAAAGTGCTTCAAGCTAAACCGCGAAACACCATATTTTTTTATACCATACTATTTTTTTCCATTTGGTCAAATATTCTAATTAACATATGTTCAAGTTTTTTTTTTTTTTTTTGCCAATCCATCCATTCCTTCAGGGTGATTCGAAAAAACACTACTCTCACTGCCTGTAATTATAAAAATGGGCCAAAGCCAATGTTTTGTTTCATGTCCCATTTTTATGTTTCTTCCATGTGTCATTGTATCCTATCGATCATCTTTACATCCAATAAACACATATATTAATCACCAGCCACTAACACTGCCAAAGCAACTTAATTCAGCCTATTTAGCAAAGCTTCCTTTTTGGAGAATTTGGGAAGGTTGCCATTCTTGTGATGTCAGTTCTTGTGTGCAGCAGGGTAGCTTGCATGTGAATAGTTGTATGTCAGCTACTTAAGGCCCATAATTTAGGACTTCTGGTGA
>JAMWET010006901.1:70000-71598 GCA_024036415.1 Prochilodus magdalenae | reverse complement strand
GGATCCACAATCCGTGTCCCGAGATCTGAGGGGTCCTCCTGATCCGAATGGCCATAACCTCCTCCCTGATCCACCGATCAGCACCAACGCTGTTAGAGCCACGGATTCACCCAGCGAGGGTGCACAGACTGACCTCCACACACCCCTGCATCCTCTCTAATCCACCACACCTTCTGAGCCCTGTCCTGAAAGACCACGGTCCTGAACAGAGTGATCATTAAACAGCTCTGTGATGTTGACCGTTCCAGCATGGGGGCGCTGTTCACGTACCGGTCTGTAGATCTATGGAAGACTGACCCCATACATGATTCCCCCAGAACCCGTCCTGGTTCCACACCGCCCTCCCATTAGCCCTCCCTATTTGGACAGGAGCAGTAGAACTCAGACGTGGCTGTATTATTCTCAGTCCAGTAACTGAACCGTGGTTCCGACTGAACCCAGACTGGTGTCTCTGACGGGGGTCTACACTCCGTGTGACCTGGTCCTCACTTTGGCGTACGACTGAACGCGGTCCTGGTCGAACACAGACTCCGAGCTAATTACTCCGCTCCTGCCTAAGGCACGGAGACGCGTCCGGCTGGTGGGCATCCGTAATTGTTTACCGAGTTCAGAACCAGCGCGGCACCGACAGTGGGACGGATCAACAACAAGCAGAAAGACAGAGACGTCAGCACTGGTGAGGTCAGCACCACGGGACCACACACCAACCTGCCGGAGGTGCGAGGTGTAGCAGACGGTGAGGGAGGAACAGTAAGTGTCCAAACACCACTCAGACTCCGGGGCGGTGGCACCCTCTGAGAACCTCTGGCAGACAGAGCTGGGAGCGGTGTGTAGGAGAGAGCTGGTGACGAGACCGCTGTGGGTGTGTGGAGACGCTGGGCTACACCTGTGTGTTTATGACTCCCCATTCCGCTCTCTCCTCTCATTCCTGCTGACTCCTCGCTCCTCCCTTTACAACTCCACATGTACGACGTTCCTCCTCCACCCAGTGCTGCGGAACCCCAGGGGTCGATACTCAGCCCAATACCATCCCAACAGTTACCTACGGTCAGCTCCACAGGTCACAGGACACTGAGCCGTCCACCCCTCGCTACAGGACACTGAGATGCCCACCCCTCGCTACAGGACACTGAGATGCCCACCCCTCGCTACAGGACACTGAGACGTCTACTCCACGCTACAGGACACTGAGCCGTCCACCCCTCGCTACAGGACACTGAGACGTCCACCCCTCGCGACAGGACACTGAGCCGTCCACCGAACACTACAAGACACTGAGCTGTCCACCCCTCGCTACAAGTCGTTCACCCCGTGCTACAGGATGATCTGAGATCATTGTTTAAGATCAACCAGGTGACGTTTTGTGATTGACGGGAGGATCAGGACAGTCTCCAACCAGCCTGATTGTCCTGCAGCGTGGGACAGGCTTAAGCTGGTAGGAACAGAAGCTCCTCTTTCACGCCTTCCGAGCTGGTGCTGTGATTTCAGCTCCACTGTCCCAAAACAACAGTCACATTAACACACGCCAGCAGCGTCCTGACACATCCCCCCCACTGCCGCGACCCGCCAGAGCGAGCCGGGGCGTAGCTGCTTTAGAA
>JAMWET010006901.1:55000-65000 GCA_024036415.1 Prochilodus magdalenae | reverse complement strand
AGGAATCAGATTTCCCCCGGTTTAGCCTTTAGCTTAGCAACCTGCTAGCTGGACTACGGTACGCTCAGCCAGCCTCGGTCGGGAGTCAGTGTCAGTGCCTCTCCAGGTATAAAGACCCGCCAGGATGCCCAGCGCAGGGTACACTGACCCCGAGTCGTGATGGAGCGGGACCACCCGAGTTCAGGAGAACAAATCAGTTACAGATGAGGAGCCAAACACGGAGCACCCTCACGCCACCATCCACCGCCTGCAGTACACCGCCACTGCATATACACCGAGAACCCACGACCGTAGGGCAGAGCGGGACACGGCCTCAAATCTGATATCTAATAATCTCATTAATAATATATTATTAATACATTATTACATTATTAATGTGTTATTACACAAGCAGTTTACAGATCTCTGTCCTCTGACTGAGGGGTCCGCGGTACGTGGTCCTATAGGGCCTAATTTAAACCCAGATTCAGATTCACCTGTAACTCACCCGCCCAAACCTGGCAACGGAGGAGCGACGGGCAGACCCATTCTGACCCTCACGCAGGACAGTGCGACGCCACCTGCAGTCCCTCGCTGGTATTTAATGGGCATGTACACACAGCGTGTACAACCAAACTGGCTTACACCGTAACTGGAGGACACGGAATCTCTCCAAACGGTGGTACTCCCACCGAGAGCCCGAGTAGAAGACGTCAGGACACAGATCAGAAAGACACAGGCTGAATCTCCAGTCCAATCTGCCTATGGTGGAATACAGGCTGAGGTATCAGATCGCTATGGTAACGTGAGAAGATGACTATGTTCCACACAGCTCTGTGTGAGGAGTTACTGTCCTAACACTATACTGTATATACTGCCTGGTTTAGGCTGGTCTGGTGCTGGTTTAGGCTGGTCTGGTGCTGGTTTAGGCTGGTCTGGTGCTGGTTTAGGCTGGTCTGGTGCTGGTTTAGGCTGGTCTGGTGCTGGTTTAGGCTAGTCTGGTGCTGGTTTAGGTTGGTCTGTGCTGGTTTAGGTTAGTCTGGTGCTGGTTTAGGTTGGTCTGTGCTGGTTTAGGTTAGTCTGGTGCTGGTTTAGGTTAGTCTGGTGCTGGTTTAGGTTAGTCTGGTGCTGGTTTAGGCTGGTCTGTGCTGGTTTAGGTTAGTCTGGTGCTGGTTTAGGTTAGTCTGGTGCTGGTTTAGGCTGGTCTGGTGCTGGTTTAGGTTAGCCTGGTGCTGGTTTAGGTTGGTCTGTGCTGGTTTAGGTTAGTCTGGTGCTGGTTTAGGTTAGTCTGTGCTGGTTTAGGTTAGTCTGTGCTGGTTTAGGTTAGTCTGGTGCTGGTTTAGGTTGGTCTGTGCTGGTTTAGGTTAGTCTGGTGCTGGTTTAGGTTGGTCTGTGCTGGTTTAGGCTAGCCTGGTGCTGGTTTAGGTTAGTCTGGTGCTGGTTTAGGTTGGTCTGTGCTGGTTTAGGCTAGCCTGGTGCTGGTTTAGGTTAGTCTGGTGCTGGTTTAGGCTAGCCTGGTGCTGGTTTAGGTTGGTCTGTGCTGGTTTAGGCTAGCCTGGTGCTGGTTTAGGTTAGTCTGGTGCTGGTTTAGGTTAGTCTGGTGCTGGTTTAGGTTAGTCTGTGCTGGTTTAGGCTAGAAGCTGAGCGCGAGAAGCAGGCAGAACATACATTGGCCATCTTCACAGAGGGGGGTCAACATGGCACACATCGTTACACCGCGCGACATTTCACAATACACCATATGCATCACCGCCTCAGTGGAGCAGACAAAGTAGAACATAGAACCCATAGTACCACATACAGCAGAACCATAATAATATGTACTGTGACATACGGTAACAACACAGCACCATGACCACCACCACCACCACGGTGCGCAGGGGGACATTCCTTACTGTCAGGAAGCATCACAGGGATCCTGTGCTAAGGTGGATGGGGTCTGACGGGGGTCCCACGGGGGCTTTCTTAGAGCCAGAAGCTCAGAAACTCTGCTGACAAGGACAGTCAGGGTGTGCCTGACTCACCGACAGCTCCACTCCTCCCTCGCTCCTGCGGTTTCTCCCACGCAGCGGTAGGGATCTTTAGAGGACAGGATTCCAGCAGCAGTCCAGCGGTAGGCCTGGAGTAGGCGCTCCCCGTTGTTCTGGAGAGCTGGAGAGGAAGTGGGCTCCACGCTTCCTGCCTCAGCCTCCCGCGTCAGCCCACCGAGTCCTCGGCGCTGGTGACCGGCGCTAACGGGGCAGTAACTCAGCGTGGAGACACACTGATGAAGGGTGGGGACACTAATTACAGAGCCGGCTCCTGAAGTGAGACACCTCAAACATTCGCCAACAATGAACTCGGTGCGGCGGCCTCCGTTAACGTGCCGTGACAGCTGTCCCGGCCGAGCGTGACGGATAACGTCAATCGGCGCCTGAACCACACACACAACTGTGTGCAGTCAGACACCAGCGCGCCAATCCCGCTCCTCCACCCGCGGGGACATCCGTCAAAGTGTGACACTGAGGAAGACCAGAGCGGTGGTGACAGGAGCTGAGGAGGCTGAAGTGCCCGGCGCCGTGAAGGGTGGCGAGGCGGGCAACATGTTTACAAACACGCTAAAAGCTGCAGGACGGAGTAAACGGGGAGGAGCCTGTACCGGGACTGCTGCACCACAGTGGTTCTGAGGTCGGGTCTGTAGTTGGCCTCGGGGCTAAGAGGCTGTACCGTATATCAGTGGGGTTCAAACAGGTCCAGGGAACCACGGGTCACAGGAGAACCCCTCAGTCTTACATCACCGGCACCTTCTAGAACACTCCCCCACTACACAGCCATACCCACACCTGTCCCGGTACCAGATTAATAATCTCTGGTCTCCTAAACCGAGGTCAAAGGCTCTTAATCCTGATTAGCTGTGCCACATCAGGGCTGTCTCAGAACAGGTCCACACTGAGCACACACTGAACACAGACTGAACACACACTGAACACACACTGAACACACACTGAACACACACACATGGGAAACTAACCAGGACAAACAGGAACAAAGCAAATCAGGAGTATCAAAGCACAAGGATGGACGAGGAGCAGGGAGGAGCTACAAACAAGACACAGGTTAGCAGCATAACAAAGTGGCGGGGCCAGGGAGGAGCTACAGACCATGGCAAACAAAGACACGTCGCAGAGACATAAGCGAAGGTGAACAAGAGGGGAGAAGCGGACGGCTATAAGCAGTGGAAGGCGGAGACAGGAAGGCGGAGCTTAGGAGACTTGACAGACTCACAGAAAGTCAATCAGATTCACCTATCCTAGAAACAAACTACACGTGATGGATCTTATTGCCGGGTTTGGTCGGGTCGGCCTCGGGGGGAGTCTCCCCGGTATTCCGCCCACCTTAAATCCCCTCACTGGAGATACGTGGGATAACCGGACCTCTGTGTCCTCATAGCCATTCCGGCCATGACCTCAGCAGGGACCAGCGGGAACTCACGTCCTCCTCACTGAGGGGCCAACGCACAGTCTGAGCCCACAGCTCGCTCCTGAGACGCCTCCGCTGGTCATGTGACTGCGACTGCATGTAAGTCACCGTGGTGCCGATAGATGGAGGGCAAAGCAAACAGCTCCATCGATCCACGCAGGCATATTCTCCCGTTCCTCATCGCTCCACTCCCCAACACGCTCCAGGGGTCCCCTGGGTCCGGCACCGCAGTCCCTGAAGCCCACTGCGCTAATACAGCCCCGGCCCTGGAAGCCCCTCTGCACTGCAGAGCTCCGTGCTTTCCCCGCTCTGCCACACCTGCTTCCGCAGGAGAGGGGCCGGAGAGGTTAACTCCCGGAGCGGCTCCGAGGGACACGGAACTGCCAGGCCTGGAGGAAGCCCAGCTCCGTCCGGCCGGAGCAGCGAGGCTGCCGACTCCATCCCACTGAAGTTTGGGGTTGACTCCTGACGTTCGGCTCCCAGGAGACGGCTCTCTGCACGGCAGGGTCCGCCGGGACGTGACTCTGAAAGAAGCTCAGCCTGATTCCGCACATCACATTAACCCGAACACGTTCCAGCTCGCCGTGCACGAGCTGCTAACAGCACGGCAGCAGCGCCTCTCCCTCCTCCCACCTCCCACTGCCTCTCTCCAAAGCAAGCACGGCTCATGTTTATGTATGGGGTGCCCATGTGGAGCACTTCAAAGGAGCGTCCGGTCAGAGGCACTGTAAACTACCGCTGCCCTGGCCGGGTCCGCACGCGCATTCCGAGGCGCTGGACCACAGGCCTCCGGGCTCAGCCTGAAACCGCCGCAGAGCAGGGGCTGCGTTTGTGTGCGGCAGAGTGCGGCAGAGTGCGGCGACTACTACAGAACTGCACAGTGACTGAGCGGGAATCCCAGATGACCTTTAGAGGTGACCTATGATTCTGAGGCTGCTCTGAATCCGGGACTGCGAGGTGTACATCACCTTCAGCAGAATGAAGGCCCGGCGGTCTCTGTGCTCAGTGCTGCAGTCTGCAGATGTTCAGGTCCGAGGTTCTGGTGAAATACCAACACTGCAGCAAAGGCAGTGTCCTGAGAAAGACACAGTGTCCTTCAGGTCCCGAGAGAGGACCCGTACGGGTCCGGACAGGGAGAGGTTTTCCTTCCTCCTAGCATGTACCGGACCTACAGGCCCGTCCTGAGGCTTTTCTCCAGACGGCTAATCGATGAGGCAGAGTGCCCCGGGGCAGCCCGGAGACCTGGCCAAATCAGCGGCAGGACTGAACCCAGCCTTCCTCTCGTTAGCCACCTGTCCGAACTGTCCGGCTACAGCTCCACCATTACCTCCTCAGAGCACCCACACACATCCACACCTCTGCATCCTTCACGGACATTCGGAGGAGAGCGTCCTCTGGGGGTGGACACTCTCAGCTGTGGGACTGTTCTACTGAGTAACCCACTGGGTCCAAGCAGTGTTCCAGTTCCATCAGATACCCGGTGGTTTTGTGCGAGGAGTAGAAGGCTGAACCGCGGTCAGCAGTGGATTTCCTGTCACCCCCTATTCATTACCACGACTGGATATGAACGGATCAGGCGATCATCGGCTACAGCCGCCTCCTCTTCCACCTTGGCTTGGTAACAGCCGAGTCGTGTGTACATACCCGTACGAGTATATACTGGGCGTATGAGGCTGTGGTGGAGGAGAGGCTGCCCGCCCAAAGCTCCCACATGACGGAGGCCCTAGCCCTGCATTGATTCTGCAGCGTGAGGCTCTAATGGAGATGGATCTCTCTCTCACCGGCCCTGAGATGGGAGCCCTACCGGTAGCAGCTGCCCGAGACAGAGCTGGTCACTCACCTCTAATGGGAGATTGATCTTAACCCTAGCCGGTTGGACCTGTTCCAAACAAGCCGAGGCTAGAAAGAGGGAGAACTGGAGAAGGGGCGTGGCTAAGAAAGAGCCCAAAGCTCTGAGAAGACGCCCAGCAGTCTCAGGAGTAACCCTCTCTATCCCTCACCTCGGCAGCGGGACAGCCAGCGGACTGGTTTACCGCGCAGTCCTGTGGTGTGTGTGTGAGGCTCTGTCAGAGTCCAGAGCGGCGGGTTTCCCAGTGCCCTGCAGACGCTACGCCGAGCCGCGCCGCGCCGCGCCGTGCCGTGCCGAGCTGCGCCGTACCGTACCGCGCCATGCCGCGCCGTGCCGAGCCTGTGAGGCTAAATATGTAATTGATTCTGAATAAGTGAGTGAAATGGGCTGTAATGCGAGCTGCCACCACACGGCTGGGCTGTCTGAACCAGATCAAACCGCTCACGACCGCTCAGCATGCTCCGGCCTCAACGGGCTACTGAGGTTCCTGCAGAGACGAGTCGGTAGCTCAGGATCTGCACGTCCAGGCTGGAGCACATCACACTGATGGAGCGCGGAGTACGGATCTCAGCACCACTCGGGGTGACGTGGTCATCCAGCCTGTGAGCACGCGCCTGTGAGTCTGTGATCTACCGCCTCCCGAGGTTACCCTTCCGTCTGATGTAGGAGCCAAATCTCAGGGGACCTGGGTCACCTCTTTAGTGAGGCTCTGTTGGGTCAATAAGGGTCCGAACTCCAGTCCGCTTGGTGAGACCGGGTTTACGTCCCGCTAAGGTTCTTGTCTTTTCTGCACGGTGTTCTGCATGGTTCTCGCTCTCCTAGTGATGAGAAAGAGGAGATGGCTGTGGAGCCCACTACTCCAGACTCCAGACCCCATCTCCTCTCCTCTTACTCATCACAGAGCTGGAAGGAGAACCGAGTAGATTTCGTTCTCAGCCAACACAGTAGAGTCTAGAACCCGGGCATCTTTATGAGCAGAGTAGAAGCATATCAGATTCAGGCATCGCTCTTCACTCGCACTCTCGCTGCAGCGGAGCTATCGCGGGAGCTCTCTGCTCCACCAGCCTGAGACAGAACCGGGGGCTAAACACCGGGATCAGGGCGTCGCTAGCTTCAGCCCGTCCAGGACCTGGAAGACTTCCAGAGCAGAGAGTCCCGCACCCAGTGCTCCGTAACTCCAGAGATCAGACCACCTAGAGCTTCACACCCTGGTGCCCTCTAAGGGTGTGGTTGTAGATGCGGTGGAGGCTGGGAGGAGCTCTCAGACAGAACAGCTCGCGGCGGGCTGAGAGGTGACTGGCTGAGATGTTGGATGATCACGCTTCTCTATCTTCACACATACTCACGCTCCTGCCGGGACATGGCACCCTGACTCAGCGAGAGCTACGTTCCTCCAGACGTAGGTTTAGGATGAGTCCACAGCACTCCAGGAGGCAGCTCAGCTCCTTCAGCCATGTAGGCCAGTAACACTGGTGGTGTGACTGCAGCAGGGAGGCGCTCCGGTTTCAGAGGTGGAGGAGGCACCATGAGTCCAGGTTCCACGTGTGAGGGTTCTGTAAGGTTCTCCTTCAGACATGATCTTTATTTCTCGGTGCCGTTCTGTCCAGAGACGCTGTCGGGATCAGGCGGGCCTCGGCGGGTGTTTGCCTGAGATAGGATATGGGCATTGGCTGGGCGTTGAGACCCGACTGCCCTGTTCTCCTCCTGACTCTTGCCCTCCTGTCACTGCCACCATGTGCTTTTGTTTGTTTTGGGTTCCAGCTCCTGCCTGTCCCTAGTCTGTGGCTCCTCCCCCTGCCAGGTGTTCCTTGTGCTCCGGCTCAGCTCTGTTGGCTCCCAGTCGTTGTCTGGAATGGTCGTGGGAACGTCTTCATGGATCTACTTGTCTCCTCTTGGCTCTTGTTGCTGTCGGTTTGGAGAAAGGCGGATGCCCTGCGTATGTATCCACCTCTCGCGTCTGCTCCGTCGTCACAGTGTTACCCGTCTTACAGCATTACCAACTCCCCATTCCCCAAAGCCGGTCCGGCTCGGTCCAGTCCAGCCTCTACAGCCTGTAGGTGTTTATGTATGAGCGTCGGAGGAGACCAGCTGCAGGCAGCAGTGCGTATTCGTCCGCTCTGTGGTCGCCATAGTGATCGCTAGTGAAGGCTGTGTGTCCTCAGAGCTGGTTCCTGGTGTGTCCACTGACTGGCGCTCCCTAACCCATAAATCAGTGGTGAGTTCTATTTCTGTCCCAGTCAGATTAGAGCTCACTGGCTCCTTCACTGAGGACACCTCCCATTCACAGGGAGACAGAACGCTCCGGCTACGTTCCTCAGCACGACGGCACCTGGTCCAGACGCCCCTGCAGCCCCTGCGGCTCTATGAAGCCTTATAGCTCCATGTCCTCAGTAGTTAAAGGCACCAGTGACTCAATGGGCCGACACGAATGTTTATACTGGTGAACCCGCACCATTACCTCACACCATCAGCCGGATCCGCGGCGCTGACCAAGCAGGGCCTGCAGCAGCAGGGCTCTCGGCTGGACCAACCGGAGAGCAGATCAGAGGAGAACCGAGAAGATGAGTTTGGGCGAGATTAGCCTCAGCCGTGGCTCAGTGAGCATACTGCAGTGGGCTGCGTTCAGGGATGATCCAGTGATCCGCCGCTCGCCGCGGCCAAACCGCTTGGACTGGCAGCTCTCTGGCTTTGGAGGAAAGCTGCCTTTTCATCTCCGCTGGTTAACTCAAAGCGTGGCGCTTCACTCTGAGGCAGACGCAGTTTGGTTTCAGCAGAATCACAGCGCCTGAATGCCGGGAATGTCATTATGCAGGCGCCACTCGGAGCAGGCAGGCCTGAGCTCAGTAATTACCCGAGGTGTGGAATGATACTTCCTCAGATTGGGCCTTCTGTTCGGGTCTGGCCAGCGTCAGACGGGAGTGGGTCAGGCCAAACTGTGCTTATTGGTATTCCACAGCTCCACTCTCTCAGCCCGACGCTAATGCACGTAATGCTACTCAAACCAACACAGATGGCAGGAAACTGGGGGAGCAGCGACTCGCGCGGCGGCGGGGTCCATGGAAACTTCAATCCGGACGTTCTGTAACCAGCCTATGATACGAGACCGAGACACACGTCCTGCTAGTGTCAGACAAGCTGCGTGATTGGCTTCTCTTGGTATCGGTGCTGCACGCTTGCCCACACTGACTGGACTGCACACGGTGCTCAGAATAAAGACCCATGGCTGTGGGTCGGTAGTTAGACCTTAAACAGACCCTGCGTTCCGATCCTGGAGACTCAGGGATGCTGCTATCAGCACACGGCATGCTCCGGATGTGGAGCTGGAACCAGACGCAGCTCAGTCCAAGATGGAGTGGTGCTACTACTCCTACACGCCCGCACCGTACCCCGGGCCTGGCGGTCCTTCGGGGGAACGGACATGAAGAAAGCACTGCTTAGACAGCATGGTACTGACGGAGGTGTGGTGATGGGGTTAAGAGGGTGGAGGAATGGTCCACTGAAGGCTGTGATTGGAGATTAATCTGATCAGCTGCAGCTCTAGAGGCTCTGTCCCAGGTTTCTGCTCACCGTATACCAGTTCTGCCATAAACCCAGTTTATGATGTCACGCACCTGAGCTCCTCCTGCCAACCGCAGCCTGCCAGTAAACAACAGCGGCCTGGCGCCATGGCAACAGAGCAGGCCAACATCAGAGAGGTGTATCAATGCGGCAGCAGCAATGGCTAATGAGTGCACTCAGACCTGGCATGGGTGCCCGCGATCATCACGAGCATCAAACACTGGAGGTGTCAACAGCACACACACAGAACACCAGACCGGTCTGACCCGAGGGTCCGCACACGTCAGGAACCGGAACCCCATCACTTTCCCTCACAGCCATCAGCATCTGTCTGAGACGTCTAGGAGTGAGAAGGTGAGGCTGTCTGTGTGTGGCACTAACCAAGCAGGATCATTTATCCAGCACTGATCGTCACACAGACACGGTTCGGAGCCAGGTGGTGCAGATCTTCTGTACAGTGGTGGTGATGGAACCAGGGTTCTCCATATCTAGAACACACATACAGACACTACTATCTAACCCACCAGTGAACCTACACGTGTCTTCTGAGTGTGTATGGAATGTTGGTGATGAAAATCTGGAAAACCTGGAAATACTAAGTTCCTTTGGGGGACTATTTGACCTCACAGCGCCCTGCAGCATGTATCCCTCCACCATGAATGGAGTTTAAGGCTGAGATCTTCTCCACACTATCATAAACAGCGTCTCAGACATCAGGCAGCGTATTCAGAACCACCTCATGTAGGAACTTCCTGTGAGGGAGACTTTAGAGGGGACGTCTGGTTACCTTCACCACCACTGTGAACAGCTCTGACTGTATCTAGAACCGACTCTGAATGACCCTGTTTACAGTTTTCCCACAGTGATATAGGAGAACGTTGTTGGGCACCTTTTAAAACCTTACTCTGCGAGAGCCAGCACGGTACCTCCCGAGTAGTTCGCACACACTCCACAAGGCTGCTTCCTCAAGGTTCTAGATAATAGAACTCATACCACATGTTCAAATTTTCATAGTGCATGCTGAATAATAAAAAGGTTCAGGTGTAGGAGCCACTATGATCATTTCATACACATCATCACATATAGGATTATATTTAAGCCACAGTTGTATACAGATATTCAGACTTTAACATGTCAGATTCACATGTAAACCCC
>JAMWET010006901.1:42500-52500 GCA_024036415.1 Prochilodus magdalenae | reverse complement strand
CGGCCCAGTGGGCAGGTACATGTGGTTTACTCACAGACTGAAGCGTGCGTTGTCAGGATGCCATTGGGCTGCTGTGTTAACCGGCCTGCTGGGTTCTCTTGGGAAGCGTGTGGAGTTCCGGTCAGACGGAGAGGAAAGCTGCAGGTGTAGCAGGAGCGAGCGGCTGGCTCCAGCTCGGGTTTGAAAGGGCGGGTGAGAAACAGCAGCTGCAGCAGTGTGGTAATAATCCAATCTGAAGAGGTTAACCCCAGCAGCGGCGGAGGCAGTCCGACTGGACCGGCTGGTCTACCCCTCACCTTCTCTCAGGCCGAACTCAGCTGGACCTGACAGGTGGGCTACAGGAGATCCAGCTCCCTGTTCCGGCTTCTCCTTCGCTATGCTATCTCTGCCAGGCGAACATTGTGAAAGGGGATCGCGGCTAATTTGGCAAAATCTTAGGATTTCATATGCTAACGACCACGCCCACCTTGCTCACACTCAGACACACCCACTCACTCGCCCACTTAATCAGGCACACCTAGCACCCAACGTTCAGCTGCCTCTTCCTGTCAGCCCTGGTGCCCTCCCTCGCCCATCATGGCAGACACGCTCAAGTAAACTTCCGAATGCACCCAGCTGCACACTTCAGCACCGTGTCCTGTGCCCACCTCACTCTGTGTAACCGTCCTCTCTGGGTGGCGGGACGTCTGGAAATCTGTGGTTGACTACAATCACAGTTAATGCACTGAATCAAAACACAGCATGGTGTAACGGAGGCAGTCTGGACCAGACCACACGGTCCTCGATCCTCGGAACGCTCCACGGCACAGCTGCTCTCAGATTCCCAACAGTGCTTATCTACCCAGAGTCCTCCACCGAGAGACGGGAGCTTCCACTGGTAGAATCACATCTCCTTCACGGTACAGTCATTTAGAACGAGGAACAGGGAAGGTCCGGTCCGGTCTGGTCTGCTTTCTGGCCTAAGACCTAGAAGTAAACACACAACAGGACAGTCAGTGACGGCCACAATAAAGACCCGTAACTACAGAATAAAGACCCGTAACTACAGAGTAAAGACCCGTAACTACAGAATAAAGACCCGTAACTACAGAATAAAGACCAGTAACTACAGAATAAAGACCCGTAACTACAGAGTAAAGACCCGTAACTACAGAGTAAAGACCCGTAACTACAGAATAAAGACCCGTAACTACAGAATAAAGACCCGTAACTACAGAATAAAGACCCGTAACTACAGAATAAAGACCCGTAACCACAGAATAAAGACCCGTAACTACAGAATAAAGACCCGTAACTACAGAATAAAGACCAGTAACTACAGAATAAAGACCCGTAACTACAGAATAAAGACCCGTAACTACAGAATAAAGACCCGTAACTACAGAATAAAGACCCGTAACTACAGAATAAAGACCAGTAACTACAGAATAAAGACCCGTAACTACAGAATAAAGACCAGTAACTACAGAATAAAGACCCGTAACTGCAGAATAAAGACCAGTAACTGCAGAATAAAGACCGGTAACTGCAGAATAAAGACCAGTAACTACAGAATACAGACCCGTAACTACAGAATAAAGACCAGTAACTGCAGAATAAAGACCCGTAACTACAGAATAAAGACCAGTAACTACAGAATAAAGACCATTAACTGCAGAATAAAGACCCCTAACTACAGAATAAAGACCCGTAACTACAGAATACAGACCCGTAACTACAGAATAAAGACCAGTAACTGCAGAATAAAGACCCGTAACTACAGAATAAAGACCAGTAACTACAGAATAAAGACCATTAACTACAGAATAAAGACCAGTAACTGCAGAATAAAGACCCCTAACTACAGAATAAAGACCCGTAACTACAGAATAAAGACCAGTAACTACAGAATAAAGACCCGTAACTACAGAATAAAGACCAGTAACTGCAGAATAAAGACCAGTAACTGCAGAATAAAGACCAGTAACTGCAGAATAAAGACCCGTAACTACAGAATAAAGACCCCTAACTACAGAATAAAGACCAGTAACTACAGAATAAAGACCAGTAACTACAGAATAAAGACCCGTAACTACAGAATAAAGACCCGTAACTACAGAATAAAGACCCGTAACTACAGAATAAAGACCCGTAACTACAGAATAAAGACCAGTAAATACAGAATAAAGACCCGTATCTACAGAATAAAGACCCGTAACTACAGAATAAAGACCCGTAACTGCAGAATAAAGACCAGTAACTACAGAATAAAGACCACTAACTACAGAATAAAGACCAGTAACTACAGAATAAAGACCCGTAACTGCAGAATAAAGACCAGTAACTACAGAATAAAGACCCCTAACTGCAGAATAAAGACCCGTAACTACAGAATAAAGACCCCTAACTACAGAATAAAGTCCAGTAACTACAGAATAAAGACCCGTAACTACAGAATAAAGACCCGTAACTGCAGAATAAAGACGCGTAACTACAGAATAAAGACCCGTAACTACAGAATAAAGACCAGTAACTACAGAATAAAGACCAGTAACTACAGAATAAAGACCCGTAACTACAGAATAAAGACCCGTAACTGCAGAATAAAGACCCGTAACTACAGAATAAAGACCCGTAACTACAGAATAAAGACCCGTAACTACAGAATAAAGACCAGTAAATACAGAATAAAGACCCGTAACTACAGAATAAAGACCCGTAACTGCAGAATAAAGACCAGTAACTACAGAATAAAGACCACTAACTACAGAATAAAGACCAGTAACTACAAAATAAAGACCCGTAACTGCAGAATAAAGACCAGTAACTACAGAATAAAGACCCGTAACTGCAGAATAAAGACCCGTAACTACAGAATAAAGACCCCTAACTACAGAATAAAGTCCAGTAACTACAGAATAAAGACCCGTAACTACAGAATAAAGACCCGTAACTGCAGAATAAAGACGCGTAACTACAGAATAAAGACGCGTAACTACAGAATAAAGACCAGTAACTACAGAATAAAGACCAGTAACTACAGAATAAAGACCCGTAACTACAGAATAAAGACCAGTAACTACAGAATAAAGACCCGTAACTACAGAATAAAGACCCGTAACTACAGAATAAAGACCCGTAACTGCAGAATAAAGACCAGTAACTACAGAATAAAGACCCGTAACTGCAGAATAAAGACGCGTAACTACAGAATAAAGACCAGTAAATACAGAATAAAGACCCGTAACTACAGAATAAAGACCCGTAACTACAGAATAAAGACCCGTAACTACAGAATAAAGACACGTAACTACAGAATAAAGACCCCTAACTACAGAATAAAGACCAGTAAATACAGAATAAAGACCCGTAACTACAGAATAAAGAACAGTAACTACAGAATAAAGACCCGTAACTACAGAATAAAGACCCCTAACTACAGAATAAAGACCAGTAACTACAGAATAAAGACCAGTAACTACAGAATAAAGACCAGTAACTACAGAATAAAGACCCGTAACTACAGAATAAAGACCCCTAACTACAGAATAAAGACCCGTAACTACAGAATAAAGACCCGTAACTACAGAATAAAGACCAGTAACTACAGAATAAAGACCAGTAACTACAGAATAAAGACCCGTAACTACAGAATAAAGACCCGTAACTACAGAATAAAGACCAGTAACTACAGAATAAAGACCAGTAAATACAGAATAAAGACTCGTAACTACAGAATAAAGACCCGTAACTACAGAATAAAGACCCGTAACTGCAGAATAAAGACCAGTAACTACAGAATAAAGACCCGTAACTGCAGAATAAAGACGCGTAACTACAGAATAAAGACCAGTAAATACAGAATAAAGACCCGTAACTACAGAATAAAGACCCGTAACTACAGAATAAAGACACGTAACTACAGAATAAAGACCCCTAACTACAGAATAAAGACCAGTAAATACAGAATAAAGACCCGTAACTACAGAATAAAGAACAGTAACTACAGAATAAAGACCCGTAACTACAGAATAAAGACCCCTAACTACAGAATAAAGACCAGTAACTACAGAATAAAGACCAGTAACTACAGAATAAAGAACAGTAACTACAGAATAAAGACCCGTAACTACAGAATAAAGACCCGTAACTACAGAATAAAGAACAGTAACTACAGAATAAAGACCAGTAACTACAGAATAAAGACCAGTAACTACAGAATAAAGACCCGTAAATACAGAATAAAGACCCGTAACTACAGAATAAAGACCCGTAAATACAGAATAAAGACCCGTAACTACAGAATAAAGACCCGTACCTACAGAATAAAGACCCGTAACTACAGAATAAAGACCCCTAACTACAGAATAAAGACCAGTAACTACAGAATAAAGACCAGTAACTACAGAATAAAGAACAGTAACTACAGAATAAAGACCCGTAACTACAGAATAAAGACCCCTAACTACAGAATAAAGACCCGTAACTACAGAATAAAGACCCGTAACTACAGAATAAAGACCAGTAACTACAGAATAAAGACCAGTAACTACAGAATAAAGACCCGTAACTACAGAATAAAGACCCGTAACTACAGAATAAAGACCAGTAACTACAGAATAAAGACCAGTAACTACAGAATAAAGACCCGTAACTACAGAATAAAGACCAGTAACTACAGAATAAAGACCCGTAACTACAGAATAAAGAACAGTAACTACAGAATAAAGACCAGTAACTACAGAATAAAGACCAGTAACTACAGAATAAAGACCCGTAAATACAGAATAAAGACCCGTAACTACAGAATAAAGACCCGTAAATACAGAATAAAGACACGTAACTACAGAATAAAGACCCCTAACTACAGAATAAAGACCAGTAAATACAGAATAAAGACCCGTAACTACAGAATAAAGAACAGTAACTACAGAATAAAGACCCGTAACTACAGAATAAAGAACCCTAACTACAGAATAAAGACCAGTAACTACAGAATAAAGACCAGTAACTACAGAATAAAGAACAGTAACTACAGAATAAAGACCCGTAACTACAGAATAAAGACCCCTAACTACAGAATAAAGACCCGTAACTACAGAATAAAGACCCGTAACTACAGAATAAAGAACAGTAACTACAGAATAAAGACCAGTAACTACAGAATAAAGACCCGTAACTACAGAATAAAGACCAGTAACTACAGAATAAAGACCAGTAACTACAGAATAAAGACCAGTAACTACAGAATAAAGACCCGTAACTACAGAATAAAGACCAGTAACTACAGAATAAAGACCCGTAACTACAGAATAAAGACCAGTAACTACAGAATAAAGACCAGTAACTACAGAATAAAGACCAGTAACTACAGAATAAAGACCAGTAACTACAGAATAAAGACCAGTAAATACAGAATAAAGACCAGTAAATACAGAATAAAGACCCGTACCTTCAGAAATCAGAAGAGATCTATAATCAGCCTTTTAACTACTGAATCTTTTGAAATCAGTGATCTGAGAAGTCAGCGTTAACAGAGATCCATCACACTGTTGAATTCTATTGTGCTGTGCCAGTGCGTATGTCTGAGAGGAGCCCAAACACTGGGTAGTCCATCACTGCCATCTCACCATCACACCGCCATCACACAGTGGCAAGCAACCACAGCAGTGCCAGACCAAACATGTCCTCATGTGCCCACCACCATCACTGCCTCACACTGTCTCTGTGTGGATCTGGGTTTCCCTCACTAGGACGGTGTATCACACACGTTATCTACAGACTGCATCACACAGATATACGCTGTAGTGGCCTCCTGGGAGCCCGAGGGCCCGGTTCTCTGGGTAACTCAGCGGTGCTGATAAGATCAGAGGGAGATCAGCTGATCAGTGCTGCTCCTTTACAGATCTGGCTGATACTTCAAACCCATATCAGGGGACGGGAGGAGCTCTGCTACTGTAGGACCACACACATCCTTCAAATCCATGGAGTTTGTGGATGGTGAGCAGTGCCTCCAGTGTGCCGTGCCTCCATGTGTGCCGTGCCTCCAGTGTGCAGTGCCTCCAGAGTGCCGTGCCTCCAGTATGCAGTGCCTCCAGAGTGCAGTGCCTCCAGAGTGGAGTGCCTCCAGTGTGCAGTGCCTCCAGAGTGCACTGCCTCCAGTGTGCCGTGCCTCCAGTATGCAGTGCCTCCAGAGTGCAGTGCCTCCAGAGTGCAGTGCCTCCAGAGTGGAATGCCTCCAGTGTGCCATGCCTCCAGTGTGCCGTGCCTCCAGAGTGCCGTGCCTCCAGAGTGCCGTGCCTCCAGTGTGGAGGTCCTCCAGTGTGCCGTGCCTCCAGAGTGCCGTGCCTCCAGTGTGGAGGTCCTCCAGTGTGCCGTGCCTCCAGAGTGCCGTGCCTCCAGTGTGGAGGTCCTCCAGTGTGCAGTGGTCTGTACGGGGTCGGTTTTGCGTGTCCAGGATGTGAAGTGCTGGTGTTTAGTGCTGGTGTTTAGGTGCTGGTGTTTAGGTGCTGGTGTTTAGTGCTGGTGTTTAGGTGCTGGTGTTTAGGTGCTGGTGTTTAGTGCTGGTGTTTAGGTGCTGGTGTTTAGGTGCTGGTGTTTAGGTGCTGGTGTTTAGGTGCTGGTGGTTAGTGCTGGTGGTTAGTGCTGGTGGTTAGTGCTGGTGGTTAGTGCTGGTGGTTAGTGCTGGTGTTAGTGCTGGTGTTAGTGCTGGTGTTAGTGCTGGAGTTTAGTGCTGTAATTCAGGAGATTTAATCTATTAAAATATCTTAACTGGAGTTTTAGGGGCGGAGCTACTGATAAATGTTCTACTGTAGAACATTCTAACAGGGTTCTCCCATCGCTGCTATAGCGCCCCCTAGTACAAGCTGCTGCCGCAGTGTAACAGCCTGAGAGTCAGCCAGTGTGTGTGTTCTGGGCTCCTGTAGAGACATGGCGGAGGTAGTCTTCGTGCAGTTTGTGCGGTGCTGAGTGTCCACAGGCTCCTTCACCGTTACCTCCAGTGTTCAGGCCTACCTGGACTAGTTCTGCGTTGAGGGGAACCAGACTGCTGGTCATACCGATCCTTTAATCTGGATCAGAACAGAACCGGCGTGGTGGGGAGATACAGAGGAGGGAGTATGCAGGGGCAGGCCTGCAGGACAGGAGCGAGGCGGGGACATTCGTGCCACTCTTACTTACCTCACACATCACTCCACACACACACAGCGCTTGCCGCACTCCGTCCTCATCCCTCACTCTTCCACTGTTCTGACCGTGTCCTCGTCCCCGTCCGGCTGACCCTCACGCTCAGGCTCAGAGCCTCCGACATGAAGACTCGGCAATGAGCTTAACTACTCCGACTCTGAGGGTCTGTGTGGGGATCTCACTTCCTCTCCCTGAACACTACTGAACCCACACCAGCGTTTCAGTGATCACTGGATTATCAATAACAGCCACAGCAGAGCAGGGGTTACCCAGCAGCCCCCAAACCGTGATCCACCACACGCAGTGTAGTACTCAGGGCTAACAGCAGGGGGCTGTTTAAATAATACTCCACACTGGATACTGAGAAATTCATACTGGATACTGAATAATTCATACTGGATACTGAGAAATTCATACTGGATACTGACAGCAGTAGTTCCTGAACATCCCGGCGTAGTGTGTTGGGAAGTCCTAGCGGGTGCTGTCCTGCTGCCCTGATTGATGGGGGTTAATGACTAACCCGCGGTAGTTAGTGGACACAGGGGGGTTAAGGAGGGTCAGTGCGGCTGGACAGATGCTCCGGGTGAGAGAGGGGCGAGAGGGGCGAGAGGGCGAGAGGGGCGAGAGGAACTGCTGATCAGTTTGAACTGTAACCTCTAAGGGCTCTCCTGGGTATCGGGCTGTAATCAATACGGAGCCGAGCCCCTCTGGGACTGTCCATCCTGTTAGCGCTGGGCGGCGAGGGCGAGCGGGTTAAGGCTGGTGGACAGGATCGGGATCGGGATCGATGGGAATGTGAGAGCACAGCCTCTGAGGCAGCAGCCGAGCGCTGCCATGTTCCCTCACACCGCACGCGCTCACACATATGCAACAAATGTCAGCGCGGCTGAAGCTCCGCCGGACCGAGCTCCACCGGACCGAGCTCCGCCGGACCGAGCTCCGCCTAGCTGTTAGCGGTTAGCACCAGTGTGCATGCTCACGCAACACATGTCCGCATGACTAAAGCTACATCCCCATTATCTCCAGCAGTTAGCACCGCTGTGCACACACGCGCGCGCACGCCTTCAGCCAAGCAACAGGAAGGGCCCCTGCCTGCGTCCACACAGACCGAGTAAGAGCCTTACAGGGAGGAGAGACCGGACGAGGAATATAAGAGTCCAGATTTCTCCCTAATACATCAGCACTCTGACTCAGAGGAGAGGGGGAGCAGAGGAGGAGGAGGGGGGGACGGAGAGGGGGACGGAGAGAGGGAGAGAGAGAGAGGGAGAAGGGGAGCAGAATCAGAGAGAACAAGCAGCAGCAAAGATGCTCAGAGAGCTAGAGGGAACGGATGGGAAGAAAGCAGAGACGGGGCGAGAGACATGCAGAGAGAGAGAGAGGGGGAGGGAGAGAGAGAGAGAGAGAGAGAGAGAGAGGGAGAGAGAGAGGGAGAGAGAGAGAGAGAGAGAGAGAGAGAGAGAGAGAGAGAGGGAGAGAGAGAGAGAGAGGGAGGGAGAGAAAGAGAGAGGGGGAGAGAGAGAGAGAGAGAGAGAGAGAGAGAGAGAGAGAGGGAGAGAGAGAGAGAGGGAGAGAGAGAGAGAGGGAGAGAGGGAGGGAGAGAGAGAGAGAGAGGGAGAAAGAGAGATAGAGAGAGAGAGGGAGAGAAAGAGAGAGGGAGAGAAAGAGAGAGGGACTGTGGCTGGAGTGAGATCCTCCGCAGGTTAACACAATCCCCGCTCTGTGGAGCCATCCTGAACACAGTCCGCTCACGGAATACCAATCACACACTGGGGCTGCACGCGCGCACACACACACACTCACACACACACACACACACACACACACACACACACACTCACACACACTCACACTCACACACACACCTATTTCAATCGCCATACAGACACAGAGTCGCCCCCCCTCCTCCCCCCTCCATCAGTACGGGCTCCGGCTGCCCACCGCGCACGCAGGGGACCAGGCATGACCGACATGCTGCATGATGCGCACGCACACGAGCACACTCACCGCGCGGAGACGACCCCTGGAGTCAGGTGCCACAGGCCGAGGCGCTCTCTCACGGCACGGTTTCCCTCGCCGTCTCTCCCCTCTGTCCCCAGGGACCCTCTCCCGCCACGTGCCCGTTCCCCCTCCCCCCTGTAATTCCACCGACGGCAACGTTCGTTCCCTCTGAGCTCGGCCTGTCCGTGTCTCGAGGCGAGGCTCGCGGCACACGTTCCTTCTCCAACTGCTCCCCTTCAGGTCCTGTACGCCGTTCTCCTGCTGTAATTCCACAGCAGGGGCAGCGCAAGCTGCATACGCTCTCCCGCACACTGCGACCCCCTCCCTCCTCCTCTCTCGCTCGCCCTCATTGTATCCCCCCCATACCTCCTCTTCTGCTCGTGCTCCAGTCCAATCAGCTCGCGCTGCCTTTCTTGCTGCGCCCTCCTACAGAAAGGAAGGCTCTCCTCGTGCTCCCTCCTCTCTCCAATCACGCTCCGCTTTTCTCCTCCCTGCTCGCTCCTCAAAGACGGAGAGCGGCTCCTCGGAGGCTTTCTCGAGTACAGGGCTCAGTGGTGGTGCGGCTCCGCACACTGGGGGTGAGCCCATACTGGTGGACCAGTAAAGCCTGAGCCGTGCCTGAGACAGTTAACCCGGACTACTGAACACCCGCAGGCATTCACCTGGACCCGGGCTCGGTCAGGGTCCTCACAGCCAGGGGTCCGCACAGCCAGGGGTCCGCACAGCCAGGGGTCCGCACGTCCTGATGCCCCCGGTCCCTGCCTCCACCGTACACAGCCTGCGGGTCTCTGAAGGTTGTGTTGGGTTTGGTTGTGTCTGTGTACCTGGGTTCAGAGTT
>JAMWET010006901.1:32500-37500 GCA_024036415.1 Prochilodus magdalenae | reverse complement strand
AGGGACATTCCCCGGGAGATGGGTGGGACGGACGTGGACTATCAGCTTTGGAACGTTTCCTGTTAACTACAGGGAGTTCTGGAAAAGGGAAGCAGCAGGGTAAGACTTGGAATCGAGACTTTCCCGTTCTTAAAGGACCCCCACAGGACCCCCACAGGACCACCACAGGACCCCCCACAGGACCACCACAGAGCAGGTACAGTGTGGGTGCAGATCATTCTCAGCACTGCAGTGACCCTGACGTGGTGGTGGTGTGAGTGGATCAACTCAGAGTCACTGCTGGACTGAGGAGTCGACCACCGACCAAATCTATCCAGCCCAACACTGTCCTGTGGGCGGTGTCCTGTGGGGCAGCATCCTGTGGGGCAGCGTCCTGCGGGGCAGCGTCCTGTGGGGCAGCGTCCTGCGGGGCAGCGTCCTGTGGGCCGGCGTCCTGTGGGGCGGCGTCCTGTGGGGCAGGGTCCTGTGGGGCAGCGTCCTGCGGGGCGGCGTCCTGCGGGGCAGCGTCCTGCGGGGCAGCGTCCTGTGGGGCAGCGTCCTGTGGGGCGGCGTCCTGTGGGCGGTGTCCTGTGTCCACTGATGAAGGACTAGAGGATGACCAACACTGCACTGTGCAGCAGCAGATGAGCTATCGTCTCTGAGGACAGCTCATCTCCTGCTGCTACTGTTCACATTAAAGGAGAGGGTTCCTTAGGGTTCTCCAATAAAGAAGCATTGGCATGATGCAGTGGTTCCTTGGCGGTGACTCCTCCGTATATACTCGGGCGCTGCCGGAGAGACGGAGAGGACCTGTAGTCTGTTTACATGGTGATTTAACACCAACAGTGCAAGTCACTGAGATCCCCCGTTTCAGGCCCAGCGGTGTTGGTTCTGGGATGCCCCCTTGGTATCAGATCAAACAGAATGCAGAGCGAGACCCTCGGTGACCCCCGCAGCCGAAGCCCACCGTCAGCACTGCATTTCCCTAAGAGGCCTCTAATGGAATACACGCTGACGAACACGGCGGCCTCGGAGAGAGGCCTGAGCGGGAGGGCAGCTCGCCGTTACAATACCGCATCCATCACAGGCCAACCTCCCCCCACCACACACCTGGAGCCGCACGCGCGTGTGCAGGGCCGAGCCAGAGCGCCGCGGGGTCAGCAGGATTCCTACCAGCTCAGCATCCTCCTTCATGGTCAGCTCATGGTCATGTATTAATAGAGGCGGTGATATAAGAGCAGCTCCTCCGAGATTTGGGACGGGGATGACGTCAGGATGCAGTCGTTCAGGACGGATCCGGTTCGGACATTTTCACCATCCCATAAACCCGTATCCGTTTAGGTGACAGGTGTGTGAGGTCACTCAGAGTGTGGACGTGGTGGGTGTGTACACCGGACCGCTGGAGGAGGATCTACGTGAGAGTTAGTGGAGGTTTTCTCCTGTGTCTGTTTAACTACCTGAACGGGGACCTCTACTCTCCTCTGCTATCTAGAACATGCGACCATAACACTCCGGGATAGAGCAGCACTGCAGCAGTTCCATCTTCCACTCAGACACACTACACCGCGGGTCTGGTTATACTACTGACTCCTAACAGGAGCAGCGGACCTCCTCCTGGTGAAGGATTAGTCGCTAAATATACAGACTACGGGGGGAAGAAAGACTCTTTTCAAAACACGGAGGAATGAGGGTCAGTATGGCTGTGTGATGGTCGATATTTAGAGAACCGGTGGGAGTGCTGGTTGTCAGAGAGAGGTGAGAATGAAGGACAAACATCTCTAAACCAAGAAGAAGAAGAATCAGATGTGATGGGGGTTAGCCCAGCGCTGAGTTTGTGTTGTGGAGGTTCTGCAGTTTTAGTAAGTGTAGGTAACGGTTAGCGCCGCTCACCTCCACCCCACTAATTTTTAGTTACCCAGGGGGGGTTAATGTAGAAAACCGGACAGGTGTATGTAGCATAACCATGCAGGGGACCGTTTACGCCCATGAAGAAAGAGGAAGAAGGGAAGAAAAAAGAAATGAAGAAGAAGAAGAAGAAGAAGAAGAAGATGTAGAGGTGCAGGTGTAGTGCAGGGTGTGTTTACGCCCTGACGAGGGGTCGTCTGATTACTGGGCCAATCCGATATTCACCGTATTCCCATTATCAGAATCAGCACTGGAACACCCCTTCCTGCAGGTAATCCTCCTCCTGTGGTGGATTGATTACATTCCCGTATACTTACTCTCAAACATCAAAGAAAACCATTCCCAAAGATCCGTCACCAGCTACTCCTCCTTCAGTCATTACTCCTCCACTCCAGCGTAACCGCTAACGTTAGCATTAGCACACCTGTGGGTTCCGCAGTTTGTATTAATTTATTTTTAAAACTTAGATTTAACATCCCTAATAACCCACACACATCATCAGAGGAACAGCCGCACCCTGAGGTCCGACCTGAGACACGGGAACAGGTAGCGCTCGGCCGCACATGACGCAAGCGAGGGCGGGTCTTCTCTCTGCACCGGACTGGCTATTTAAGGTGGTGTTGTGCGTGTGTTCTCCATCCTGCTGCGCTGGGAGCCTCCTTTACAAGCGTAGGGTACCTCAGGGAAGAGCTGGACAGGGGCCGCATCGTGGGGCTCCGGGACGGGGGAGGACACATTACAAACCGGTCAGCGCCACGACACCCTACCGCACCATCTGCAGCTCCATACCGAGACGTCTGGCGTGTTGGGTTAGCGAACACGGCGGCCCGACGCCATACTGAGAGACAGACTTCTGTATGTGTAGCTCAATAAATATTGATCATATCAGTCTAAATTTATCATCAGTTATTGATCCTGGTCTCCTTTATCTTCCTTCCCAACACACCTGCACTCCCACACCTCCTCCTGGGAGCGGCTGTTCCTCTGATGAGTGTATATACATATATATAAATAAAATAATTTTTTATATCGTATCACAGTGCATCACCCCGTACTGGATCAGAACCCTGTGAGAAAGACCACACCCAGAGCGCTCCAGAACTCGTTCTGTTTTATTAAAAACCCAATCCGAGGCTCTGCAGTCAGAGGTGCTGAAACACAAGCTGAAATGTACACCCTGCTCTGAAACGCCCGCGGCCCCCCCGCTCTACTCCGCGTGGCGGGTTCCTGTTCTGAAGTAGAAAGAAAAAAACTAAAAATACACGTAACGGGTCTGCAGAGCTTCAGCTACCAGTCTCTCCGTCTTACACCCCGGACCCGGCGCTCGCACGCGCCCCTGTAAGGCATTCGCTTCCTCTCTCTCTCCCCGGCCTCGGCCTGCTAACCTTAAGCTATCTCCGAGGCCGTCTGCAGCCAGCGCTTTTGCAAATTGCTCCATGGCTCTCTGTCTCTGTCCTCCGTCTGCTCCTCTCCCTCTCCCTACACGGTCTCCTCTATAATGAACTCTATGGTGTGCGGCACCTCCTGACCCGCCACCACCGATATGGTGGGGACTGCGACAGAGGGGATGGTCGGCACGCCGATGTTGGGATGCAGGAAGACCACGGACGATCCGTTCTCCGTTTCTGCCACCAGCGCGCCCTCCTGGACGGAGGCTGAGGCTGGGGAAGGCGAAGACGGACCCTCCTGCACCAGCAAGATGGTCTGCACGGCCTGGTCGTGGTCCAGCGCGGCCTGGGCGGCGGCCTGGTCCGGGTCGGAGGGGTCACTGGCGTGGAGACGCAGGTGCTTGTCGAGGTTGGGGCGCGAGCGGAAGGCCGTGGGGCAGCGGGGGCAGGCGTAGGGCCGCTCCCCGCTGTGCACCCGGGCGTGTTCCGTCAGGCGAGCCGCGACGCTGAAGCTTTTGCCGCAAACCCAGCAGGTGAAGGGCCGCTCGCCGCTGTGGATCCGCTCGTGGTCCTGCAGGTGGGGCAGCTGCCGGAATCGCTTCCCACACTGAGAGCACTGCAGGGACAGATACGGAAACATGGTCAGGATGTTTCCACGGACACTCAGACATTCCCATCAGCCCGGGTTTTACACCTTACAGCTTTTATAAACAGGCCTGTCCGGATCTCCCTCCACTGCAGGAAAGGCAGGCGTAAGCGCCCGGAGACACCTTCTGATTGGACTGAGATCAGATCAGACGGATCATGACCACATGTAACACAGGTGTACACACAGTCGGTCTGCGTCACCTGTACACAGCGTCGGTCTACGTCACCTGTACACAGAGTCGGTCTGCGTCACCTGTACACAGAGTCAGTCTGCGTCACCTGAGCACTGCAGGGACAGGTGACGCAGACACAGCCAGTCTGCGTCACCTGTACACACAGCCAGTCTGCGTCACCTGTACACACAGCCAGTCTGCGTCACCTGTACACACAGCCAGTCTGCGTCACCTGTACACACAGTCTACCTCACCTGTACACACAGTCAGTCTGCGTCACCTGTACACACAGTCAGTCTACGTCACCTGTACACACAGTCAGTCTGCGTCACCTGTACACACAGTCAGTCTGCGTCACCTGTACACACAGTCAGTCTGCGTCACCTGTACACACAGTCAGTCTGCGTCACCTGTACACACAGTCAGTCTGCGTCACCTGTACACACAGTCAGTCTGCGTCACCTGTACACACAGTCAGTCTACCTCACCTGTACACACAGTCAGTCTGCGTCACCTGTACACACAGTCAGTCTGCGTCACCTGTACACACAGTCAGTCTACCTCACCTGTACACACAGTCAGTCTGCGTCACCTGTACACACAGTCAGTCTGCGTCACCTGTACACACAGTCAGTCTGCGTCACCTGTACACACAGTCAGTCTACCTCACCTGTACACACAGTCAGTCTGCGTCACCTGTACACACAGTCAGTCTGCGTCACCTGTACACACAGTCAGTCTGCGTCACCTGTACACACAGTCAGTCTGCGTCACCTGTACATTTAGACATTCAGTCGGCGCCGTGTCTCTCAGTACCGGACTATAAGAAACGCAGGTCTCGTTCCCGGTTCTATAAAGACCCGATCAGACACTTCAGTTCTTTATTACTGATTACGAACTGGGTCAG
>JAMWET010006901.1:7500-27500 GCA_024036415.1 Prochilodus magdalenae | reverse complement strand
TCACAGAAGTGTAACAAACCTCCACACTCTGTACCATAACACCGCTCCTCTCACCATCACTCTGTACACACCCTCACACCAAACCCTCTCTCCCTCACTCTGTTCCTAACAGTACACCACCCATCACACCAAACCTGCCTCTCCCTCACTCAGGTGCTGTACACACCTCAAATAATTTGAAATACCCTCTCAAATCCCTCACCATTCTGTAGACACACCTCACCACCAAACCCCGCTACTCGTTAGACTAATCGCTCCGTCCTGTAAACACCTCTCAGCTGACCCAAACCCCCTCTCTCCCTCTGTGACACTCTGTTTCATACACAATAATGGAGACCCGCGTTTCACACCAAACCCTCTCTCTTTTCACTGTCACTCTAGCTCCATAAAACAGTAAACTGTGGTCAGTAATGATCCATAAAGTGTTTATAAGTTGGTAAAATCAAGAGGGTAATTCGCGATAAACCGATGTGGATATATCAGCAGAAACAGGTGGAAACTTCCACAGTGAGGAAACGTTCCGTTTTCTTTGGAACGCTGTCTAATAATCTGTAGCAGGAAGCTGGAGCGTCTTTAAAGAGAACAGACTCATCATCGGGCAGAGGGGAAGACGGGAAGCGACTCGGGGGGAAGCGGAGGATCGCAGTCAGCCTCTCTTCGGCTTTAAACTTGTGGAACAAAAGACCAGCGCTGACTCAATACAGAAACGAGCAGATCGTTCTTCTCACGGGTTCAGTCCTTCAGGACTCCACCCAATGGGAAGGTACGGTATTACCACACACCTGTCCATGCCCAGTGATTTCCACCATTACCACAGTGACCACTAGCACCCTGCCCGCCCGTGTTCCCAGTAACCTACCCACTCGAGTGCGTGAAAAGATCCGTTCCCCGACAGAGCGTTATGGTCTGGGGATGCTCCCCCCAATCCCCCCACCTCTGCTTCCTCAAGAGGGCTGTCAATGCTGCCGTGTACCAAGCTTTCTTAAAAACACCGACTGTTTAGTACGGGACTTTCATATTTCAACAGTTTGGCACCGGCTCAATGCGGCACGTCGAGCACGCGATGTCCGGGAGGGTCCCGCCCTCACCTCAATGTCGATCACCAGCCATCGTGATCCCTGAACCCGTACGTTGGACCAACTAAGCTGCCACTGCCGGCCTCTTAGAACCTGAAACCCGGAAATCGGCGCTGATTAGGCATCTCAGAGGCGCAGCCTGATGAGGTCATGTCTCATAATGGAATGAACCGGTTTCCTCCAAGGGAAAACGAAGTGTCGTTCGCCGCTAATGGGCCCTTTTTGGAAAGCTCTGCTGGCAAATCTTTTTACAGGTCGAGTTTCTGTGATAGCCTAGACAGGTCTTGCTTTTGCTTTGTCAGCCAGGTCATCCTCATTACCATCACTCCACTATTTCAAATCATCTCTTCGTTTGACTCACCTGGCTGTACGAGGTCTGTCAGAGCTGCTGTCATAGCGGGACTACAGGTGCATCTGTAAAGGTCTGGGGCATTAGGAGACCAGGGGAACGCTGAACCACAGACGGTGACTCAACCGGGCTTATAGCGCCTTCAGAGGCCACACAATGGGACGTTACGGCATGACTTATCGTCCGTATCCCGGCAGTTCAAATGTTACCAAAACCACTGTGATGCGGTGAGTCAGTAACCGGCAGGGAACCATGTCTGGAGCCGACACGGCCGCGAGTCTACTAAAGCTACCTACAGATCCCTGAACACATCATGGAGTCCTAGCTTAGCGTGCTACCATACTCAGAGGCGCATGATATATGTCATGGCTTCATATGGTGCTCAAGGGCTGTACGTTCGCTAACAGCTCGCCAGCCTCAGTCTGTGCAGTCATCCATCTCAGCCCAAATAAGCTTCGGAAGTCTGAAGCGCCTGTAATTAAGTTTGGGAATGTTGGGGCTTAGGAGACCAGGCTAACGTGACCAAGAGAACCGGGCACATGGACGTAGCTGGTGTCAATGTGCTGGATCTGAATGCGGGTCAGTGGGAGAACCCTGAACATCCCCTTTCGAGAACAAGTATGTATGTGTTGCTACCACATGGAGTTCATTCCGCATATAGACACCCCAGTGAAATATAGACACCCAGCACATGAAAGAGTCAGAGCCTGTACACTCAGCTTGTCATCAGCACACGAGCACAGCAGGAGCTCAAAGCACAACCTGCATCTCCCCTGCAAAGCTGAAGCAGCAAACTTCAGACAGCTAAACTCCAAATCTCGCAGACGGACTACATCAGGGACGAGTGGAGGCCGTGAATCGGAGCTGTTCACTTATGAAGGCAGAGAACAGGAACACGCACCTGTGGGTCTGCAGCTGAGAGTCCAGCTTGAAGCTGGCCGGGCAGTCGGGGCAGGCGTGTAGGCGGCCGTCTCCATGGGATCGACCCCTCCCCTTCCCCCTGATCCTCTTGCTGCCCTCGGCTTCATCGTGGACGAGCATGTGGCGCTTGAGCGAGGTGGGCTGGAAGAAGCCCTTGGCGCAGATGGGGCAGGAGAAGGCACGGGAGGCTCCGTGGGTCATGCTGTGACGCAGCAGGCTGGCCGGCGACGGGAAGCTCTTCTTGCAGACGTGGCAGTTGAAGAGCTTCTCGCCGGTGTGGTGGAAGACGTGCTCGCGGAGGAGGCTGCGGCGAGTAAAGCCGCGTCCACAGTGCGGGCACTCGTGGGGCAGCGGCGTGCGGGACCAATCGCGGCTCAGTTTGGCCGGCGCCTCAATGTTGGTTTCTGCCGCTGGGCCGGAGGCCTCAGCCGAGCGTGGCGTAAGCCCAGGTTCTAATGGGAAAGAGAAGACGGGGAGTTAGTTAAGGCTGGCAGCAGCTTAGGAACATCTGGGTTAAACAGAAAGGGATCAGACAGGCGACTGAGCTAGCTGCGGTCATGGGAGCGATGTTCTTTAACACAGGTGAGTAATGAATTAGAAACACACCTGGAATTCACATAGAATCTTTAAAAGCCCAACACTGTACAATCACCAGCCACTTTATTAGGTGCTCCCTGTCCACTGTAACAGCTACACTGACCATACAGGACCCTCTGTAGGTGTACAGGTCCAGACTGTAGGCCATCAGTTTCTCTGTGTACTGTAGTACCCTGTTCTTCAATGGTCAGGACCCCCACAGGACCCCCACAGAGCAGGTAGTATGTGTATTAACAGCAAAAACAACAACAACACTACTACTACTACATAATATATTAACAAACAAATAATAATAATAATAATAATAATAATAATACCACCACCACCAACTACAGCAACATTCAGGGATGCACCGAAATGAACATTTTTGGCTGAAGCCAAACTGAACAGAATGAATCATCTGGTCAAATCCCAAACACAGCTCTTCACAGTGTTTGTTTAATTCTGCCACTTTTTGTATAAATTAAATTCCTGAATACAAACGGATGTGGCCACATCTGGAAAAGATCCGGTCCACTTCAGACACAGATACGGCAGAGCTGCCTACATTTGGCTGAGGTGTGGCCCTAATGTGGTGCCTATGTGGGCCACACCTCGCTCCCAGGAGCGGCCCACCCAAGATGGAAATGGGGAATGGGATGTATTTCCGTCCTGGAAGCTGCAGATGAAACACACTGCCTGCCTCACTGTAACGGCCCTGCTCTGTTCATTACTCTGGAGCTCTGCTTGGGTCCAATACATGAAATGAAAAGAACGGCTGGGGAACGTCAGCTCCATTCTGTATTCCTAAAAGCAGTACATGGTATAGAAAAGATTCCGGGATTTTGGTTTGCTGCCCGTGCAGGAAGGGACTGACCTGACCGTCTCAGCAGAATGATGTCCCTCTGTTTGGTCGGAGAGTTAAAGATTTGGCCCAGTCCGTGTCTGGGAGATGCCGGCAGTCCCTCCACGATGTTCTGGCGGTGTTCCCTGCGATGGTACAGGAACTGTGTGGTGCTCATGAACTCCTCCCCACATTCAGGGCAAGTATGGAGCGCCTCCGTCAGGCCATGTTCAGTATTGCGGTGCTGTGCAAACGCGTACTTGCCCTTGAATGTGGACCCGCATTGATTGCACAGGAAATTCTGGAATCCAGAACTCACAGAAGGTGGTGCCACGTCACTGTGCACTTCACGTACTTCCTCAGCCTCCAGGTTAACCTGACTCTCCTCAGCCTCCAGGGTGACCTGACTCTCCTCAGCCTCCAGGGTGACCTGGCTCTCCTCAGCCTCCAGGGTGACCTGGCTCTCCTCAGCCTCCAGGGTGACCTGGCTCTCCTCAGCCTCCAGGGTGACCTGGCTCTCCTCAACCACTTCCTCCATGTTTCTGATATCCTCCTCCTCCTCCTTCTCTTCTACCTACCACTCTACTTTTTTCCCACCATCATGTTCCAAATCCCTTCTACATGTCACATGTCTCACGCTAGTCTTCCACCTCGTTTCCTGTCGGGAACACACAACCCGGCTTGGCTCTCATCTCACGTCAATCGCACGGGGGGTGCGTCAGGGTCCAGCTCCACCTCCACCTGAGCAACAGGAACTCCCTCAGGAACAGACTGCTCCAGGCTGGTGATCTCCAGCAGGCTCTGGCCTTCACCTGCGGTGGCCAGCAGCAGTAGGCCCTCCCCCCGGTGTTCAGCCATCCCGTGCAGGCCGTGTTGAGCTGTGGTGTCACAGGTGGGAATATATCGACTGTCCCGTCTGTTTACTCCCCACCTGATTGCGGTGTTGTTTGCGGTGGTAGAGGAACAGAGTGGTGTTGATGAAGCCTTCTCCACACACAGTGCAGCGGTGGATGGCATCCTTCAGGCCGTGTGCCGCCTTGCGGTGGGTAACCAGCTCGGAGACCAAGCTGAAACACTGGCCGCACTCCACACAGAGCAGGCTGGAGGGAGGCTTGGCCTTTTTTTGGCTTCTCCGTCTTACCGGGGGGCTCTGTTCCTCCACCGGTTCATCAGCGGGAGCTGTGGTGGTCTCGGGTTCTGGCTGTTCCATATCACTCTGTGTAAGTTGAAGCTGAGCGGCTTCTTCCTTCACTGCTTCCTCCGGGTTTCTCTCCATTACCTCTACGTTCCCCTGATCTGAAGTCTCCATGTCCTGCTGCTCGGGTACAGGAGATCCTGAATAGGAATGGGGAGCAAGGGCGGGAGAGAGACGGTAAAAACATTACATCCTGGTACTTTATGACAAGTTCTCCAAACCCAACTCTAACAACAACAGTACCTTCAAGTGCACGGACCAGAACGACCAGCACCATGCAGTATTAAACAGGACCAGAAGCTTGTGCCTTTGCTTGCAATCACCTGCTGTTCTAGTGACCATGTTTGGTACTGGGCCGGTTCTTAATCAATTGGGATCGGGGCAGTCGTGGGCTGGAGGTTAGGAAACCAGCCCACGGGTTTGATTGGTCCTGAGCAGGCCACCTGATGCATGTCATATACAAAAGCTAGATTTAAAAGATTAACTGTAACACCACACTCATTTACTCTACAGATACTCTTCCTCAGCATGTTATCAGACTCGGCATCGATACGTCCTCATCCTCGGCCTGGCATATATGGTACTGCCGTGTCCCTGACTGTATGAACAGACCAATAGAATTGCTCCAAAAACTGCATAGAAATAAACCCTGTTAAATCAGCCTCTAGAAGATAAACAGAAGAACCTGACGTGAGGAGCCACGTCTAAACCTTTGACTGGTAGTGTGTATATATGAATCTATAACATCATTAATAAAGATTCGATCGCTTTCCTCTGGATACTCTACAGCTCTGTTCATCACGGCTGCCAATCACTTGAGGCCATGACATAGCTTCTGGAATAGGAACCGGACGGCACTCCGGAAGGTACTCACCTCCTCCCTCCACTTCCCCAAGCTGTTGGGGATCCAGGTTCTCACAGTCTGGCTGTTCGGAATGTTGTACCTCAGATTCCGCAGCCTCTGCCTGTTCTTCCCCGGGCCCAGGACCCGTCTCCTGATAGCAGCCCATCTTGCGGTGCTGCTGCCACAGCGAGAGAGCATCGAAGAGCAGTTCGCAGTCAGCACACTGATAAAGAACCCGCGGGACGTCCGCGCCGGACAGAGCCGTCTCATGTTCCTGTACGACACCGTCCACCGCTTCAGACACTGCCACTGACTGAGGGAGACAGGGGACACACAGAGGGGGCAGTTACCATCACACACCTGACGTTCACCTCCAGGCAGGTAAACCCTACAGCCCACCCTCAGACCTGGGCTTAGCGGGGTCCTGCTGCGGGGTTATCAGGTGGACAGAGCGCTGCGGAGAGGCGCGGGTGTCCGGTCTCATTTAACCAAAGTCTTATCCTGCCGGGCCTCAGAGCTGCGTCTGACTCGGCCTCGTTTGAGTCATCCACAGCGCTTAGTGAGCGCTAACGGGATGCAGTCAGCCTCAACTACCATCACCTACGACAGGGGGTCCCGATCCCGAGTCCTTAAGACCCCAATGCCTTTCCTCATAGTGCACAGCTGATTTAACTCTGTAACTAGGTAACGGGCACCTTGTAGGTGGTGGCTCAGATGTGTAGAGTAGGGAAGACGTGCAGAGCACGGGGTAACCAGGACGGGACTGTGAATAGGGGCTATGATCCAGTGTCGTCAGTGTGTCTTTATCTATACTGAATAATTGTATTTATTAATATTATTTGTTTATTAAATAGGTTTACCATCTGTTGATCTTAACCTCCTGAGACCCCAGCGTCCTCATATGAGGACATTACATTTCTGCTTCTCTGTACCATGATACTCTAAAACGTGGACCCTTTGGCCTCATATGAGGACCTTCCTGTACACAGACAACGGTTGGTTTTATACTTGTCCTACTAATCACAAACAGCTAGAAATTAAAACTTTACACCAAGCAGGTCCGGGTCTCAGGAGGGTAAAGAAGACATCAAACTAATAAAACAGCGCTGATGGAATTATACACTCCACCTTAAAATCCTCCAAAGCTGTACAGGAGGATGAACCAGCTTTCTTAACCTGCAGTGGAGTTTCACGTTCAGCCGCACATGTGAGGTAAGCAGGGACGGGTCTTATCCCTGTACCTGACTGACCCAACACCACCATTACAGACCTCCAGAGAGCAGTGGTGTCCTCCATGAGTCCTCCTGTTAGTGCAGCACCATCGGCAGACGGCTGCACCACGCAGGACTACACCCACACAGACCGTTACCACGCCTGTCCTTAACACCACGTCACCGTCACCAAAGACTGCAGTGGTGTCGTACCAGACTGTCATGGAGTGACTCAGAATGGCAGCGGGTCATCTTCAGTGACGAGTCCCGCTTTAGTCTTGGTGGAGACGCCCAACGAATCCGTGTGTGGAGGCACCGTGGTCAGCACCGAGATGAACGGTCTGTATTCACACGTCCAGAAGACCTGGTGTCCCTCCACCTCCACCCCTACCGCACCATCTGCAGGAACTGTGTGAGGATGTTCAAGCTGCATTAGATGGATTATCACAGGACACCATCAGGAACCTCTACAGCTCCATACCGAGACGTCTGGCGTGTTGGGTTAGCGAACACGGCGGTGGAGAAACATCATACTGTGTACATCAGGAGTAGATGTGGTGTATCAGGATATGGACTGGTTCAGATTCTCATCAGTTGGAGCTGGTAAGTGTACGACTGTAGAGTCTATAACAGCATCCATTTAAAGGGCTGTCCCTAAACTTCTGACTGCTAGTGTATCCCTCAAGCTTATCTGATTGTACACGTTAGAATCATTCCCATAAACAAGTGAGAATTATGATGTGCTCCATGTTGTTTTCCAACTCCACAGCGTTCCCAGAAAACACAATCAAGCCGTATCTCTAAAGTCTGGAGCCCTGCCTGAACACTCCAGGGTAAGGATCTCTCCGTGTGTGGGAAATGAAACGTCCTGTGTGCGCACTGCTCGCTTTATTTTCACCACGCTCTGAAAGCCAACCTCAATTACCTCTTTCGGCTCACGGGGCTCACCGCTGCGGCAAAGTCGCAAACCTCAAAAGGCCGTTCCCCGCCGCGCGCCGCTTTGCTGTGTGGCGGCGTCTCTCGCCGAGCATAAACAAACTCTCAGCATTCTCTCGTGTCACATTCAATAGCGCCGTGACTCCGGCGTCTCCGAGACGGCCTCGGCGGGGGAGCCGCATTACAGTAATCCGCCAGAATGGCCCGCGACATCCTCTTTATCTGACGAGGCCTAAACCATCTGCCAGCTGCGCGAGTGGTGCCAGCGTTTAAACGCGTCTTCATGAAGAGCTCCTGATGAAGGACTGCTCAGATCAGCCCGGAGGGGCGGGGGTTATCGCTCAGCTCCGGGTCCACATTCACATCTCTGACTACACAGTCTCCAACACCGGCTGTGTCCGGATGAATTCACTCAGCTCGGTGACAGCGTCAGGATCAGTCATACGTGTCCCGAGTGCTCTAGAGGAACGTTTGGAGAACCAGACGGTGACCCTAGGCCCACTCTTACGTCCAGCGGCAGAACAAACATCTTTACTATAGTGTCCATACGGTGCTGCCTGAAAGATGGAACCTCATGTTCTAGAATTCTGTACAGTCATGACCTAAAACGGAACCAGACCTTCAAGTCTGAGAGGTCCATGAAGAGAACCCGGATAAACAACTTACACAAACACTCATGCGTTTCCACTGGTATAATCTAGAACACATTGTTCCACCGTGATGGTAAGCTGTCCTGGTCCAGATACAGTACAGCAGGCCCAAACCATGGTACTACCACCACCATGTTTCACAGGTGGGAGAAGGTTCTTATGCTGGAACGCAGGGCTCTCCTTTCTCCAGACCAGAAAGATCTGTTGTGGTTCCAACCGTCCAAATAACACTCCAGTTCCAGTAGCAGCAATGTTCTTTAGAAGAGCAATAAGGTTCTCCGTGCAGCCCTGCCATGCTCACCATCGCTGTTCAGTGTTCTCCGAAATGGGGGGGCGTTAGCCACTGGGGCCTTTAGCTGACTAGAAGTTCTCCTGGGTTCCTCTGTGACCTGGTGGGTGTTTACACGTCTTGCTCTTGGAGTGATCTCTGTGGGTGGTCCACTCCTGGGGAGGGTAACGGTGGTCCTGAACCTCCTCCATCTGTACCCGGTCTGTCTGACTGTGGATGGAGGAGTCCAAACGGTTGCAGATGGTTCTGGAACCTTGTCCAGCCTAATGAATATCACCAGCTCTTCTTCGGAGGTTCCTCAGAAATCTCCTCTGTTGGTTCTATGATACACTTCCACAGTCATGTGCTGTGATCAGACTCTGACAGAACCCTGTTCTACAACAGGAGAACCACTCACACCTGATCAACGTCTTGATGTTTGTGCTCGAGGACATGTGACTTGAGCCTAGAGTCTCAGATTTGGAGAGTAGGGGTTTAAACTCAGTGGGTTTAATTAGCGGCTATTTAGAGACGGGCAGTTAACAACAAACCCAATTCAGAAATAACAAAGCAATATAGAAATCTAGAAATCTGGCTGCAGAGAAATGTATATGAACATCTCCACAGCCTCCGATTCATCAGTACACAGATATAATAAAATAAAATAAATTAAAAATAAAATAAAATCATTTTATCAGAAGTAAAATTCCAGAATGAGGTTCCAATAAATATAAACATGAATCCAATTTTACAGCACATGACCTGCAAATAAATGATGATTTATAGGTTAATATCTATATATGTTTTTATATTTTTCGTATTTTTATCTGAAGGGTGTAATATTTAATCCACCCCGTATATACAGAGTAAACACTGGTCACGTAAAGTGACTCCGACTGGACCTGGACCACAGCGGTCCTCCGGTGTCTAAGAGACAGACTACAGATGGAAGGGAGTGTAGGTCGGTGTGATCAGCGTAGGTACGAAAGGAGGTCCACGTTCAGAACCCACTCACAGGGGAGAGGAGAATCCGGGCTTTGTAGTGAGTGTGTCAACATTTGGACGCAGAGGAATTCCCAGGCGTGTAATTTCCCCACTATAGTGAAGAGGCAAATTAGGAACTACACAGAACCCCGAATTACCGCCTTACATTTCAATTTCCGATTCAGAAATCTTTCTGGCTTTAAAGCCGCACTTCCATTTTCCAGCCTATCCCGGATAATTACAGCTGTGTGTTGAAGTACCATTCGGAGAGAAAGCCTGATTCAATTAGACAGAGGCTTTCACTGGCATCGTACGTAATTACCTCGGGTAATAACGCCGCCCGGAGCTATACGGCACCGCCGCAGCAGGGCTCAGGCCGGAGCAGTGAGGCGCCGGGAGAGGACGAGGGCGAACAATGAGCCAGAACCTTCCAGGGAACCACGGCTGGACCTCCCTACTGCCCTTCTGACACCGGAGCAGACGGTAAAGGGAGTAACCTGGGGGATTAGCTACGCGTCCACTGATACACGGCATGACCAGTATACACAGCCTCAGTCCGAGGACACCTCGCCACAGCCTGCGCCTAAGACACGCTGGCACACGTCCGCTTACCACCACTGCCTGTAAACAAGCCTGGATCCATGACAGTCGGAGCGATCGGGACGTCCACTGACTGACAGATGAGCTCCTCACCCTGAATGTCCTCCAGCTCTCTGTTTAAAGGGCACGTTATTCAGCCACGCCCACTTCTCTGGCGTAACAGTCGTGGGAATTCCGATCTGGCCGTTCAGAGTGCTCTGTACGTAATCAGTACTACAGTGGATCTTCACTCACTGCTGGCCAGAATTCCTGAATAAGGTCAGGAGAGAAACCTAGCTAGCACGGTGGCTAACGGTGTGATATCATAAGCCACGGAAAGGTAAGGGAATATTAGCGATAGGGTTTGATAAGGGGGGCGTGGCCACACGTCCCCTACAACAAGGAAACCTGCCTAAGCCTATCTAAGAACACAGGTGGAGTTTAAGAAACTGAAACTAAATAAACCGCAGCCCGAATGGGACACAGGCAGCGTTCTGGGACATCCACAGGCCCACAGGTGAGAGGTAGGGATGGAGGGATCTCACAGGGAGGAATCAGTTCTGTCCAGAGCAGACAGCGCCACTCAAACTGAGCAGCGCCAGCAGTCGCTACTGCCACCATGTGGTCAGATTACAAACATCCAACACGAGACCTGCCGTCTGCAAAACTGGGCTTCTCCAGGAGAACAGCGGCAGTCCGATTCTGTCAGGCGATTAAAACACCGGGTCCACTCACGGTCTCGATTCCTCTCATACCTATCATTAACGTGAACCCTGTGTGGATCCGAGAGGTTCTGTCTGTCTATCCTGTTATTGTATCCACACCAACCAGAACTCATCAACCACAAGAACCTCAGTCGGCTGACGGGTCTCTGACTGGTGACGCGAATCGCAGACTTTCAGGAGGCAGCCCTGTTTGGTACTGGTGATTAACTGGCACGTTCTAAACACTAATAGCACACTATTAATATTATCATCATCAATTATTAATAATAATAATAATAATAATAATAATTATAATAATAATTATAATCATGTCAGGGTATGAAGGACTATCAGCAGTTAATCCTGCCAGCCAAAATGACGAAGAAGGAACTGGTGATAGTTCCTCAAAGCGGGACTTCTCCATTTAGCTGGACAGTCTGAGGCAGAACTGAGAACTGTCTGATAGGGTCACCCCCTCCTCCCCCCCCCCACTCCTCCTCCTCCCCCCCCCCCACTCCTCCTCCTCCTCCTCCTCCTCCTCCTCCTCAGCTTTGGGCTCTATGCCATGAAACCTCCCCGTTTACCACGGTCATCTGTGATCGGTGTAGGTGTGGTCACCTCATGTAGACCAGCAGCGACAGCCGCCTCCACGGGGGTCCCAGCAGGCAGGGGCTCGGCGCTCTCGGCAGTGCAGGTCAGCTGGTGGGTCAGAACTTCCTCCAGCGTGGGAAACTCCCGGTAACACGGGAAACACATATACACTGAGGAGTTCTCCATCTCCTGCAAAAGAGGAAGCAGTGTCAGACGAGGAGTGGGAAGGTGGGAGGGCCATCTTACACCGGACCACCCCCTCGAAGCCACCGTACCGTAACTGGTCAGAAGACCGTGTCCTCCGACTGAGATTTAAGAAAAGCGTTTCCCAGGTGCGCTACCAAACGCATCACAGCAGGGCGGAGCATGAACTCCTCGAACTCTGTGTGGAGCTGGATGCAGCGGCCTGGACTGCTGTTTGAACAAGCCTCGGTGCAGGACAGCCAATCAGAGCAGACCTCATTTAAATATACGAGTCTTAAAGGGGCAGGGCACGAACACCGATTAAGCATTAGAGAGGTCAGGCACTCATGTTGAACATTGCTGTGAGGATTTGATGGAGTATTAAGAAGGGCAGGTACAGGTGTTGGATGATCAGGATCCACCCAGCTCTACTGCACCTTAGCTCAGTACTGGGGGGCTTTAAACCCCTGTACCCCGCTCTTGTTGGAGGACACTATGTGGAGTAGTCATGTGACCTGGGTGCAGTCATGTGACCTGGGTGCAGTCATGTGACCTGGGTGCAGTAGAACACTGATCATGATTAAGGCCATAAACGCTGATTATTAACGGTGCAGACTGACGCCCATTCTGTGTTGTGTTTAAACCCCCAACCACCAGATGGCAGCACTGCAATCTGCTCCTCATACACAAGCAGGACGAACACAGGAGGTGTTTTCATACTGCAGCAGATAGAGATACACTGCTGTTAACAGGGTCTCAACATCCCATAATATACTGACATACTGATCCCTGTATCACATCATCAGCTCCAACACGCACACCCCACACCCGTCAGGACAAAACACCGTCACCTCCGTTCCTGTTTTTTCCTGGTGATGTTATTTAGCTTGTGGTGATATCAGACTAACAGGAAGGAACCAGCAGCCCTGTAACCGGGTCTGGTTACACGCTCCTCTATATCATATTTATAAAACATGTATTTATATAAGGTACAGTATATAAATACATATCAGACCAAATTATATAGAATTATAAAGATAAATGTAATATTTATATAGTTAGTTGTTATATAGTTAAGTATTTATTAGAAGCTGGTTTTGGTGTTCTGGTGGGCCGCTATGATTTGTAGTGTTTAAGGGGGGCCTTGTGGTAAAGCAGGTAGAGAACCCGTTCTACACCATTCTGGAGATAGGAGGTTTCGTTCCGGCCGCAGTAATGTGATATCCTGTCATTTACAAAATAACAAAACACCGGAACTTTCACCAGGTGACTCGAACAGATCTGAAAGATTTACTAATGCTACAATGAGTGGGCTGAGTTTGTAAGAGGGTGCATCTGCACATCAATCAATCAATCAATCAATCAATCATATCTCTGGAAACGTTTCTGAGTGTGAACCATCCTGTCCTGGACAGGTGAGACTGTGACTGCCCCTCTGAAGGGGCCCTGGAGGGAGATCAGGGAGTCTAACACACTGGTGACTCAACACCACACCACTCTCCTCTATTAACCCGGATAAAGAGGAAGCTGAACACCGGATCATGGTGTTTGCCTACATGTCTGCAAAGGGAACTAGTCAGCTAGTCCACCGGGGTTCCCCGGGCCAGGGTCCGGGGGGCGGAGCTTCTGAAGGGGGGTGTATTTGTTTTGCTGTTGGGTTTGAAGATCTGCTCTCCAGAGCCGGTCACTGCTCCTTTAACCCGCTGTAGGTGTACCTGTTAGTGTCGTAGAAACCCTCACATCTGGGAGCTCAAACCAGGCACCCCTCTGTACAGGGTGTGGGGACAGGGACAGAGGGGGCGTGCAGGGATCAATAACACCCCCTCTGTCCAAACACCCCGGCTCTGAGCGCGGCCGCTGACCTGACACAGACAGCAGGGCGGACCTGTCCGTCAGACAAACCCGCCCTGTCCCTAACTGAACACGGCTCCCCCGCTTCTCTCACAAACCCCCCACGGTACAGGGGGAGCAGACAGCCGGAGGAGTCCAGTGAACTCTCCTGAGCGGGGCGGTCAGTAGGCCACAGGCTGCCTGCAGCTCCGCGCGCTGAACGATAGAGCTCCTCAGCCGTTAGCAACACAGCTAACACCAACTGCTAACCGACTAGCCTCCACAGCCTCGCTAACTCTCCCTCAAACGGGGAGCCAGAGCCGGACTAACGGGCGACACGTCTGTCCCAGGACCCGCTCTGAGGAGGAGGAGGGCCGGCTGAGGAGTGGAGCCGCCGAGTCGCTATAAAACCTTCGAGGCTACAGAGCGAAAAAAGCGCCGAAGAAGGAGCAGCGCGCGCTTCTTCGGTGGTGAGTAATGGCGCCTCCTCGGAGCGAACGGTGGATGTCTCCCCCCTCCAGCGGAGAAACTCCTCAACACCCCGCACACCCACACTCCGAACACCTCCCAGCTCACCCATCATCTCACTTCTCCCACAAAACTCCCGGTGCCCCCGCAGCAAAGCCCTTAGAAAGTACTCACCGAGCCTCCTCTCTCCTCCTCGGTGCCTCAAATGTTATTAGGAACACTGAAGTAAACTCAAACCGGATTGGTCCGCAGCGCCGCTCAGCTCCACCAATGGCATGCCGCCTACCAAAGAGAAGTTGCGCCTGCGTCATCTCTGCTCCAGTCACTTCAGTGAACCGATTCCTTCGGACCGTCCTCCGCCATGATAAATCGAACGAGGCTCCGAACAAACGACTCATTGATTCGGTTCAGTTTAGTTTAGTCATTAATGTGAATCTGAATCCTGAAAAGGTTGATGTTTAAGCTGTCAGGTTTAAAAACGTTCCATATTATGCTTCACAAATATGGACCCGGATGTTACACACATCTCGATACCACTTTTGTTCATGTTCCACATCTGTGGTCTCAAATTTGAGGCACAAATATGATTATATACAATATAATATGTAATATTCCATATGAGTCTACTCCATATTAAAACTTTATAGATTTTTACAGAGTTTATATGAGCTTTGTTTCTAAATCCACTTGTCCTCACTGTAACACCGAACAAACCTGTAACGACCTGTAAGTTCTACCACACACCATCTGCAGGAACTGTGTGAGGATGTTCAAGCTGCATGGGATGGATTATCACAGGACTCCATTAGGAACCTCTACAGCTCCATACCGAGACGTCCGGTATGTAGGTACGGGACAGACTCTGTAGTGTCTGTAGAACTGTGCCATGGCGGTGCTGAAGGTCCGGTATGTAGGTACGGATCTGACTCTGTAGTGTCTGTAGAACTGTGCCTTGGCGGTGCTGAAGGTCCGGTATGTAGGTAAGGATCTGACTCTGTAGTGTCTGTAGAACTAAGCCGTGGCGGTGCTGAAGGTCCGGTATGTAGGTACGGATCTGACTCTGTAGTTGACTGTAGAATTGTGCCGTGGCGGTGCTGAAGGTCCAGAGACCTTCTCCCTCTTCTAAGACCGTATGAACACGTACAGCCCTCTCATTACACGGTGCGCGGCCCAAACAGAACCCAGAGACACTTTTCATCACTTTATTAATGAGCTTAATTATTTATACCAACAAACAAAAACACAGATTCTCTCTCCCTCTCCCTCCCGGAACCCATCCGGTCATTCCCAGATGAGCTGTTTCACCCCCTGTGTATAGGTACGTGCCTGCACCTTCCAGAACATTCTACACACCTAGGTCCTGGAGCGCCTGGACAGTGGATTAATGATGTCCAGCACTTTCCCAAGACAACATCAAGTTTAGGAAATGAATGTTATTCTAATGACAGGCCGTACACAGACAGCTCTCTTCCCCACCGGGTTAGAACGAACAGAAGAACAGGAACACTGCTGCAGTACAATAAATAAAATCATCAACATAACCATGAGGAGGAGCGCATGAGCAGGGAGGAGGTGCAGGGAGGGGGGAGGGAGAGAGAGAGAGAGGGAGGGAGAGAGAGTGACTCATTTTGTTCAGTCCCCCCTCCATAGGCGAAGGGGGGGCACATTGAAATGTTATGTACAGGAGGGAGAGAGAGAGAGAGAGAGAGAGAGGATAGAGAGAAGAAGAGCGAGAGAGCTCAGAGAGAGAGCAAGCGAGAGCGAGAGAGAAAGCAAAAGGGAGAGAGCGAGAGATGCGCTGGTCTCTACCTGAACCAGCACTAGGAAATAAATCAAGGTACAATACCGATAACAAAAATAACAAAAGAGTAAAAGGTACATGGTATTTACATATTAGCGGTGAGAGGAGGAGGTGCGGAGGAGGAGGAGGGGGCGGGGGGAAAGAGGGAAGGAGGACAGGCTCCAAACGTATCATCCATGGGCTTCAGTCCGGCGAGGAGGAGACCAGGGCGTGCGTGTGTGGGATCTATGGTAGGTACAGCGATACAGATTCACGGATCGGCAGCCGCTTCAACACGGACACGCTTCTTAACCCTACAGGACCGCACCGCACACGGCTGCGCCGAGTCCGGAACCTAACGCCGAGTCCGGAACCTAACGCCGAGTCCGGAACCTAACGGAAAGGAGGGGCAGGTCTTCAAATCCGGATCCTGAACCCAGATGCCAACCCACCGTAGGTGAGTTTACAGACGGCTCGGGACGGAGCAGGAGGCGACCCGGCTGTCCTAATTTAGAACTTCCCTCTGGGACCAGTAAAGTATCTCTATCCGCTCCCGGACCCGCTGGAGGAGCCGCGGCCGTGGGGCGCCCACTCTGTCCCTCAGACCTTGTTACATGATGAGCCGCGCTGCAGCATTAGAGCCCACCGTACTCCAGAACTGAACTGTGTGATGTTCTAGAAGAAATCTAGAAGAACTGTTTACTGGTAAAGACCCCTCAGGACCAGGCGTCCGGGGACCACCGCAGCGGACAGGGGTGATGGTAGACCACCAGGCTAGCTCGTGGGTAGATACTGGGAAGATGAGATCCAGGCTCACACGTAATGCTCCATCAGGGTGCATTAACACGGGCGTTCTCTCCAGAGGTGCTCGAACATCTGGATTATGCCTGCAGCGTATGTCCGGTACAGCTACGGCAGGTGGGATATACGGAACATGGAGCGTTTACTCACAGGGTACCTACACGGCCGGGAACAGCAGCACAGGCACAGTTCCATCAGGTCCACCACGCAGGCAGGAGGTACCACACCTCAGGATCCGGATTTAAAGACCCGGTGAGGCCTTCAGAACCAATCACAGCCGCACCTCCGTACCCGTGAGGAACACGCTCCTCCTCCAGACGTACAGAGAGGTGAGGCGCGTGAAGGAGCAGGACTCCTCACCTGAGCGGCTCTGGGCTCAGTGGCCTCCGCTCATATCCGCACATTCACTGATCCCAGACCAGCACACCGTTAAAGGAAGACTTCCGCCTTTTCCAGCCGGATCTGTTTGCTGTCTCCATGCAGCTGAGGATTTTGTCGTGCTGATCTGAAACCGGGAAACTCGGATCACCTTCACAAGAGAAGCTAATGAGCCGCTGCTGGATGAGCGCTCATGCAGACCGGGGTGGACCAGACGGAGGACAGGGAAGTTCGTTAGCAGCACAGCGGTGTGGGCGGAGCTTACATATCGCCACAGACACCAGGACCAGTTCCACTATCTGAGTAACGCCCCTTAAAACGAGCTTCACCAAGACGCCACCTCTCAGCTGAGTCTGTGCCCACGGGTGTCACCCACCTGCTGAACTGTCTGCGGTTCACTGCACATGCAGGATTAGGCTGGGCAAGCTGGAGCGCTCCTGCTGCCTCCGGCGCGCCGTACCTGGAGGAGCCCTCTCTCCTTTGACAGAGAGTGAGGAAAAGCCAGTTCATGGTCACGTAGGGAAGAATCCCACATCCCTCCTGCTCACAGCAGCAGCACACAGAACCCCTCTCCCTCAGCCTCACAGCTCCATAAACATTCCCATCAGCAGCGTTAGGACAGACGGGGAGGAGACGACACGACTAAAACAAACTTTAAGATCAAACTAAAACGAAGGAGTACACCTGGATGTGCACGGTGCAGCCCGGTCTAAAACTGGATTAAAAGAGTGGACCTCCCCTCGCTCCTCCTGCCACTAGGGGTCAGCAATGCCTCCAAGAACCATTCTGTGCCTCGCCCTACAGCACACAAACTGCATCCCCCAAATAAAAACAGGAAACGAACAGACAGGTAAAACATGCTCCCGTGGAGGAGGCGGAGCCGGTCCGCGGGGTCCGGAGAACAGGCCAGCGGGTGGGCAGAGGTGCGTGGACAGACTGTGGAGCTGGAAGGAAGCAGGACTGAGGGCCAGATGACAGGAGGAGAAGGAGAAGCAATAGGAGGAGGAGGAGGAGGAGAAAGGTGAGATCGGTGCAGTAACACAGAGGAGACGCTCAGGTGCTGTTGCTCAGGGCTCCTGGTGCTGAGCTGGACTGGGCTGGACTGTCCGACACCACGCCTTCTACGAGCACAGAGAGCATTCGTTACACACTGCCACCCGCACACACGTCCCCACACCATAAACACTGCCCCACACACACACACACCATAAACACTGCCTCACACACACACACACATACACCATAAACACTGCCCCACACACACACACAATAAACACTGCCTCACACACACACACACACACACACACTGTAAACACTGTATACACCCACACACACCAGTCGGACTACATGGACTGTATCATCAGGGTTCTGTTACGGGGAGGAGACTGTGGGAGCACACAGCGGATTCTGCACCTCATGCAGGGGTAATGACGCTCCTGCACACAGGAATATACGTCACCATGATAAAGGGGTTCAGGACATTCCGGAGTTCATCCCGATCCGAACACGCACACATACCCACACTCAGAGCCCAGGTGAGAGCAGAGCAGAGCAGGACGTACCGTGTGAGGCAGACGTCGTCTGAGAGCGAGCGTGAGGAGGAATGAGAGTGGAGTTCAACTGCGGCTGGATAGACAGCTCTGTGGAGAGAGGGAGAGAGGGAGAGATCAATCACTAGATCAGCTCACCAGGTGCAGCTCGGTACCGGACGAACACACTTCCTGTGTTTATAAGATGAGCTTCTGTTTGTTACTTTGATCTCTCTTTGAAATATTAAACACTGCTGTACGAGACGCCAGAGCGCCCGTGTGACGCGTGTGCTGCACTGACCCACAGGGCTGAAATTGAAAAGCATGGGCAGTTCTCGGCCACTGGGCAGGCGGGCATTGGGCTGGCGCAGCTCGTCGAAGAAGGCGTGGGCGCAGGCCTCCAGCGGAGAGAGACGCGTCACCGGCGTGTACTCCAGCAGACGAGAACACAACGAGATGGCCTCCGGGGGCGTCCGGGGCTTAAACACCTGAGGAGCACAAGGAGACGGCTGTGAAAGACCCGCACAGACAGCTCCCAAACCTCCGTCACCAGGGGGAGAGGGAGGGACAGGGAGACACGGGGTAGGGTATCAAAAACCTCCAGCAGCCGCGACACTTAATCAATTAATCAATTAGCGTCTATAACGGAGGGAAATAGTGTTAACCTGGATCACATGCTCAGACCGCTGCCTCAGCGTTCAGTTATTCACCCCGCGAGATACTGAGCATAACCCAGCATCTACCTGAGATAGAGCGTAGTGCTGGCAGGATGTGTCCAGACGTAGCTGGCTGTAAACCTGTCCAATCACAGTCGTGATTTTCTAGGGGGTTATGACCAATCACAGTAACAGCAGACCATATCACACGCCACACTGATCCAGGAATGTGCTAGTAACAGATCCCGATGTCCCAAAATCCAACCGGTGTGGAGCCAGATTTAATTCAGTGGTGTAATTTTAACATCACATCTGTAAATATGACTCAGGATCTCCGAGCTAAACGATAAACATAACGTACACAGTCGAGTCACATTACTACACCGACATCCAGAGGGTCCGCCGTGTGCAGCCCGGGCAGAGGCTAGACCGGCTGGGAGTGACTCAGGGAGGTCCTGCTAGGTGGTCACAGGTGTCCGGAGCCATGCTGACTGCAGTGCATCCCACCGCTGCTGGAGGGTGGGGTGGGGGGGCCCCACAGAGCCAACACCACGCTCGAGGTGGTCCCACAGATACTCAACTGGGTTCAAGTCTGGGGAGTTAGGGGACTAGGGTAGTACTTGGAAGTCTGGCTGGACGATCTCATC
>JAMWET010006901.1:0-2500 GCA_024036415.1 Prochilodus magdalenae | reverse complement strand
ATGTCCGTGTAGGACACTTCCTGAGGGCGATCCGGACCTTGTCCAGGTGTGGCTACCACTGTGGTCACCTTGCCACTGTCCCCTAAAAACAAGGAAGAGCGGGAAAAGGTTATTTTCCGGAACCGGACCGTTCAGAAACACCTCGCAGTCTAAACTCTGGATTTGTGTGTCGGACGAGGAACAGAAGCTGCATCTTCAGATTAGAGCTGTCGGCACGGTGCTGAGACCTAGATATCTTCTCCTCAGCGGACACTGTTCCAGCATGTTAGCGTAGCTCGCTAGCTAGCTACCATCAGCTTCAGGAGCCAGCTCTGAAGATCAAGGGCCGGTCACAGCACCTCCGCCTCCTAAGTCAACAAGGCATCCAGATCAGGTCTGTACAAGACCCGTCTCAGCCTGCTGCCGAGTGGAGAACACCAGAGCTCTAGATATCCTACACCTCCTGTCTGTGAGACCGGGATCAGTGGACCGCATGTGATTGGATCTGATGTCTGGGTTTATCTGATCTCTGATCTACAACAGCCCATCTCAGTGTTCTACAGAGTCTACACACGGTTCTAGAGTCAAGAACGAGATACGGCTGTACTGTAGGTTTGTACTGGAGTCGTTATTTACCTATACAACTGTTAACCGCACACACCCCCAACACACTGCCCATCACCATAACTACCTCACCCACGTACCGTAGCACGTTTGGGAATGACCCGGTTCTGCTGATCCCGTTATTCCCAGTTGTGTTGACCTAAGTATAAAGGCCACCTATACATATCCAGTCTCGCTATTCCGCCTGCTCCACAGCGGAGGCTGGAGACGAGTCTGTGAGCAGGCAGCGCCACCTAGTGTACCATCAGTGTGGCACAGATGCTGCGACCGAGGCTTCACTGATGGCACCTCCATACCCAGAGAGGACTGGGAGGTCAGGAGCTTTCCCAAAGACCCCACAGCTCCAGACAGAAAGGCCGGGAGTGCAAGTCCACATGGACATGGATTCAAAGCCAAATTCCACGGCTCTGGTGTGGGAACGTTTGGGCTTTAAGCCCAATTAGGGAAGCGAGCCTGTTACCGGGAATGAGCCGGAATGTCGAGTGTCCTCTGAGGGGTGTTACAATCAGCACATCACTGATCCTGTAGCGGTTTATTATTCCTGAGACCATCCGCATCACCCAACGGAACACAACCCGGCCTACACGCAGAACACAGCACATCGTCACACCGCACATCGTCACACCGCACATCTCAGTACTAGTGTTCAGAGTGTTCCACCACGCTCCAGCAGGTGCTAACAGTCCAACACCTGTGTTTGGTTACCTGCTACCTCATTAGCAGGGAGCAGAACGTCTCTGGGCCAGCGGGAACACGCCCCTCCGTGCCCCTGATGTGGGGTGGAGAGCGTCCAGGGCCCGCAGTCACAAAGCTCCCGAGATCAGGTGGCCCGTCTGTCCCTTTCAACACGGAGCGGAATGAAAAGGGGAGGACCTAATCCGGGAAGAGCTCTTCCAGCGCAGCATGCTTCGAGGATACAATCCCACAACTCCCACTGCGGGAACAAAGAGGAGGTCCGGGAGCAGGAAAGCCCCGGAGGAGCATTCAGCGTCTCTCTCAGTGTACAGCTAATACAGAACCCCAACCTGGATCGGATCGGATCGACTGCCTGCACGCTTGTTTACAGGAGATCGGATCTGTGTGTCCAGACATCACCAGGCTATCTGCAGGGGCTGCTGATCTAGCAGTGCATCGCCTCCCCCTCCAAACCATCACTCCGTCGGGTCACGGCTCCGAACTACAGAGGACTATCCGCCGCGCTTCCTGAATCCCAGCACTGCCGTCACTCCGGACTTCACACTGCCGATATCTGCCAGGCTGTCAGCGATACAGAACACACTCTGAATTCCAATCCCAGTGTCCAGGCCGAGACGCACCTGACACGTTTCCTAGTGTCCATATCTCGCTCTTATATCCGTATCCCATATCCATATACATCCCATATCCATACATCCGTATCCCATATCCATATACATCCCATATCCATCCCATATCCATATATCCGTATCCCATATACATCCTATATCCATATATACGTCCCATATCCTTATACACGTCCCATATGCATCCCATATCCGCATATACATCCCATATCCATATATCCGTATCCCATATACATCCCATTTCCATATATCCGTATCCCATATCCATATACATCCCATATCCATATATCCGTATCCCATATACATCCCATTTCCATATATCCGTATCCCATATCCATATATCCGTATCCCATATCCATCCCATATCCATATACACGTCCCATATCCATATATCCGTATCCCATATCCATATATCCGTATCCCATATCCATATATCCGTATCCCATATCCATATATCCGTATCCCATATCCATATACATCCCATATCCATATATCCGTATCCCATATCCATACACATCCCATATCCATATATCCGTATCCCATATCATATAACTCCATTTTTCCATATTCCGTAT
>JAMWET010006900.1:0-40650 GCA_024036415.1 Prochilodus magdalenae | reverse complement strand
CACCTTAAGTTAGTCAACGGTCAGTTTTTTACTGAACACTAACTCAGTTTATCTAACATTTTAACTATGCTGCTGCAATCTCTCCAGACCTCCTCCAAAAACGTCCTTCTTTTCGTCTTCCCCGCTCCGGCTCTTCTCCAAGTCCCGCCCCTAGATTGCCACTATTGTTCCACCGATGAGTTAAGAGTACTACTAACCTGCTGACACCAAACACACGTTCAGCTAGTACATTTTAACCCAGCTTTGCGGAGAATCTCTGCTCTTTAAGTTTTACAGATATGAACATTCCTGTTTTCTATGAACTATAAATACAACTGTACACCATTTTTAACCAGGCTGCACCTGCCTGCTTCTTATACAATAGTATATTCATATGCGCACAAGGTCACCGCCCGTCTCTGGAACCTTGGTGAGGCCATCTGCGGCACTCCTTTCAACTCACTGCACAAAGTAAGGAGTGGCTTTTGATCTGTAGCTATTGGGAATTTTCTCCCATACAGATAGCTGTGAAACTTTATAACTCCAAAGCTCACCGCTAGACCTTCTTTATCCAACTGGGAGTAATTCTTTACAGCTGCATTGAGCATTCTAGACACAAACCCAATGGGTCTATCTGAGCCATCCAGCATGCGGCGCGAAAGCACTGATCCCACTACGTATGGAGAGGCATCACAGGCCAGCAGTAACTCCTCACTCGCATCATAATGCACCAACACTGCTGAAGTCTGCATCAGGGCTTTGGCACTTCTGAAAGCTGTTTCCTGTTCTTTTCCCCATTTCCACTCAGTGTCTTTTCTCAACAGTGTGTGCAGAGGAGCTAAAACGGTGGACAGGCCCTATTGGAGCTGCCCATTCTGAGAACTGGACAGGTTCTATACTCTTGTCTTCTAGGAGCTGCTGGAGTTCTTTTTCCACCAGAGGTTTCAGGGCATAAGGCACCGGCCTTGGTTTGTAGAATTTGGGTAGAGCTTCCTTATCCACATGTATATGAGCCTTAGTGCCTCTGAGCTGACCCATCTCCTCTTTGAAGACCTCAGAGTGGTTTTCTAACACTTCCTCCAGTGTCAGTTTCCCTGTAGGGCCTACTTTGTTAACCAATCTCTGCCCATCAGGTTTGCTCATGTTCCACCTACCACCACCAGTGGTAGAGACTGTGCCATGTTGTTGTAATGCGCCGTTACACCCGTCTGGCCCTGCACCTCCATCCTTTCTCCAGTATATGTTTTGAGCTCCAGGTTGGATGTTTGTAACTCAGGTATGTGTGTCTTCTGCCAGAGCTTGGAGTATTGGTCTCTGTTCATTACGGTCACTCCACAGCCTGTATCTCCTTTAAACCTCACCTCCTCACCTCCACTTACACTGATCTTCTCTGTGAGGGTGCTACTTTGTATACACTGTGTTCAGGGGCGGATCTAGAAAAATATTTATGGGGTGGCGAGAGGGGGCAGGAATTTTTGAGGGGTGGCAACATATGGCAGACGTGTATATATATACTGAATTTAATTTTAACACAGTTATCACAGTTTGATGAGAAACAGTAGGTATACACTACAAGAGGGCACGGGCTGCCATTTACAAACTCATATAGACAAACTTCATCTCATGCAATCAGTGTCTTGCATCATGTGAAACAGTTTGTAAGAGTCATTAGGAATCAGTGACCATACAATGTGATCTCACTTAATAAGAGATAGAAGTACGGTAACACTGCTGTAGGCGGGCATTATAAAAGGAAAGGCATTAAAGTAAGACGATGATGATGAGTGGCAGACGGTGTGAGAGGAAAAGCAAAACGTTTTTGACTGTGTCAGAGTGGCAGTGTTGCAGGCAGCATTTGTACAAGAAGAAACTTTACAAAGAAAGACTTACTCCTGAAAAGCTATGGACTGAGCTCTACTAAGTGAGCATTAGTACACTGTGGAAAAAATGGTCATGGAACTTAGACAAGGTACTCTACATCCCTTTTATTGTTTTCTTGGTCTCTGTGCATGCAAACATTGCATTTACATGGCCTTCAGATCTGGCATGAGAACAGAAACTGGTGGGGGTGGAGTTGGTGGGGCTGGTGTGTACACGGGTTTCCCGCTAAAGTTTACGTTTGCCGCGTAGAAGGTTGTCGAGGGAAAAGGCAGTGTCGATTAGTTGATCAAGGGTAATTTCTTTACAACGAAAAACCAACTCCATCTGATGATCCGCCTGTAACCCCCTCTGGAAGACGGTTTTCAATGCAGGTGCACTCCAGCCGCTGCCAGCAGTGTGAGTGCGGAATTCTGCCGCAGAGCGGATGCCCTGACTGAGTTTTCATGGTAGCAAACCCACCTCTTTTCCGGCAGCTGGATGATCGAAAGCGGTGGAGGGAGGAATGACTGGAGTTTCGGTGGCTGCGGCTTTTTCAGGGCCAACTACAGCTAGAGCTTCCGCATGGGGTGCTACACGCTGCATCATATTCTGAACAAGCTGGACCAACTCCTCCAATTATTGCTCATGGTTAGCCATGCGCTATTCAAAACGTGCTGGATCCATAATAGGCGACGTCTTATGTTACACAAGACCAGGGTCTGAATCCAAAAGCAGGTTGTAATGGTGAACAAGAGACCAGGCAAACAAGGCAGACGAGGGACGTCCAAAATCAAGGTTGAGAACACAAAAACGAAATCAGAGAGCCAGACAGTAACGGATACAGAGAGCGCTTCGAAATGCAGGTGAACCAAACAAGATGTCGCACATAAGTACAGATAATGACTCCTTAAATACAGAGTGAAGTGGATAAACAGGAAACCGGTGCACAAATTCTAACTGGGGTGAGTGCAACCTCCTGTGGTGGGGAGGTGCAATGCCAGGGCCACTGGTAACAGTGACTGAGGGGTCCACAGAGATACAGACGTTTGTGTACAGTGGAAAGATCAGTGTGAGAAGGAGGAGCTCTGTTCTGTAGATATTTACATAGACAGAAGAGGCGTGACTCTGAGTGCTCAATGCTTCAGTGCTCTGGGAGAGTTTATAGTGCTGGGAGTTTCATGACTGCTACAGCAACTTCTCCACCCACAGCAGCCATGACTTTACTCCCCGTCTTCATCTGGACACTGATCTTCTGGACTCAAGGTCAGACGCTGGTTCAGAGTGTAGTTCTAAGTTTAAGAAAGCTGTAAAACTAATAATTCTGTATCATCCATATACATTTCAGCTCTACTTAAGTTTATTTGTGTTTGTTTTTTTCCAGAGTCCACATGTCAGTATACTGTAACTCAGACTCCTGCAGTGAAATCTGCTCTACCAGGAGACACAGTCACCATCAGCTGTAGGATCAGTCAGGCAGTGCACTATCACAGCTCAAATGGTCACTACTTATTCTGGTATCAGCAGAAACCTGGAGAAGCTCCTAAACTCCTGATTAAATATGCCAATCAGCTTCAGTCTGGTGTTCCAGCTCGTTTCAGTGGCAGTGGATCTGGAACAGACTTCACTCTGACCATCAGTGGAGTCCAGTCTGAAGATGCTGGAGATTACTACTGTCAGAGTTACCACAGCGGTTATGTGTTCACACAGTGATACAGAGCCGTACAAAAACCTCCTTCAGACTGTAGAGAGACGGCACTGCTGCAGAGGGACCTACTGCAGGTGCTGAAACAGCTCAATAACCCACTCAGTGGAGGAGAACAAGCTCCCCACCCTCACTCACTACTGACGGTAGAAAAATATATAAACACAGACTACAGTGTACAACCACCATCAGCAGCACTACAGTCTGTTACTGCAGGTACAACACCCAGTACTGTACAGCAGTATCAGTACTAACCAGCCGCTCTGTTCATCCAGAGTCCTAGCTGTTGGTAAACAGGGTCAGTCACTGAACCCGTCCAGAACCTAAAATGGTGATATAAACTGCTGCTGCTGCTGCTGCTTTCACAATGCAGGGTTGTTTATAAGGAGTCCCGGTTCCTGAAGGAGGAAGCAGTGTTGGAAATGACTGGCCACTTATACAAACAGTCATTTTGCCAGTATGGCACATACCTACACACAGTCTGTGAGGGTGTCTATATGTGCGTCTGTATACGGCTCTGGAAAAATTTAAGAGGCCACCACAAAGTGATCAGTGTCTCTAGTTGTACAGGTTCTGGGTTTGTGTTCTGTTTGATTCTCTACACTACTGGAACCATGTCTCCCAAACTCCAGATCAGATATTGTACTAGATCTGTTTATTTAGAAAATCACTAATGACCTCCAGAAGCCTGTTTTTAGAACCATGCTCGCTGTGCTTTTCACCCCAGCCACCGCTCGCCAGTCTCTCTGGAGGTCACCTGAGGTCATCTTACGGTGGTTAGGGGACATTGGAATTAGATGGCCTTCATCACGGTCAGTAGAGAGTGGGTTTGGCCCTCTGCCAGTCTGTAGCTGTGTTGTCCTGTGTGTTTGCTGCTGGACCTTGTTCTTATGAACCAGACGCTCACTGTATCTGCCAGTAAAGCTAGAACCCAACCTTCTGTTCCTCACTAAGAACCTGCTGTACATGTGGAGATGCTGATTTAAGAAGGAACTGGAGTGGTCTCTTATTTATTTCCAGAGCTGTGTGTGTGTGTGTGTGTGTGTGTGTGTGTGTGTGTGTGTGTGTGTGTGTGTGTGTGTGTGTGTGTGTACACCTTAGATTCGCCTGGGTGGTCTCCACACTTCCAGAATAGAACAGCTTTCGGTGCAGATGTTCAGAATCCCCAGAGTGACTGTAGAGCAACCGTCAATGTGTTCACCAACCTCACCCTAGCCCCATCTGACCGCACGCTAATAAAAGAACATCTCAGCTGTAAACAAACACCATAAAAATAAGACCCTCTTCACAGCTCAGACTTCTAGAGCATGATCATGTGATCAGTGTTCTTCTTTATAAGCCTGAACAAGAGTTATATACACTATAGAGTATATACACTGTGTATAAATACACTGTGTACTTCAGTGTGTATATACACTGTGTAAAAATACACTGTGTGCTTCAGTGTGTATATACACTGTGTACAAATACACTGTGTGCTTCAGTGTGTATATACACTGTGTATAAATACACACTCAGAGGCCCCTGATCCTGCACTGAACCACCACCAGGCATAAGCGTGCAGACCCCCGGTATTAGAGTGACAGTACACTAACAATTATGACCATAAATCTAATAACTAAGAAAGACATCTTTCCTCTGTTTTCGTTATTGCTGTTCCCCATAAACTCTATACGTACACGTCCAAAGCACTTTGGCTCCCACACGTATCTTTACATTTATTAATGGGTAGAAGACGTGCATATGAGATTTTAGACATTACAGCTCGTTACCATGGTGTTTCTGTTCTACTGCTGCCTTGTTATCACTGTTCACTTATTATACATAAAGAACTATAAAATAAGCAGGTCATTTGTAGGTAAGTGCAGCTTCTTACCATTAATTTACTTTATTATTATTTACATTAATTACGTTACATTTATTATAATTTGTTACCGTAAAATTACCATCATTACTTACTTATTACCGATCAGTAAAGTGCTCCCACATAGTCTCTGCAGGTGCAAAAAAATCATATATATACATTTTTATTTATTTATTTATTTATTTATTTATTTATTTATTATTTCTTTTATATTTATGTTATGATAAAGAAAATCTGTTATGATGTGTGTATGAAAGACTGGACAATGGAAATGGGATTTATGAGTTTTATTGATTGATTCAGAGCCATTTAAACACATTTCAGCACTAAAAAGCTTTTATTATGTTTGTTACAGAACAAGTGCTCCAACTAACGCATATCAGAGGTGCATTTGTGAGGTCACAGCCCCGAGCAGCGGTCTGCGCTCACTGCTTCGCTGACAGTAGGCTGGGCGTCCTTGTTGGCCTCGCAGGTCACCGTGTTCTTCAGCCACTGCTTCTGGTCGAGGGTCAGGGTGCTGCTCCAGCTGTAGAGGCCGCCGTTCTGCAGAAGCGCAGGGCTGTTACTCACACCTGACGGCGATGGGTTAGAGCCCACCTTCCAGCTCAGCTTCCAGTCTGAGGGGAAGCCCCCGCTGCCCACACAGACCAGAGTGACCTTGTCTAGATCCTGGACCGCACCGGAGGGGGGTAGAACAGTGAGGGTGGGAGCCTTGTCACCTAGGAGATAGACATGAACTGTGTTCAGAATAGCCCAGCACTCACGATTACCAGCACCGGATATGAGCAGCTCTGTAGAACATGTAAGGTCAACGGAACGACGCCCTGTCCACTGTTCCTTACAGCAGGGCATTATACAGAGCTCTACATTACAGGCTAAGATATAATACTGATACACCATCTTACAAATACAGGACATATGAATGCTGCATTCTGATTAATAGCAGCTTTTTAAAGAGATGAAAATGTCAGCTGTTATTTTTTTACAAAGTTTGTTTACAGTGTTTTCTAATGAAGCTCTTTATATTCTTTACTACATACAATTAAAAACACAGTGATTCATAATAGAACTGTGGAAGTCTACATATATTATCATTTAAAGTTACTTTAATGTAAAAACATGAAATAAAAAAACACATTTTGTCAAAAAAAACACATTTCGTCAAAAAAAAATTTCTTTATTTTATGTTGTCCCTGTTACATTTTTATAACATATTACTGTCCAAAAATCATGTATCTATTTATTTGTTGATTAATATTTCTGTACATCATTAGAACAAAGAAGCCATCCTTTACATTTCACAATGGAAATTACCTCAACACAACTGAACCAATAGAAATGTTCAAAAATCACTAAAACCTTTTTATATATTAACATGTTTTAAATGTTAAAACCGTTTTATTTAAAACTATTTCTGGAGATTCTTTGTAGAGCTATGATAAATAACATTAGAGTTACTTATATAAATTTCTCCTTTAAAAGAGAAAACTCTTTTAGTCAGCAGTTTATAATATCAGAAATTAAATCTGGACAAACAAAGTTTAAGTAATAGTAAAAACGAGAAATTTCACATCTTAAATTCAAATGTCAAAATTTGACAAAAAATTGAAATTTTAAATTTTATAAAATTTCATTTCTCATAGCAAGAATTCATAGCTTTTCCCAGTTTATTTCAAAGAATTTAACACTTTTACTACCATTAAAACTCACATTAAAAGTCACATGTGGTCATACGCTGAAATTCTAATGATTATATTAAATTAGATTTTTTTACTTTAGAAAACTTTGAAAGCTACTTTTAAAAAATGTGCAAGCTCAGATCTTACACATACGGTTTCTGAAAGTTTTGCTGAAATTTCTGATATAAAGATTGGACTGAAAGTTAAATGGCTTGCCGGAGTTAAAACAGACAGACGGCCACTGAAGATAAAAATCACACGTAGAAGCAAAATGTTAATTAAACCCTACGGCATTGAAGTAACACTTAACAGTAGTCTATCAGTTCTTTAGCAGTGTAGCTCTCAATTACCACTCACAGTGTTCATTTAAGCCCAACACACACATGACGTATAGTATGTTAACAGTGTGGAATCAGTCTTTTAGTTATTGTGTTACTGTTATAGGAAATAAGCAGATTACTCACGTCCAATAGTCAGTTTGGTTCCTCCACCAAAAGTGTACCACAGTGATACAGACTCATTCAGCGGCTGAACAAAAACCCCCTGCTCAAAAACACTGCTCTGTACTTACAGTACAACCACACTTTAAACCATGACCAAACGGCAAATTACAAAAACGATCACATGAGGTAAATATGTACACTTAACAGCCATCAGCTATTTCCTTTTTCATTTTTAAACTTATTTAGCATTTTAATCAGTAAGATTTTTCCTCCACAGTCCTTGAACACTGTTTTCTGTTCTTTATAAGAGATTACAGACAGTAATGTAAAATTTACAGAAGTTACAGTTCTTCTCTTTATTAAATCCAATAAATGCAGATAAAGTTTAAGAAAGATCATTTTAAAACGTCTTAATCAGACTGTATGAACAAAATCAATACATGAATGAATTTCTGGAGTCAAGGAAAAGTAGAGGACTACACTAAGCTACAGTTACCTTTTGTGATGGTCTGAAAAAATGAATTTATGTTTGAAATATTAGTCCATTTTGTTGCTTCCAACATCCAGGATGTTTCCTCTACTGTACTGCTAAACTAGTTCACCCTCGGCAACACACAAAGTCCCTCCAGAGATAAATAAGTAGATACAGAAATGAATTTAAAACTGAACAACTTGACATCGCCCCCTGCTGGCAGTTTGTATAGTTGCATCTAAGACTTCAACATTTAGTCACTAATGACTTTTGGGTGTTGATGTTCATTCGGGTGTGTTGGTGACAGCAGCTGTACTGCAGCATGGCTGGCTACACCTCTGACATTCATCCAGTGATACACATACACACACACTGGCAGCCAAAACCAGACCCAGACCGGATCCAACAAAAGAGTAACTTTGTAAAACAGCATTTCCTTTTCCATGAGTGAAAACATTCCCATAGAGACAGGTAACCTGACTGTGGAAAGCTGTAGCAGAGCATTGTTGTAGCTCACACCAAACCACTTAGTGACCCTTATTCCCCGTGGATGCACTGCCATGAAGTTTAAGAGATTCAGTGCAATTAGTCATTTCTCAAGAGTCAATTTACATTCCTGCAGATGCTTTTATCACAGCGTACAGTCACTGGTTCCGGTACCCATCAACTGGTCTCTAATGGGCATATATGCCATCTGAGATATCACATTTTCCCCCTATTCTATATTCCAATCTGCTAATCCTGTTTCACATACTTTTGCCCATTACAGATATGTAATATTGGATACTTTTCCTAATTTATACGTCTAATTTCTTATCTTATTCGTTTATCTGAGTTCTCTGTATCCACTTTTAGGAAAGGTCCTTTAATCTGATTGTATTTTAGTTGAAAATTTATGCAGAAATATAGAAAATTTAAATATTTCCAAGCGCTAGTGTACAATGCCCATCTTTGCTGGCGCATGAACAATGAAGCTGTAAGGCTATAGAGCTGAGGAATTGCTTGACGCAGGCACAAGAGGGGAAGCATGAATAGTGTATTGACTCTACTTGCTTATAATCACTTACAAGACTAAACGGACTTCCCTAAGTGTAGAGTCTCTCACAGACTCACACAAGAGCTCCCTTTCTCTCCATTTGAGAGCACCTAACTCCTGCTGACACTCTGTCTCACAGGACCCATCCTGGTGCTGATCGCCGGACTAACACAGCACCTGAGCTCATCGAGCCTGCATCAGCAGTTATCTGCATTGGTGCACCATGTAGACAGAACAAGGTTCTGGCTCTTTGAGAACATTGATAAGCTATTATTCTTGTATAGCGCTTTCACACCAATCCAAAGTCTTCTCAATTGATTGTTGAGGAGCCCAGGAAAGAAACCGAACACTGATAACAACAAGGACATACAGCATTCAATAGAACAATATGAGCTCCTCACCTGAGAGTCATTTCCAGTTCTTGAGGCAGGGTCTGACTCGAGTGTGAAGAGACCTAATGACTTTCTGCGTGATTAGACTTAAATACAGAGAGGGAATTGGACTGCTTGACCAGTGGTGGGAGAGAGAGCAAGTCTGGAAAATGCTCGGTCACCAAAGCCCTGTAGGTTGGATGGAGGAATGGTGAGTAGCCCAGCTGTAGAAGACCTGAGAGAGTGAGAGGCTATGTAAGGAGAAGGTGGTTAGACAGGTGAGAAGGAGAGATCAGACAGGTGAGAAGGAGAGATCAGACCGGTGAGAAGGAGCGAGATTGTTCAGAGCTTTGTAGGTGAGCAGGAGAACTTTGAATTGTATGCAGTATTTTACAGGAAGCCAGTGGAGATGCTGGAGAACGGGGGTAATATGGTCATGTGAGTGGGTGCGGGTGAGGAGACAGGCAGCAGCATTTTGGACCATCTGGAGTTTGGAAATGGAGGAAGAGCTGATGCCAGATAGAAGGGAGTTTCAGTAGTCCAAACGACTGGAAATGAAAGCGTGAATGAGGGTTTCTGCAGCAGACTGAGAGACAGATGGTCTGATGTTGGCAATATTGCGCAGGTGAAAAAAAGAAGTTTAGACTACAGTGTTAATATGGGCACTGAATGACAGGGTTGGATCGAGGATCAGTGGGGAAGGAGAGATGGGTATATCATCGATGTATAATGTAAGGAGTTCCGAGTGCAGGGGAAGCAGCTACCGTGCTCTCAGGGGGTTTAAAAAGCTTGGTGACTATTGAGAAAAGATGGCAGGAGTTTGTATTGTGTTGATTCTTAATTAGGCTGGTAAGGTAAGTGGATTTGGCAGTACGTAGGGCATCTCTGTACGTGGTTGAGTGTTGCCTATAGGCCTCGGCATGTACAGTGAGTTTTGTTTTCCTACAGAGTCGTTCAAGCCGACGACCAACCTGCTTCATAGCACTGAGTTCACTGGTGTACCAGGGAGAAGGAGTGGACAAGGCCACAGTTTTAGTTTTGAAGGGGCCAATGTATTTAGACATGTACTAAGAGTAGCATCTAGCATTGTTGCGTGAACTTCGGGGAAAGAAGGAGCAGAGTCGACTCGAAAGGCAATAAGTGGCCTGGTTAGAAAGAAGAGGGTGAAAGGACTGAGTCTTACAAAAGGAAATACACTTTGGAGAGGAGCGGTGGGGAACAGCCAGAGGGGCAGTGAAGAGAATGAGTTTATGGTCAGAGAGTGGGAACAGTAGAGGATGCAAATTAAGAACAGACAGGGAGGAGGAACACACTAAATCAAGGGTGTGACCTTTGTCATGAGTGGGGAAAATGTCTTGTCGCAGTCTTGTCTTGTCGCAGTAATGGTTGTTTGGTGGGGGCTTAAATGGTCGACGCCTCAGGTGTAGCTTGTTGGTGATCAGCATGGGGCATTCTGGGAGTTGGAGTTCTGGGCTGTAGTTCCCTCAGAACAGCGCTGCCGCCCTCTGCTGGCTGCAGATTGCACCACATGGTCCCTTACACATGGTGCCACTGGTAGTCCTTTGGAATGTGACATGGCGACACCACAGTACATTGTATCAGCACATACTTGAACTGTATTTGTACTTTAAGCTGTTAAAACGATAAAATATTTATCATTTCAGTTCGGGCACCGTAACCTAACACAAACACGGTGCTAGACAGCGTCTGCCATCATCCCTGATGTACGGGGCCCTTACTAGGCTCGTGATATAAGTCCTTCAACCTCTGTGAAGGGCTGCTTAAGCTGTCTATGCACTGTGCTGTTACTCGGCATTGTTAAGAGAGATCAGCAGGCCTGGTAGATGGGGTGAAGCTATGCTGCCAGTGCCTCAGCACTCTGCAAGGAAAGCAGCTAGCCTGGAGATTCAGATTTAACAGCGGATGAAGCCTCATCCTTTTACCTCTTTGGTACCAGTTCGGTCCTGTAACGGCCCGTGTTACTAATTCCACAGTGCCCTAGACCAAATGTGGGGTCATACCTGTATAACACAAAGGAGACTTTGCAGGAGGCACCTATTGCTCTCTGAAACGTTCACAAAGAGATGATTTACAGAAGTGAGATTTCTGGAGGAGCTCTGCTCTAAAGATATTTACATAGACAGAAGAGACGTGGCTCTGAGAGCTCCATGCTTCAGTGCTCTGGGAGAGTTTATAGAGCTGGGAGTTGAACACTTCATGACTGAGACCTGCAACAGCCACTTCTCCACCCACAGCAGCCATGACTTTACTCCCCGTCTTCATCTGGACACTGATCTTCTGGACTCAAGGTCAGACGCTGGTTCAGAGTGTAGTGTCGGAGCGATCTGTCTTAAATGCAGCTGTAAAACTACCAATAATATACCGTTTATATCAGACGTGATAAAGAGTTACATGTTATTATTTATTGTGTCTTCCAGAGTCTGCAGCTCAGGTGACTGTAACCCAGACTCCTGCAGTGAAATCTGCTCTACCAGGAGACACAGTAACCATCAGCTGTAGGACCAGTCAGGCAGTGGCCTATTACAGCTCATATGGTCATCACTTACACTGGTATCAGCAGAAACCTGGAGAAGCTCCTAAACTCCTGATTAAATATGCCAGTCAGCTTGAGTCTGGTTTTCCAGCTCGTTTCAGTGGCAGTGGATCTGGAACAGACTTCACTCTGACCATCAGAGGAGTCCAGTCTGAAGATGATGGAGATTATTACTGTCAGAGTTACCACAGCGGTGGTGTGTTCACACAGTGATACAGAGCCGTACAAAAACCTCCTTCAGACTGTAGAGAGACGGCACTGCTGCAGAGGGACCTACTACAGGTGGTGGAGTTGGAGGATGTGAAACAGCACAATCACTCACTAATAAATAAACACTGGAAAGTTACTATACGACCTCATGATGGTCTAAACACGTGTCTGACAGTCTAAAGACTCGGTCAGTTTACTCAGAACCAGCAGGTACTTCTTTAGCTTCATTAGTGAGGAACTAATAAACCCTGCTGGATGATTACACACTAACCCTGTTGATCATGATCTGTAGAAAAGGTATGAAGGTGCCTGAAGCTAAAGAAAGTAGCCAAGACCTCCAGTCCAAATCAGGACTAAGACCAGATTTAGATTTAATCAGGATATAAAATAAAGAGCAGAAAGAGGGAAAACCTGCAGGAGGCTGTTGGATATGCTGTACCGGGACCACCAGCATTAATATGGAGTATCCCCTCCTTTAGTGGCTCCTCCTGAATCCTAGCTCTTCCATCACGCTGGGTTTGACACTGTCGTAGTTTGTTACATTGTGAAGGATAAAAAGTTTGAAATCTGGTTTGAGTGGCGAGAGCGTCCACACTTAACTCAGCTGAACTAGCATTTCAGTCCACCTCCTAATGTGGTTTAGATCCAGTTTGGAAAAACAGAATTTCATCATGGCCGTATGGAGGATTTTAGAAATACCGAGGTCCCAAACGGAGCTTGTCTGAGGGTTTGGAGCATCCTGATACAGCATGTTATACCCAACCTGACACTAATGTAGGAGTTATTTAACTAAGGTAGTAGAGAACTCACAACTTCTCCAGGGATTTTATGATGAAACATCTTCACACCCTGTTAAAACCATCATGATGTGTACAGAGCATGGTTTTACTGGTCAACCAGCACTAACCAGCACTAACCAGTACTAACCAGTACTGAACAGCATTAACCAGCACTAACCAACACTAACTAACACCAGTCAGCACAGATGTTCAGTATAGGTAAATAAAAATAGATAAATAAATACACAACTGAATGTTCAGGTATACAGGTTAAAGTGCGGTGCAAAGAGTCTTGTGAGGTAGTGGAACTAGAAATCAGTAGCAGTCTTTAGTGGTATAGTTGTGTTCTGGGAGCAGTCTTTAGCGGTGTAGTCGTGTTCTGGTAGCAGTCTTTAGTGGTGTCGTCGTGTTCTGGTCACAGTCTTTAGTGGTGTAGTCGTGTTCTGGGAGCAGTCTTTAGTGGTGTTGCGTTCTGGTAGCAGTCTTTAGTGGTGTAGCCGTGTTCTGGTAGCAGTCTTTAGTGGTGTAGTCGTGTTCTGGTCACAGTCTTTAGCGGTGTAGTCGTGTTCTGGTAGCAGTCTTTAGTGGTGTCGTTGTGTTCTGGTAGCAGTCTTTAGTGGTGTTAACCAGCACCAATCAGCTTTCACCAGTACTAACCAGCCTTAACCAGACATTAACCAGAACTAACCAACACTAATCAGAACTAACCAGCACTAACCAGAACTAACTAGCACTAATCATAACTAACCAGCATTAACCAGACATTGACCAGGATGAACTCCATGCTGGTGTCAGCTGACCTGTTCAGCAGGGTGTATCTAGATATATATCTGAAGTATCTGTTACTAACGTTGTTGTGGTTGATTTTGTTGAACTGTGCGCTATTGAGGCTGAAGTGCTAGTTCAAGCTGAGGACTCTGATAACTTCACCACAGCGTAGGGTTAATTCTTTTACATTCATTTATACACAAACTTTCACTGCAGTGTTTAATGAAGACCTGTAACTCTATGAGTAGCCTTTAGCCAATCTGCTATAATACTAGTAGCTGTTAGCATCGAGCTAACAATGCAGTCACTGGGTTTTAGTGGACTCTCAGCAGCTCTATGGGCTTTTGAAACCTGGAAACCTGGAAAAACGTAACCCTGCAGTTTTTTACGTTTTGTTTTCCTGCTGTCCAATCAAACAAATGAGTATGAGAATCAGGCTTTATTGACCAAGTGTGTTCACACATACCAGGTATGTGTTTAGGCTACATTAGCTCTAAGTGCACCATCATCTCCACTGTTCTCACTCTGTTCAGCTCTAGGTTGCTGTGACTGCACCAGAGGACTACCTGACCAACCGTCCGCCTGTAAGCAGACTCGTCACAGAGGTACAGACATTTGTGTACAGTGGAAAGATCAGTGTGAGAAGGAGGAGCTCTGTTCTGTAGATATTTACTTAGACAGAAGAGACGTGGCTCTGAGAGCTCCATGCTTCAGTGCTCTGGGAGAGTTTATAGAGCTAGGAGTTGAACACTGCATGACTGAGAGCTGCTACAGCCACTTCTCCACCCACTGCAGCCATGACTTTACTCCCCGTCTTCATCTGGACACTGATCTTCTGGACTCAAGGTCAGACGCTGGTTCAGAGTGTAGTTCTAAGTTTAAGAAAGCTGTAAAACTAATAATTCTGTATCATCCATATACATTTCAGCTCTACTTAAGTTTATTTGTGTTTGTTTTTTTCCAGAGTCCACATGTCAGTATACTGTAACTCAGACTCCTGCAGTGAAATCTGCTCTACCAGGAGACACAGTCACCATCAGCTGTAGGGTCAGTCAGGCAGTGTACACTGACTCCAATGGTCACCGCTTACACTGGTATCAGCAGAAACCTGGAGAAGCTCCTAAACTATTGATTAAACTTGCCAATCAGCTTCAGTCTGGTTTTCCAGCTCGTTTCAGTGGCAGTGGATCTGGAACAGACTTCACTCTGACCATCAGAGGAGTCCAGTCTGAAGATGATGGAGATTATTACTGTAAGAGTTGGCACAGCGGTGGTGTGTTCACACAGTGATACAGAGCCGTACAAAAACCTCCTTCAGACTGTAGAGAGACGGCACTGCTGCAGAGGGACCTACTACAGATGCTAAAACAGTTCAATCACCCACTCAGTGGAGGAGAACAAGCTCCCCACCCTCACTCACTACTGACAGTAGAAAGGTCATAGGCAGTACGGACAATGACATTATCCTGAATTGAATGTGTTCTGTTCAGACAGTCATTAGGTCAGGTCATTGGTACAGTCAAGCACAAAGCATCACAATGTACAGAAACACTGGCAGTAGACTTTAAACATGGCACTGGTTTGGATGCCACAAGTCAGACTTCTAAATGTCTGCTCTGCTAGATCTGCCCCACACAACTGCTAGTACTGGGAAATGGGAGCATCTTGCAGCCACCACAGCTCAGCCACAAACCAGTATACCATGACCTCACAGAGCAGGGTGAACTGAACCACTTGGACCACTAGAGTCTTGATCTCTGTAGCACATAGAAATCACCTACCATCTGTTGCATCACTCATCACAGAGTTTCAAACGGCCTCTAGAAGTAACATCATACCAGCAACGGTAAATCAGGAGCTTCGTTAAAGGGCTTTTCCTGATCACTCAGCTCCATACAAGCACAGGATCACAATGTAGCATCTCTTTGTATGTGTCTGTCAAACCCACCCCGTCTGGTGGCATCTGATGGTAGTATGGAAGACGTTCTAATCCTTAGACCTCACTGATAACTGTGATTCCCCAGCTGTGATCCTCTTAGATTCTTTACCCACTCGATCCATCTTCCTCACTGTACATGGGGTAAATACAGACATACACTCTCTTCCTGGCAGATTCTTAATGTTAGGCATCAACACTGCACTGAGCAGCAGCAGATGAGCTATCGTCTCTGACTGTACATCTACAAGGTGGAGCAGCAAGGTGAGAGTTTCTGATAGAGTGGACAGTGAGTGGACACAGTGTTTAAACACTCCAGCAGCACTACTGTGTCTGATCCACTAACACCAGCACCACATCAATGTCACTGCAATACTGAGAATGATTCACCACCCACTTAACACCTGCTCTGTGGTGGTCCTGTGGGGGTCCTGACCATTGAAGAACAGAGTAACGGAGAAACTGATGAACCACAAACGGTTTCAGCATCAAAATGCTCCTATATGGTCAGTGGAGCTGATAAAATGGGATGACAGTGTAGCTACAAGGACGTAGCCAGTTGCTATGTATATACAGTATATATAATACTGTGCTCAGCTGTGCTCAACATGAGCATTCACTCTCTGCCGTCCAGCACTAATCAGGTTTTATAAACTTCATAAAAGTGTGATCTAATTTTAAAATGAGGTTTAAATGATTATCTAACTAGAACTGAAGGGTTCTTCTTAATCTAGACCCAACATGAAAGTGTTAAACCCAATATGGTGTTCTAACCACAACTGAACCATGAACAATGAAGTCCAAACCTAAACTGAAGCTCTGTTCTGTAGATATTTACATAGACAGAAGAGACGTGGCTCTGAGTGCTCCATGCTTCAGTGCTCTGGGAGAGTTTATAGAGCTGGAAGTTGAACACTTCATGACTGAGAGCTGCTACAACCACTTCTCCACCCACAGCAGCCATGACTTTACTCCCCGTCTTCATCTGGACACTGATCTTCTGGACTCAAGGTCAGACGCTGGTTCAGAGTGTAGTTCTAAGTTTAAGAAAGCTGTAAAACTAATAATTCTGTATCATCCATATACATTTCAGCTCTACTTAAGTTTATTTGTGTTTGTTTTTATTCCAGAGTCCACATGTCAGTATACTGTAACTCAGACTCCTGCAGTGAAATCTGCTCTACCAGGAGACACAGTCACCATCAGCTGTAGGGTCAGTCAGGCAGTGCTCTATGACATGTTAGAAGGTTACTGCTTATTCTGGTATCAGCAGAAACCTGGAGAAGCTCCTAAACCCCTGATTAAATTTGCCGATCAGCTTCAGTCTGGTTTTCCAGCTCGTTTCAGTGGCAGCGGATCTGGAACAGACTTCACTCTGACCATCAGAGGAGTCCAGTCTGAAGATACTGGAGATTATTACTGTCAGAGTTACCACAGCGGTTATGTGTTTACACAGTGATACAGAGCCGTACAAAAACCTCCTTCAGACTGTAGAGAGACGGCACTGCTGCAGAGGGACTGCTACAGGTGGTGGAGTTGGAGGATGTGAAACTGCACAATCACTCACTAATAAATAAACACTGAAAAGTTACTATATGACCTCATGATGGTCTAAACACGTGTCTGACAGTCTAAAGACTCGGTCAGTTTACTCAGAGCCAGCAGGTACTTCTTTAGCTTCATTAGTGATGAACTAATAGCTAGAGGATGAGACCTCCACATGGTTTTGGAGTGTGTTTGTGGGAAGTTGTGCCCATTCAGTTCAATCAGACACTGATGCTGGATAAGGTGGTCAGGATTAAATCTAACATTCAAGATCATCCCCATGGTGTTCAGTGTGGTTGAGGCCAGCGCTCTGTGAAGGCCACTGGAGTTCCTCCTCACCAAACCTCTCAAGCCATGTCTTTATGGAGCTGGCTTTATGTAGAGGGATGCAGTCATGCTGGAACAGGAAAGGGTCATCCCCGAACTGCTGCCACAAAGCTGGAAGCATATACCTGTGTCACACATCTCTCTAGGCTGTAGTATTAGCATCACCCTTCACTGAAACTAAGGAGCCGAAACCCTATAAAACAGCCCCAGACCCCCCCCATCATGCCCCCTGCACCAAACATTACCGCTGGCATTACGCTTTCTTGTAGGTTGAGTTCTCCTGCCTTTTTCCAATCTCAGATTACCTCATCAGACTGCCACATAGTGAAACATGATTCATCACTTCAGAGAACACGCTTCCGCTGCTCCAGAGTCGAGTACCCGTTTACTTTACACCGCTCCAGCCGACGCTTGGGCAGATCTAGCAGAGCAGAAACTGATCATAATAACTTGAGGCAAAGGTGCCATCCTATGCTCTGTTGTGTCCAGAAAGGGTTCAGTTTGTTGGTTTCCAGGTTTTTAAGCAGCATCAGCCATTCATAATGTCAGCTACTCTGACACTGCTACAGTGACCGATCACACTGTGCTCTGTTAGAGATAAGAAGGAGCTCTACTCTGAAGATATATGCATAGACAGAAGAGAGTGCTCAACCTTCAGTCAGAGTATGTACTCTAGCTAACAGAACCAGGTTGGAGTCCAAACTACCTTTCAGCTCAGACACTGTCCAAACAAGGGCCAGTGCAGGTTCTCAGAAGGAAGGGTACAGAGTTAAATACAGTGTAGGTACAGTATCTAGTAATACCTGCCCAGCGCTCCTAACCCAGACAGAAGATAAAGAGTTAACCACAGCATAAGAGCAATCTAACACACTACAATGAGTACTTAGATTAGTGCTCAGCTAAATGCTCCACAAAGGGATGGTCTTCAGTCTGAGTTTGTAGATTAACAGAAAGTCTGCTGTTCAGACAGACAGTGGAAGTTCATTCCCACATCTGGATACCAGGACAGGGAAGAGTCTGGACACTTGTCTTCCATGTATCTTGAGAGATGGTGGGTCAAGCTGAGCTGTACTTGAAGGGCTCCAAGGGTCCGAGGTACAGATCGACTATTTACCATTACCATAAGGTAGTAAGGGTCAGTCTGTTCTTGGCTTTGTAGGCATCTGGCTTTTAACTCTGATGTGGGCAGCTACAGGAAGCCAGTGAAGGGAGCACAGCAGTGGAGTGACATGAGTAAAGTTAGGAAGATTGAAGACACGCCAAGCTGCTGCATTCTGGATGGCCTGCAGAGGAAGATGAGCCAGGAGTGAGTAGCAGTAGTCAAGCCTTGAACCGAAAAGAAGCTGGACCAGCAAGTGGGTGGACTCTTGAAAGAGAAAAGGTCAGATCTGCCAGATGTTGTGGAGGAGAAATCTGCTTCACTGAGTCAGGTTCACAATCAAATGACTCATGCTAGGTTTTATATCACATGGTAAACTAGTAAATAAGGCTTCACTTCGTTCAGTTGCTTGTTTACAGATACACCACCACACAGTAAAAGAAAGCATGGAGATTCAGAGAGTACAGTCCTACTCTCTCTACACAGAGATCTAATAGACATGCAGTGGGTTTATATTCTTTCACAGTCACTGCAAGTTTATCATTTTACATTTACACAAGATTAAAGGTCCCTCTCATAAACCCATGCATCATCTAGAATGCAGAGTTCTCCAGCTGTACATACGACCCTGTCTGTGATACAAGGTCAAATTACAAGTATGAAAACTGGTACTTCAGTTTCTGACACCACTCAAACACAACACCACCTTCACCTTGTCAGAGAAGTCTGTAGATTCACCTCCCAAGTTCAGTCTTAGTAGCTGGTTTAGCATTCTCTACTTTTCTCACCCAAATGCTAAGAGAGATTAGCAGGCCTGGTAGATAGAGTGAAGCTATGCTGTAAGTGCCTCAGCACTCTGCAAGCGTGACGCCCCTGAGAGAGGGAAGGATAAAGAATAATTTCAGAAGCAAACACGACACTGAGTACTGCTCAAGCTGCATTACTTTATGAGTGATAGTTTTGTATACAGATTCAAGCTTCATTACATTCCACTTATATATATATATATATATAGCTTAAGAAAGAAGTGCATATTATCAATGAGAGCTAACATATCTGGCAACCTTGAGAAAATAATACCATTTACAGATTATTAAAAGGAGAAAAAAAAAAAAAAAAAACAAGAAATAAACACAAGTACATGGATACATTAAACACAGGAGCTTTCAGCTAATTCAAATTAAATACCTGCTCAGTGTAATAACTCACACTCTTATTTAAACAGTCACCAGCAAAGCTCTTAGCACATCCTCTCATTTTTCCCTATATCTCACAAGCTTTACTACACCAAACAATGCTTAGTTACTTTTAATTTATAGCTGCTGAGCCTCACAAACCTCATATTAAGTCAACCAGTTACATATTAAATAAACATCCTGGGCTAACGAACCCAAACATCACAAATGCCCCCACCATTGAAAACAGACATCTCCAACCTGCTCCACTAGGCTTCTCGGTCGGCCAGTTACTTACTCTACACAAGTTACATAACATGAGCTACAGTAGAAAAATAAGTACAAAACCCGTAAAAGTTACCACTATTGCATTAACCTCTCACAATAAACGAACAAACAGCGTCTCAGAGTTAAAGCAAACTCCCGCCAGAGCGCCCTGTTAATGTGCTAAGCTAGCTACATTTAGCAAACAAACATCGAATAAACTGGGTAAATATGCCTTGAAAACGAACACAAAACGATATTTTACTGTCCAGAGTGTCTCTATGAACATTTATCAGTCCGTTTCATTCACTTTGTTGGACCTGAGAGAGGGAAGGATAAAGAATAAGTGCAGAAGCAAACACGGCGCTGAGTACTGCTCACAGCTGCATTACTTTGAGTGACGCAAGCCCAGCGCGCGCTATACCGGTCCCCTCGCTCAGTCCGAACCAATCGCACATCGATCACATAGGCACAACCAATCGAAAACCCAGAAATGGCTCGTGTACAGAAATAAACTCTTTAACAATAATATCAAAGTGGAAAAGAACATTTTTTTCCTTTTTTTTAGTTCGTTTTTTTCACGTGTCACACAAGGAAAGCAGCTAACCTGGAGATTCAGATTTAACAGCTGATGAAGCCTCATCCTTTTACCTCATTGGTACCAGTTCGGTCCTGTAATGGCCCGTGTTACTAATTCCACAGTATCCTAGACCAAATGTGGGGTCATACCTGTATAACACAAAGGAGACTTTGCAGGAGGCACCTATTGCTCTCTGAAACGTTCACAAAGAGATGATTTACAGAAGTGAGATTTCTGGAGGAGCTCTGCTCTGAAGATATTTACATAGACAGAAGAGACGTGGCTCTGAGTGCTCCATGCTTCAGTGCTCTGGGAGAGTTTATAGAGCTGGGAGTTGAACGCTTCATGACTGAGAGCTGCTACAGCCACTTCTCCACCCACAGCAGCCATGACTTTACTCCCCGTCTTCATCTGGACACTGATCTTCTGGACTCAAGGTCAGACGCTGGTTCAGAGTGTAGTTCTAAGTTTAAGAAAGCTGTAAAACTAATAATTCTGTATCATCCATATACATTTCAGCTCTACTTAAGTTTATTTGTGTTTGTTTTTTTCCAGAGTCCACATGTCAGTATACTGTAACCCAGACTCCTGCAGTGAAATCTGCTCTACCAGGAGACACAGTCACCATCAGCTGTAGGGTCAGTCAGGCAGTAGTCTATTACAGCTCAGCTGGTCACTACATATTCTGGTATCAGCAGAAACCTGGAGAAGCTCCTAAACTCCTGATAACATATGCCAATCAGCTTCAGTCTGGTTTTCCAGCTCGTTTCAGTGGCAGTGGATCTGGAACAGACTTCACTCTGACCATCAGAGGAGTCCAGTCTGAAGATGCTGTAGATTATTACTGTAAGAGTGTCCATGGCGGTGGTGTGCTCACACAGTGATACAGAGCCGTACAAAAACCTCCTTCAGACTGTAGAGAGACGGCACTGCTGCAGAGGGACCTACTGCAGGTGCTGAAACAGCTCAATCACCCACTCAGTGGAGCAGAACAAGCCCCCCACCCTCACTCACTACTGACAGTAGAAATGTAGAAATTACTTAATGAACACAGAACATCCGGTGGACTTTTAATAGAGGTGCTAATGAACCTTTCACCACTGCAGAGACCACCCCTCAGTTATTTCCTTCATAATGAGAGAAAGTTCCACTGAAGCTTCAACAATCATTTACAGCTACGTTTACGGCGTTTAGCAGATGCTCTTATTCTGAGCGTCTCACAGAAGTGCTTAACGTTCAGTCAGAGTATGTACTCTAGCTAACAGAACCAGCTTAGAGTCCAAACTACCTCTCAGCTCAGACACTGCCCAAACAAGGGCCAGTGCAGATTCTCAGAAGGAAGGGTACAGAGTTAAATACAGTGTAGGTACAGTATCTAGTAATACCTGTCCAGCGCTCCTAACCCAGACAGAAGATAAAGAGTTAACCACAGCATAAGAGCAATCTAACACACTACAATGAGTACTTAGATTAGTGCTCAGCTAAATGCTCCACAAAGGGATGGTCTTCAGTCTGAGTTTGTCTAATCAAAATGTCATATAAATGTCTCAGTAATGAGTAGGTCCACCACTGGGGTTGATCACTTCAAACAGTCGTTTAGGCATGCTTGCTGCAAGTGCTTTCAGGAGGCTAGTGGGAACGTTGCTCCAGGTGTTGAAGATGGCTTCACAAAAGCCATCCACTGTCTGGAACTGATGTCCATTTTTGTAAACTTACCTTGCCATCCATCCGCAAATGTTTTCAATCAGATTTAGACCAGGGAACACGCAGGATGGTCCAAAAGAGTGACACTTATATCCTGGAAGAAGTCCTTGTCAGTAGGGCTTTGTAAACTGCAGCACTGTCCTGTTGAAAAACCCAGTCATTACCACACAGACGAGGGCCCTCAGTCATTACCACACAGACGATGGCCCTCAGTCATTACCACACAGACGATGGACCTCAGTCATCAGGGATGCCTGCTCCACATAAAACCCCTGGCAAAAATTACAGAATCACCAGCCTCGGAGGATGTTCATTCAGTTGTTTGATTTTGTAGAAAATAAGCAGATCACAGACATGACACAAAACTAACATCATTTCAAATGGCAACTTTCTGGCTTTAAGAAACACTAAAAGAAATCAAGAAAAAAAAGTGTGGCAGTCAGTAACAGTTACTGTTTTAGACCAAGCAGAGGGAAAAAAGCTATGGAATCACAATGTAAATGTTCATTCCCAAAACTAACACCTGCATCAAATTAGATCTGCTCGTTACTCTTACGTGGACTGACATGAATCATGGCTCCAAAATGAGAGATGTTAATTGAAACAAAGGAGAGGATTATCAAGAGGGTAAATCATCACGCAATGTTGCAAAAGATGTTGGTTGTTCAGTCAGCTGTGTCTAAAATCTGGACCAAATACAAACAACATGGAAAGGTTGTTAAAGGCAAACATACTGGTAGACCAAGGAAGACATCAAAGCGTCATGACAGAAAACCTAAAGCAATATGTCTTAACAGAACAGAAAATGCACAACAAAACAAATGAGGAACGAATGGGAGGAAACTGGAGTCAACGTCTGTGACCGAACTGTAAGAAACCGCCTAAGGGAAATGGGATTTACATACAGAAAAGCTAAACGAAAGCCATCATTAACACCTAAACAGAAAAAAACAAGGTTACAGTGGGCTAAGGAAAAGCAATCGTGGACTGTGGATGACTGGATGAAAGTCATATTCAGTGATGAATCTCGAATCTGCATTGGGCAAGGTGATGATGCCTGAACTTTTGTCTGGTGCCGTTCCAATGAGATTTATAAAGATGACTGCCTGAAGAGAACATACAAATTTCCACAGTCATTGATGATATGGGGCTGCATGTCAGGAAAAGGCACTGGGGGAGATGGCTGTCATTACATCTTCAATAAATGCACAAGTTTACGTTGATATTTTGAACACTTCTTTTTTATCCCATCCGTTGAAAGGATGTTTGGGGATGATAATCATTTTTCAAGATGATAATGCATCTTGCCATAGAGCAAATACTGTGAAAACATTCCTTGAAAAAAAGACACATAAGGTCAATGTCATGGCCTGCAAATAGTCCCGATCTCAATCCAGTTGAAAATCTTTGGTGGAGATGAAGAAAATGGTCCATGACAAGGCTCCAACCTGCAAAGCTGATCTGGCAACAGCAATCAGAGAAAGTTGGAGCCAGATTGATGAAGAGTACTGTTTGTCACTCATTAAGTCCATGCCTCAGAGACTGCAAGACTGCCATGTTCAAAGTGAGCTTGTTCGCTTTTGCCATCAGGACAACATGACAGTGTGAATACTTCACAGAAAACGACATGGAATCCAAATTTTGTGCAGATTTTGGCTTTTAATGGCCGTGGTCTTAAACATGATCAGCTGATGAACAGTCTACTTCAGTTAAATTGTTGTTTTTAATAAATTGGCTGCTCAAAGTCTTTTGTCTCTTCCTCCCATTTCTTCTTTTAGCATTGTGAAGCTCTACCTAGAACCTTCTTAAGATCTAGTAGTGCAAAATGCTAATTGCCGTTTTTTTAACTGGTCTTAAGATTTTGATCAGGAGTGTATATTCTTTCACAGTCACTGCAAGTTTATAATTTTACATTTACACAAGATTAAAGGTCCCTCTCATAAACTCATGTACCATCTAGAACACAGAGTTCACCAGTTGTACATACGACCCTGTCTGTGAACACAGCACCACCTTCACCATGTCAAAGAAGTCTGTAGCTTCACCTCCAAAGGTCAGTCTTAGTGGTTGGTTTAGCATTCTCTACTTTTCCCACCCAAATATCAGCAAACACATTCAGTGATGTTGAGGTTCTGGACTCTGGAGTGGTCAGTCCATTGTTCTGAGACTCTAGCAGCTTCTTTGTTTGATGTGCCTTACTCCTGTCCTCAGTCAGGAGCTTCTTGAACAGCTGCACCTCCTTTCAGACCTCCATAGTGTTGAGGTGTCTTCTCACAGTGGAAGAAGGGCGGACAGAAACACCTGTGGATGTTCTCAAATCTGGAGCAAGACTGAAGCTTGATGTTCTCCTCACTCTCAAAGATCAAGCTCTCACTGCTATTTATCTGATGGAGGCAGTGTTGGTGGTCTACCAGGTTGTCCAGGTGGTTGTTAGGAGTCGTATTTTCTCAGTAGCTTTGAGTCATTGTTGAACTTCAGTTTTAGTTAACACAGTCATGCTGCTGTAACGTGCAGAATGGTTCTTGGTGTTGGGCTACTTGCTGATGCATTCATCAGTAAGATGGTGAGTTCAGTCACATACTCACTCAAAACCGTCTAGGGCTTTTCTAGATGCGTCTTATACCCAAGTATGATTATGATATCCTTCTTAAATGGTTTGTGGAGCGTTTAGCTGCGTCTCTACACTGGCAGATAGTTTTGCTTGTTTGGAACATGTTTCCTGAAATGAGCAGAATGTTTTGCTGGTATAGTGAGATAATTTGACTCACTAGAATCATTTAAAACCACTAAAATAACTAGAAATAATAAGTTTAATAATGTCCCGGAGAAGCGTGACATCATTGGTCAGTGAGATTGTTGATGTTCTATAAAGCTTGTCCAGACTCACAACATCCACTAGGAAAGATACCCTTGTGGGCGGAGCATGGATCGTTCAGTTGGTTAAATACTGTGGACCTTGTATGTTTGTGAACCCTTTAGAATGTGTCTTGGCGACACTGGATACACTTTAAGACTTGATGTGGTGTGACAGTGCGGTTGAGGGTGTGGGCGTAAGCGCAGTGCGGGAACCTGTTTGATACCGATATAAATGGGCCTTCTGGATGCATGTAAAACAATGTGTGCGGGGAGTGAACTGCTTCCGCGAAGGTGTTGGTGAAAACGGGGCAGAGGTGAGGATCTAACCCGCGACCTCCGTACAGGCTCCACCTGTTACTGCTACGCTATGCACCTGTACACGTGAGACAAGTCAGAAGGGGTTTAGTAGAGCAGAGGGAGAAAAGGGCGGGAAGCTCAAACAAAGAGAGTATCTCTAAACGAAGCAAAACTTCCAGAAAAAGGTTTAAAAGAAAGCGTCTTTTCGTTTTCTGAGCCTTCATGTTTTTTATTCTTTATTTAATTTAATTTTGTCTTGTCTACAAAAGGTGTAGCAGTGACGGCTGTTTGGTGGGGGCTTATGTGGCCAACGCTTCAGGTGTAGCTTGTTGGGTGATCAGCACAGGGCATTCTGGGGGTTGGAATTCTGGGCTGTAGTTCCCTAAGAACACCGCCGCCGCCCTCTGCTGGCTGCAAGCGGCACCACCCGGTCCCTTACACATGGTGACACCACAGTACATTGTACCAGCACATACTTGAACTGTATTTGTACTTTAAGCTGTTAAAAAGATAAAATATTTATCATTTCAGTTCGGGCACCGTAACCTAACACTAACACGGTGCTAGAAACACTGTAAGACTGATCTACCTTCACCGGTACTGTCGGGACTGATCTGTAAAGTACTTTCTAGTAGCTACTCTGACACTGGTAGAGTGACCAATCACACTGTACTCTGTTAGAGATGAGGAGGAGCTCTGCTCTGTAGATATTTACATAGACAGAAGAGACGTGGCTCTGAGTGCTCCATGCTTCAGTGCTCTGGGAGAGTTTATAGAGCTGGGAGTTGAACACTTCATGACCGAGAGCTGCTACAGCCACTTCTCCACCCACAGCAGCCATGACTTTACTCCCCGTCTTCATCTGGACACTGATCTTCTGGACTCAAGGTCAGACGCTGGTTCAGAGTGTAGTTCTAAGTTTAAGAAAGCTGTAAAACTAATAATTCTGTATCATCCATATACATTTCAGCTCTACTGAAGTTTATTTGTGTTTGTTTTTTTCCAGAGTCCACATGTCAGTATACTGTAACTCAGACTCCTGCAGTGAAATCTGCTCTACCAGGAGACACAGTCACCATCAGCTGTAGGATCAGTCAGGCAGTGTACTATTCCAGCTCATATGGTCACTTATTACACTGGTATCAGCAGAAACCTGGAGAAGCTCCTAAACTCCTGATTAAATTTGCCAATCAGCTTCAGTCTGGTTTTCCAGCTCGTTTCAGTGGCAGCGGATCTGGAACAGACTTCACTCTGACCATCAGTGGAGTCCAGTCTGAAGATGCTGGAGATTATTACTGTAAGAGTTACCACCACAGCGGTCCTGTGTGCACACAGTGATACAGAGCCGTACAAAAACCTCCTTCAGACTGTAGAGAGACGGCACTGCTGCAGAGGGACCTCCTACAGGTGGTGGAGTTGGAGGATGTGAAACAGCACAATCACTCACTAATAAATAAACACTGAAAAGTTACTATACGACCTCATGATGGTCTAAACACGTGTCTGACAGTCTAAAGACTCGGTCAGTTTACTCAGAGCCAGCAGGTACTTCTCTAGCTTCATTAGTGATGAACTAATAAACCCTGCTGGATGATTACACACTAACCCTGTTCATCATGATCTGTAGAAAAGGTATGAAGGTGCCTGAAGCTAAAGAGAGTAGAGGAATTTTCTCACGTGAGTCACTCACTGAAGAGTATGAAGCACTTCTGAATTATACCTGGTCAATATGCCTCCTCACTACCCTGCCATTTCCCAATGCTACCTTACAGGATACAGGCCCGGTTCTCTGCTCGACTGCTCCAGGAATCCAAGTAGGTCCTGATCCAAAGTTCCGTGTATGAACAGGACCCCCTTCCATGAGGATTCTTCCCCTGGCATGCTGGTCATTGTACAGCTTTTGTCGTAATTGCTGCTGTACCACTTTACCTTTGAAGTTGGAGTGGAGTAGATTTAAGTTGGGGTGGAGCAGATTTAAGTTGGGGTGGAGCAGATTTAATCTGGCTACTCTGGTCTCCATGCCTCCATCAGTGGTCTTTTTTTTTAGAAGCTCCTTTAATGTTTGGACGGCTCTCTCTGTAAGTCTGTTGGATGAGGCGTGGTCCGGAGCTGTGGTGACGTGGGTAATGCTATTTCTGGTCCTGAACTCTGTAAAATCACTACTGGTGAAGCATGTCCCATTATCCGTTACCAGCGTTTCTGGAATACCGTGCTGACTGAAACTCTTCCTCAGGCATTCAATAGTGACAGAAGTGGTGGAGCAATTGAGTGGGTATGCGCCCATACACTTTGAATGGGCATCAGTGAGTATCAGGAACATTTATCCCATGAACATTCCAGCATAGTCTGCATGTACTCTCCTCCATGGCTGTTCTGGCCATTCCCAGGGATGTAGGAGAGCTAGCTTTGGCCACCAAGTGTAGCTGCGTGCTAAGGCTTTCATTTGAATTCAGCAGGATGTGACTGGTGTAACTGCTTTAGCACAGCTTCTCTATCTGGTAACGGGACAATGGCTCGAGCACCCCATAATACACACCCATCATTGGTACCGAGTTCCTCCTGTCTCTATGTGAACGATGCCAAATCGGGATCTGTTACTTTGGATGGCCAACACCTTAGTACATGCCCACGCACCAATGCCATCACCTTGTCTCTGTCGGTCCATTTCTGTACCAGTCTGGCTGTAACTAGGGATGTGTCCATTTGGTCCAGCAACAGCACTCTCTCTTCATTCCGGCAGTGCTCCAGTCACTTCTGCTGGCAGACGGCTGAGTACGTCTGCGTTACGGTGATCTTTGCCTGCTTCATGTACAATAGTATATTCATATGCGCGCAGGGTCACTGTCCATCTCTGGAACCTTGGTGAGGCCATCTGCAGCACTCCTTTCAACTCACTGCACAAAGTAAGGAGTGGCTTCTGATCTGTAGCTATTGGGAATTTTCTCCCATACAGATAGCTGTGAAACTTTTTACCTCCAAAGCTCACCGCTAGACCTTCTTTATCCAACTGGGAGTAATTCTTTACAGCTGCACTGAGCATTCTAGACACAAACCCAATGAGTCGAACCCAATCAGAGCCATCCCGCATGCTGTGCGAAAACACTGATCCCACTGCGTATGGAGAGGCATCACAGGCCAGCAGTAACTCCTCACTCGCATCATAATGCACCAACACTGCTGAAGTCTGCATCAGGGCTTTGGCACTTCTGAAAGCTGTTTCCTGTTCTTTTCCCCATTTCCACTCAGTGTCTTTTCTCAACAGTGTGTGCAGAGGAGCTAAACCGGTGGACAGGCCCTATTGGAGCTGCCCATTCTGAGAACTGGCCTGGTTCTATACTCTTGTCTTCTAGCAGCTGCTGGAGTTCTTTTTCCACCAGAGGTTTCAGGGCATAAGGCACCAGCCTTGGTTTGTAGAATTTGGGTAGAGCTTCCTTATCCACATGTATATGAGCCTTAGTGCCTCTGAGCTGACCCATCTCCTCTTTGAAGACCTCAGAGTGGTTTTCTAACACTTCCTCCAGTGTCAGTTTCCCTGTAGGGCCTACTTTGTAAACCAATCTCTGGCCATCAGGTTTGGTCGTGGTCCACCTACCACCTCCATTGGTAGAGACTTTGCCATGTTGTTGTGATGCACTGTTGCATCTGTCTGGCCCTGCACCTCCATCCTTTCTCCAGTATATGTTTTAAGCACCAGGTTGGATGTTTGTAACTCAGGTATGAGTGTCTTCTGCCAGAGCTTGGAGTATTGGTCTCTGTTCATTACGGTCACTCCACAGCCTGTATCTCCTTCAAACCTCACCTCCTCACCTCCACTTACGCTGATCTTCTCTGTGAGGGTGCTGCTCTGTATACACTCTGCTCCTCAACCAGTAAACTGTGTGCATCTCTCCTTCTTCTCCTGGCTCTTCCCCTCTTTCCTCTTTTAGCAGGTGAGCTCTCCAGCCCTTGGGTACTGCCTGGCTGAGATTGCCCTCATGAACCTCCAGCCCCCTTCTTAGAATGGTCTGGATTTTCACCAACCATGCTGCAACATGCCCACTTAATGTGGCCTCTCTAACCACATCTGTGGCAGACCTGTTTGGCGTATCTACACTCCACTGGTGAATGTGGACCTTTGCATCTATAACACAACTGGTCCTTCTTGTGTTCGGACCTCACACGATGGACCACTGCTTGGGCTTTGTGTGCTTTCCCTGAGTCCTCCTGGAATTGTCCTCGTAGATCTTCCGGTTAGCAGACTCCACTGCCTGAGCTGTTTTCAAAGATTTCTCAAATGTCAAATCCAGCTCAGCCAACAGTCTCCTCTGAATACCGTCATCACTGACCCCACAAACTAGTCTGCCTCTCAACATTTGTGGCAATGACTCACCATAACTGCAGTCTTGTGCCAGTCTCCGCAATTCAGCGACACACTCTGCAACGCTTTCACCCTCTTGGCGTAGCAGCTACAGGCACCTGAGCATCAGCTCCACTGTGGGTCTCCTGCCCTGTTTCTGTAATTCATCACCCGGCATGACCACAACCTTTACACTGACCAGCGTCTGGCTCTGATCATGAACTCTATCTATGGGTCAGCTCCATCTTGCAGTTACTCCGTCCTGGACTAATCAGACTGGATCTAATAGATGTTCTAAGCTCCTCCTGCTCTCCTCATTCGGGTTCGACCTGAGGAGGTTGGGTTCCGCCCTTGAGCCTGGCTCCTCTCGAGGTTTCTTCCTTACTCAAGGGAGTTTTCCTGGCCACTGTTGCCTCTGGCTTGCTCAAGGGGGGCTTGGACCCTGTTCCCCCAGTCCCCTCACCCCTTTCTTATGTCTGTACATTAACTCTGTGTTTTTCTTTTCATAACAAACTGATTTTCTGTGGAGCTGCTTTGAGACAATGTTGGTTGTAAAAGGGCTATACAAGGCTTCATGAGGCAGAACCAACTGGAACTACTTCCTGGCTAAGCTTTCCTATGCTTACTGAAGTAACTATACTACCACCATGTGGTTGACTAGAAAATAGCACATGCTAAATTACTAACATAGGAACAGTTCACTACAGCAACAACAGGAAGCCAATGAAGGGAGTGCAGCAGTGGAGTGACGTGGGTAAACTTTGGAAGATTGAAGATAAGACGGGCTGCAGAGTTCTGGACAAGTTGCAAGGGCCTGATGGCCCGCAGAGGAAGACCAGCCAGGAGCGATTTGCAGTAGTCTAGCCTTGAAATGACCAGAGACTGGACAAGCAGCTGTGTGTCTTCCTGAGAGAGGAATGGTCGTATCCTCCGGATGTTGTAGAGGAGGAATCTGCATGACCGAGTCATAACTCTATGTGCACCATCATCTCCGCTGTTCTCGCTGTGTTCAGCTCCAGGTTGTTGTGACTCCTCCAGAGGACTACCTGACCAACTGTCTACCCGTAAGCAGACTCGTCATCGTCCCGAATGAGACCAGAGACTGTTCTATCGTCTGTAAACTTTAGAATGTTGAGGGAGGGGTGCACAGAGGTACAGACGTTTGTGTACAGTGGAAAGGTGTGGATCAGTGTGAGAAGGAGGAGCTCTGTTCTGTAGATATTTACATAGACAGAAGAGACGTGGCTCTGAGAGCTCCATGCTTCAGTGCTCTGGGAGAGTTTATAGAGCTGGGAGTTGAACACTTCATGACTGAGAGCTGCTACAGCCACTTCTCCACCTACAGCAGCCATGACTTTACTCCCCGTCTTCATCTGGACACTGATCTTCTGGACTCAAGGTCAGACGCTGGTTCAGAGTGTAGTGTCGGAGCGATCTGTCTTAAATGCAGCTGTAAAGCTACCAATAATATACCATTTCTATCAGACGTGATAAAGAGTTACATGTTATTATTTATTGTGTCTTCCAGAGTCTGCAGCTCAGGTGACTGTAACTCAGACTCCTGCAGTGAAATCTGCTCTACCAGGAGACACAGTCACCATCAGCTGTAGGTTCAGTCAGGCAGTGTACACTAGCTCATATGGTCATGACCTACACTGGTATCAGCAGAAACCTGGAGAAGCTCCTAAACTCCTGATTAAACTTTCCAATCAGCTTCAGTCTGGTTTTCCAGCTCGTTTCAGTGGCAGTGGATCTGGAACAGACTTCACTCTGACCATCAGTGGAGTCCAGTCTGAAGATGCTAGAGATTATTACTGTCAGAGTTGGCACAGCAGCGGTTATGTGTTCACACAGTGATACAGAGCCGTACAAAAACCTCCTTCAGACTGTAGAGAGACGGCACTGCTGCAGTGGGACCTGGAGCAGGTGTTGAAACAGCTCAATCACTCACTCAGTGGAGGAGAACAAGCTCCCCACCCTCACTCACTACTGACAGTAGAAAAATATATAAACACAGACTACAGTGTACAACCACCATCAGCAGCAATACAGTCTGTTACTGCAGGTACAACACCCAGTACTGTACAGCAGTATCAGTACAAACCAGCCGCTCTGTTCATCCAGAGTCCTAGCTGTTGGTAAACAGGGTCAGTCACTGAACCCATCCAGAACCTAAAATGGTGGTATAAACTGCTGCTGCTGCTGCTTTCACACTGCAGGGTTGTTTATAAGGAGTCCCGGTTCCTGACGGAGGAAGCAGTGTTGGAAATGACTGGCCACTTATACAAACAGTCATTTTGCCAGTATGGCACATACCTACACACAGTCTGTGAGGGTGTCTATATGTGCGTCTGTATACGGCTCTGGAAAAATTTAACAGGCCACCACAAAGTGATCAGTGTCTCTAGGTGTACAGGTTCTGGGTTTGTGTTCTGTTTGATTCTCTACACTACTGGAACCATGTCTCCCAAACTCCAGATCAGATATTGTATTATGTGACACTCACAAAGTGTGGCCACATTTGTGCTTAAGTTTCTTTTTTTATTTTATTAAAAAGATTGTAATGTAATTAATTCCGCCGTTTCACCTTCTCCTCAATGCACTGGCTAAAACAAGCCTGTTGTTCTCGTCTGCTACCAGTAGGGGGCAATCTAGCGTTGGCTTCACCGCGGTTATCTATGGTAGTCTTGAAATTTCCTCTCAGACCAGGGAGGCATTCGTGAAAGCAAGCCACGTCGCTCTGTCTCATCATTTCAACCCTTTTATCTGTCCCACGGGTCGCACGCCTGGAACCCGTAACATTTACTTTACAAAATGTTTTACTCTGCACAAAACATCTTTACATCTTCATGAGGCAAAACCAACTGGAACTACTTCCTGGCTAAGCTTTCCCATGCTTACTTAAGTACCTATACTGCCACCCTGTGGTTGACTAGAAAATGACTGTTCACTACAGTAACCCTGCAGTTTTTACATTTTGTTTTTCTGCTGTCCAATCAATCACAAATCAGTATCAGAATCAGGCTTTATTGACCAAGTGTGTTCACACATACCAGGTATATGTTTAGGCTACATTAGCTCCAAGTGCACCATCATCTCCACTGTTCTCCCTGTGTTCAGCTACAGGTAGTTGTGACTGCACCAGAGTCTACCGGATCAACCGTCCACCTGTAAGCAGACTCGTCATCGTCCTGAATGAGACTGTTGTATCGTCTGTAAACTTGAGAATTTTGACAGCGGGGTCCACAGAGGTACAGACGTTTGTGTACAGTGGAAAGAGCAGTGTGAGAAGGAGGAGCTCTGCTCTGAAGATATTTACATAGACAGGAGGGACGTGGCTCTGAGAGCTCCATGCTTCAGTGCTCTGGGAGAGTTTATAGAGCTGGGAGTTGAACACTTCATGACTGAGAGCTGCTACAGCTACTTCTCCACCCACAGCAGCCATGACTTTACTCTCCGTCTTCATCTGGACACTGATCTTCTGGACTCAAGGTCAGACGCTGGTTCAGAGTGTAGTTCTAAGTTTAAGAAAGCTGTAAAACTAATAATTCTGTATCATCCATATACATTTCAGCTCTACTTAAGTTTATTTGTGTTTGTTTTTTCCAGAGTCCACATGTCAGTATACTGCAACTCAGAGTCCTGCAGTGAAATCTGCTCTACCAGGAGACACAGTCACCATCAGCTGTAGGATCAGTCAGGCAGTGTACTATGACAGTACATACGGTCACCGCTTATTTTGGTATCAGCAGAAACCTGGAGAAGCTCCTAAACTCCTGATTAAATATGCCAATCAGCTTCAGTCTGGTTTTCCAGCTCGTTTCAGTGGCAGTGGATCTGGAACAGACTTCACTCTGACCATCAGTGGAATCCAGTCTGAAGATGCTGGAGATTATTACTGTAAGAGTTACCACAGCACCGGTAATGTGTTCACACAGTGATACTGAGTCGTACAAAAACCTCCTTCAGACTGTAGAGAGACGGCACTGCTGCAGAGGGACCTACTGCAGGTGGTGGAGTTGGAGGATGTGAAACAGCACAATCACTCACTAATAAATAAACACTGGAAAGTTACTATACGACCTCATGATGGTCTAAACACGTGTCTGACAGTCTAAAGACTCTGTCAGTTTACTCAGAGCCAGCAGGTACTTCTTTAGCTTCGTTAGTGATGAACTAATAAACCCTGCTGGATGATTACACACTAACCCTGTTGATCATGATCTGTAGAAAAGGTATGAAGGTGCCTGAAGCTAAAGAGAGTAATCAAGACCTCCAGTCCAAATCAGGACTAAGACCAGATTTAGATTTAATCAGGATATAAAATAAAGAGCAGAAAGAGGGAAAACCTGCAGGAGGCTGTTGGATATGCTGTACTGGGACCATCAGCATTAATATGGAGTTACTCCTCCTTTAGTGGCTCTTCCTGAATCCTAGCTCTTCCATCATGCTGGGTTTGACACTGTCATAGTTTGTTACATTGTGAGGGATAAAAAGTTTGAAATCTGATTTGAGTGGCGAGAGCGTCCACACTTAACTCAGCTGAACTAGCATTTCAGTCCACCTCCTAATGTGGTTTAGATCCAGTTTGGAAAAACAGAATTTCACCATGGCCGTATGGAGGATTTTAGAAATACCGAGGTCCCAAACAGAGCTTGTCTGAGTGTTTGGAGCATCCTGATACAGCATGTTATACCCAACCTGACACTAATGTAGGAGTTATTTAACTAAGGTGTTAGAGAACTCACAACTTCTCCAGGGATTTTTAGTGTTCAGGTGTGTGTGTGACAGACAGGTGTGCTGAACATTTATGGAAATACGGAACGGTATTGGTCCAATGCAGGACGCAACATTTAATTGATGAATAAAGGACGATTCCGTATTTTACAGGACGGGTGGCAACCCTAGTTAGCACCGAGCTAGCAATGAAGTCACTGGGTTTCAGTGTACTGCAGCAGCTCTATGGACTTTTGAAAGCTGGAAACCTGGAAAAATGTAACCCTGCAGTTTTTATGTTTTTGTTTTTCTGCTGTCCAATCGATCACCAATCAGAATCAGAACCTGGCTGCATTGCCCAAGTGTGTTTAGATATACCAGATAATTTTTTTCGGCTACATAAGCTCTAAGTGCACCATCATCTCCACTGCAGACTCGTCATCGTCCCGAATGAGACCAGTGACTTTTTTATCGTCTGTAAACTACAGGATTGTGACTGTCACATGAGACCGGGGTCTGAAACCAAAAGAACAAAAGACCAGGCAAACAAGGCAGACGAGGGATATCCAAAATCAAGGTCGAGAACACAAAAACGACATCAGAGAGCCAGACAATAAGAAATACAGAGAATGCTTCAAAATGCAGGTGAACCAAACAAGAAGTCGCACATAAGTACAGATAATGAGTCCTTAAATACAGAGTGAAGTGGCTAAACAGGAAACGGGTGCACAGATCAGAACTGGGGTGAGTGTGACCTCCTGTGGTGGGGAGGTACAATGCCAGGGCCACTGGTAACAGTGACTGAGGGGTACACAGAGGTACAGACGTTTGTGTACAGTGGAAAGATCAGTGTGAGAAGGAGGAGCTCTGTTCTGTAGATATTTACATAGACAGAAGAGACGTGGCTCTGAGAGCTCCATGCTTCAGTGCTCTGGGAGAGTTTATAGAGCTGGGAGTTGAACACTTCATGACTGAGAGCTGCTACAGCCACTTCTCCACCCACAGCAGCCATGACTTTACTCCCCGTCTTCATCTGGACACTGATCTTCTGGACTCAAGGTCAGACGCTGGTTCAGAGTGTAGTTCTAAGTTTAAGAAAGCTGTAAAACTAATAATTCTGTATCATCCATATACATTTCAGCTCTACTTAAGTTTATTTGTGTTTGTTTTTTTCCAGAGTCCACATGTCAGTATACTGTAACTCAGACTCCTGCAGTGAAATCTGCTCTACCAGGAGACACAGTCACCATCAGCTGTAGGGTCAGTCAGGCAGTGCACTATTACAGCTCAAATGGTCACTACTTACACTGGTACCAGCAGAAACCTGGAGAAGCTCCTAAACTCCTGATTAAACTTGCCAATCAGCTTCAGTCTGGTTTTCCAGCTCGTTTCAGTGGCAGTGGATCTGGAACAGACTTCACTCTGACCATCAGTGGAGTCCAGTCTGAAGATGCTGGAGATTATTACTGTAAGAGTGTCCACAGCGGTCCTGTGTTCACACAGTGATACAGAGCCGTACAAAAACCTCCTTCAGACTGTAGAGAGACGGCACTGCTGCAGAGGGACCTACTACAGGTGCTGAAACAGCTCACTCACCCACTCAGTGGAGCAGAACAAGCCCCCCACCCTCTCTCACTACTGACAGTAGAAATGTAGAAATGACTTTATGAACACAGAACATCCGGTGGACGTTTAATAGAGATGCTAATGAAGCTTTCACCACCGCAGGTCAGTTCCCTTATTTACCAAACTCTCATATACTGAGCTAAAGTCAGAGACCACCCCTCAGTTATTTCCTTCATAATGAGAGAAAGTTCCACTGAAGCTTCAACAATCATTTACAGCTACGTTTACGGCGTTTAGCAGATGCTCTTATTCTGAGCGTCTCACAGAAGTGCTTAACGTTCAGTCAGAGTATGTACTCTAGCTAACAGAACCAGGTTAGAGTCCAAACTACCTCTCAGCTCAGACACTGCCCAAACAAGGGCCAGTGCAGATTCTCAGAAGGAAGGGTACAGAGTTAAATACAGTGTAGGTACAGTATCTAGTAATACCTGTCCAGCGCTCCTAACCCAGACAGAAGATAAAGAGTTAACCACAGCATAAGAGCAATCCAGCACACTACAATGAGTACTTAGATTAGTGCTCAGCTAAATGCTCCACAAAGGGATGGTCTTCAGTCTGAGTTTGTCTAATCAAAATGTCATATAAATGTCTCAGTAATGAGTAGGTCCACCACTGTGGTTGATCACTTCAAACAGTCGTTTAGGCATGCTTGCTGCAAGTGTATCCACGAGGCTAGTGGGAACTTTGCTCCAGGTGTTGAAGATGGCTTACCTTGCCATCCATCCCCAAATGTTCTCAATCAGATTTAGATCAGGGAACACGCAGGATGGTCCAAAAGAGTGACGTTACTCTCCTGGAAGAAGTCCTTGTCAGTAGGGCTTTGTGAACTGCAGCGTTGTCCTGTTGAGAAACCCAGTCATTACCACACAGACGAGGGCCCTCAGTCATTACCACACAGACGAGGGCCCTCAGTCATTACCACACAGACGATGGCCCTCAGTCATTAGGGATGCCCGCTCCACATAGCCAGCTCCTGTTTGACGCCGCTGTACAGCCTGAAGCTCCATTGTTCCATTGAAGGAAAAAGCCCCCCAAATCATGATGGTGCCCCCCCACACTGTGCTGTGTAGAAAACATCTCAGGTGGGATCTCCTTGTCATGCCAGTAACACTGGAAGCCATCAGGACCATCAAGGCTACATTTTTTCCCTCATCAGAGAATAAAACTTTCTCCCCCATGTTTGGTGCTCCCTTGCAAACTCCCAACGGGCAATTATGTGGCGTTGAAGGAGGCGTGGCCTTTGAAGACGTTTTTATTTCTGAAGCCCTTCCCTCACAGATGCCGTCTGATGGTTATTGAGCTGCAGTCAGCACCAGTGATGACCTTAATTTGGGTTGAGGATCGCCCCATGTCTTGACAGACAGCCGGATCGGATTCGATCCTGCGGCTCAGTACCTGTGATTTTTTGGGTCTACCACTTGACTTTTTTGTCCCATAAGCCTCAGGACCTTTTAAAAAAATGCAAAATGGCTGTCCTACTGCATCCAACCTCAGCAGCGATGGCACGTTGTGAGAGGCCTTGCTTATGCAGCTCAACAATCCTGCCATGTTCAAAGTGAGCTTGTTTGCTTTTGCCATCAGGAGGTCTTGACAGTGTGAATACTTCACAGAAAACGACATGGAATCCAAATTTTGTGCAGATTTTGGCTTTTAAAGGCCGTGGTCTTAAACTTGATCAGCTGATGAACAGTCTACTTCAGTTAGATCGTTGTTTTTAATAAACTGGCTGCTCAAAATCTTTTGTCTCTTCCTCCCATTTCTTCTTTTAGCATTGTGAAGCTCTACCTAGAACCTTCTTAAGATCTAGTAGTGCAAAATGCTAATGCTTGTGGTTTTTTAACTGGTCTTAAGATTTTGATCAGGAGTGTATGTTCTTTCACAGTCACTGCAAGTTTATCATTTTACATTTACACAAGATTAAAGGTCCCTCTCATAAACTCATGTACCATCTAGAACACAGAGTTCACCAGCTGTACATACGACCCTGTCTGTGATACAAGGTCAAATTACAAGTAGGAAAACTGGTACTTCAGTTTCTGACACCACTCGAACACAGCACCACCTTCACCTTGTCAGAGAAGTCTGTAGCTTCACCTCCAAAGTTCAGTCTTAGTAGTTGGTTTAGCATTCTCTACTTTTCCCAACCAAATATCCGCAAACACATTCATTGATGTTCAGGTTCTGGACTCTGGAGTGGTCAGTCCATTGTTCTGAGACTCTAGCAGCTTCTTTGTTTGATGTGTCTGTCTCCCTTCTTCAGTCAGAATCTTTATGAACAGCTACACCTCCTTTCAGACCTCCATAGCGTTGAGGTGTCTTCTCACAGTGGAAGAAGGGCGGACAGAAACACCTGTGGATGTTCTCAGATCTGGAGCAAGACTGAAGCTTGATGTTCTCCTCTCTCTCAAAGATCAAGCTTTCAGTGCTGTTTATCTGATGGGGGCAGTGTTGGTGGTCTACCAGGTTGTCCAGGTGGTTGTTAGGAGTCGTATTTTCTCTGTAGCTTTGAGTCATTGTTGAACTTGAGTTTTAGATAAAACACAGTCGTGCTGCTGTAACGTGCAGAATGGTTCTTGGTGTTGGGCTACTTGCTGATGCATTCATCAGTAAGATGGTGAGTTCAGTCACATACTCACTCAAAACCGTCTAGGGCTTTTCTAGATGCGTCTTATACCCAAGTATGATTATGATATCCTTCTTAAATGGTTTGTGGAGCGTTTAGCTGCGTCTCTACACTGGCAGATAGTTTGGCTTGTTCGGAGCATGTTTCCTGAAATGAGCAGAATGTTTTGCTGGTATAGTGAGATAATTTGACTCACTAGAATCATTTAAAACCACTAAAATAACTAGAAATAATAAGTTTAATAATGTCCTGGAGAAGCGTGACATTATTGGTCAGTGAGATTGTTGATGTTCTATAAAGCTTGTCCAGACTCACAACATCCACTAGGAAAGATACCCTTGTGGGCGGAGCATGGATCGTTCAGTTGGTTAAATACTGTGGACCTTGTATGTTTGTGAACCCTTTAGAATGTGTCTTGGCGACACTGGATACACTTTAAGACTTGATGTGGTGTGACAGTGCGGTTGAGGGTGTGGGCGTAAGCGCAGTGCGGGAACCTGTTTGATACCGATATAAACGGGCCTTCTGGATGCATGTAAAACAATGTGTGCGGGGAGTGAACTGCTTCCGCGAAGGTGTTGGTGAAAACGGGGCAGAGGTGAGGATCTAACCCGCGACCTCCGTACAGGCTCCACCTGTTACTGCTACGCTATGCACCTGTACACGTGAGACAAGTCAGAAGGGGTTTAGTACAGCAGAGGGAGAAAAGGGCGGGAAGCTCAAACAAAGAGAATATCTCTAAACGAAGCAAAACTTCCAGAAAAAAAAGAGCCTTCATGTTTTTTCTCCTTTATTTTATTTAGTTTTATTTTGTCTTGTCTACAAAAGGTGTAGCAGTGACGGGCCGTTTGGTGGGGGCTTATGTGGCCAACGCCTCAGGTGTAGCTTGTTGGGTGATCAGCACGGGGCATTCTGGGGTTGGAATTTCTGGGCTGTAGTTCCCTCAGAACACCCGTCGCCGCCCTCTGCTGGCTGCAGGCGACACACCCTGTACACACATAGTGACACCACAGTACATTGTATCAGCACATACTTGAAACTGTATTTGTACTTTAAGCTGTTAAAAAGATAAAATATTTATCATTTCAGTTCGGGCACCGTAACCTAACACTAACACGGTGCTAGAAAACACTGTAAAGACTGATCTACCTTCACCGGACCAATCACTGTTACGGGACTGATCTGTAAAGAGGTACTTTCTAGTAGCTACTTATGGACTATCCTCAATTGCAGTCACATTGGCCTCTTCAGATGGCCAACTCAGAGTGACCAATCACCACTGTACTCTATCTAGATACGCGAAAGGAGGAGCTCTGCTGCGTGTTAGATAGCAAACTGATACAATCTTACAAAGGCTAAGGTTGGTCTTATCTTTTGAACATCCTGGCAGTTAACAGCTTCAAGCCTACAAACTCTTCTTTTGCAAGCTCAGTGTTTACACCATTCCTGAAAATGATGTGTATTACACAGCTAATCAGTGTGCACATGAACAAATCTCTACCATCAGCACACATTATATTGTAGTAATCCACCAGCTATCTTCTCAGGACTGTGGAGAAGTGATCCAAGAGAAATGCAAGGTCATCAGCACCATAGTCCACTAAGTCCTCTTGGTTCTCTGGCCGGCTATCATGATTGAAAATGTTTCAGCATGTGACAGCCTTGGTTGTGTCCAGACTCAGAAGCACTATACCCTATTGTAAAGAACAAATACAGTTTAGTAAATGAGTAACAATATTTCTTATCTACATTGTGTTATAAGAAAAGATGACTGCACTTGCCTAGGAGGCGACTGAATCTTGCTTTCAAATGTTGTTACAGTGGATTTGATTGTGCATCCAAATTACTT
>JAMWET010006899.1:37500-42864 GCA_024036415.1 Prochilodus magdalenae | reverse complement strand
CCACTACGCATACTCACTCATACACACACACACACACATACATTCACACACACCACACTCATTCACACACACACCCTCATCTCATGACACCACACCACACCACACACACTCACACACCACACACACCGCGACCACACATACACACACACCACCACACACCTCACACACACACCCACATACACACACACATACTTCACATACCACACACTCACTCACACACACACACACACCACACGCTCACACACACACACACACACCTAACACACACACACACTCAACATTCACACACCCACACACCACACACAACCTCACACACACTACCAACACACACTCATACTCCACACACACACTCTGCACGCGCTCACACACACTCTAATACTCATACACACACACCCACACCACACACCCACACTCCATACACACACACAAACACTCACCCATACTCACCAAACACACACCACACACACTCATACTCACTCCCACACACACATATACGTTACATACACACACACACCCACACACAACACACACTATCCTTCCTTCCCTATCCCTCTCTCCCCCTGTTTCTCACATCCTTCCTCTCTTTCTTTCTTCTTTGCCTCCCATTCTCCCTGCTTTCTTCCCCTTCGCTGTACCCCCCCTTCTCTGTCGCCCCGTCTTTCTCCTGATGGTCCTCTCTTATCCCTTCCTTTCTCTCTCTTCTCTTCTCTCTCTCTCCCCTTTTCTCACTCCTCCCTCGTCACTCCTTTCTCCTTCTCTCCTCATTCCCCACTTTCTTCCCTTTCTCATGTTTCTCCCCCCCCTCTCTCTCTCTCCCTGTGTCCCTCTTCTTACTCTCCTTCTTCCACTTCTCTCTATTTTACGTCTGCTTCTTTCATTTACTCTCTCTCTACTTTCTATAGTGGTTGTTTGACTCAGCCACTTCAGCGTTTGCATGATGATGTCCATATAGCTCTCCATAAGATGTTCAAATATCACACGCGAAGGAGGGGGCCGGCAGAAGATAGTTCGTACAACACACACAACAGAACACACACACACACACACACACACACACACAGCAGTGAACCACCAGAGGGCAGTGTGTGTGTGTGTCTATGAACTAAGAACATGTGCTCCTGTGTGTGTGTGTGTGGTGTGTGTGGTGTGTGTGTGTGCGTGTGAATGTGTTTGTGTGTGTGTGTGTGGGTGTGTGTGTGTGTGTTTCTGTGTGCGGGTGTGTGTTTGTACGTGTGTGTGTGTCTGTGTGTGTGTCTGTGTGTCTGTGTGTGTGTGGGTGTGTAGGTCTGTGTGTCTGTGTGTGTGTGTGTGGTGTGCGTGCGTGTGTGTGTGTGTGTGTGTGTGTGTTTGTGTCTGTGTGTGTGGGTGTTTAGGTGTGTGTGTGTGTGTGTGCGTGTGTGTGTGTTTGTGTCTGTGTGTGCGTGTGTGCGGTGTGCGTGTGTGTGTGTGTGTGTGTGTGTGTGTTTGTGTCTGTGTGTGTGGGTGTGTAGGTGTGTGTATCTGTGTGTGTGTGTGTATGTGTATGTGTGTGGTGTGTGTGTGTGTGCGGTGTGTGTGTGTGTGTGTGTGCAGTGTGCGTGTGTGTGTGTGTGCGGTGTGCGGTGTGCGTGTGTATGTGTGTGTGTGTGTGTGTGTGTATGTGTGTGTGTGCGTGTGCGGTGTGCGTGTGTGTGCGGTGTGCGTGTGTTTATAGATTTCTCCCCATCTCTCATTAGAAACTGACCGTCTCGTTTTCCACACGTTCCCTCTCTCGTTCTAATATATTCACTTTCATCCATCCAGTCGCATCTCAACTCAGCCGCTTTGCGCTCACGCCAAGGTCAATGCTCCGCCCCTCTTTGGGCCAATTACAGGGCCTTCCACAGTCTGGCCACGACCACCAGGCGGGTTACGTTAAAGTGTAGAGAACAGCTTCATTACGCATGCTCGTATTGCTGACAGTGAATGGACACTAATAGGGCCTCACAGCCCAGAGCTCAGCCTCGCCTGGGGGTCCGGTGCGCTCTGACACGTCCCAGGTCAGTGGCTGTTGTTTTCGTGTGACGTGTAATACAGGAACGAGGCTGGGAAGCTCTTCCGTGCAGCATCTGTAGCTGCGCACACGTGGCCCAAATCTGATCTTCTTCGTCATGTGCTACACAGGTGTGTTACCTGTGTGTCAGTCTGATATTTTCAGCTGTGGTTTATGAAACTGTAATACGTTGAAATCCGATCTGTCTATCTGATATCCTGCAATGCGACCGAGCCAGAACAGCTGGACTGGAATTCCAGGATTCTACGGCAATCCAACTTGACATTTGGGCAATGGTTTGGGCTGATGCATTGTTATGAAATAGCCCCTAGTATTTGAGGGGGGCTCCTCCAGCACCGGCTGGCTGCTAAGTCACTTGCCATAGCGGTGTTGTTGCCTCAGTGACTATAATAAACGATAATAGAGTCTCTCCAGCGAGGAACCTCATACACCCTCAGCCATAACATTAAAACCACCTCCCTGTATCTACACTCACTGTCCAATCTATAAGCTCTACTGACTGACCATACAGGACACTCTGTAGGTGTACAGGTCCAGACTGTAGTCCATCTGTTTCTCTGTATACTGTATTACCCTGTTCTTCAATGGTCAGGACCCCCACAGGACCACCACAGAGCCGGTCTGACACTGACGTAGTGCTGTGCTGGTGTGAGTGGATCAGACACAGCAGTGCTGCTGTCTGATCTGTTCTTTAAGAGCTGCTCATGTCTAGTTTGGTAAATTTCATAAGCTCGTCTTCGTACCTAGCACACCTCCTAGTTGTCCCATTGTCTAAATGACCCAGAATGACCCCCACCTTTGTGGTTTTATATAAAGGGGTTGAGGCCCCACCCTGGAATTTACAGTCCCCCCCATCCAGGATGTCTCCCAGATATCCCTACAACAAATGGCATTGCTAGATTGGAGCAAATGTAAAATAAACCAACCACTGGAGGTCGTCACATGACAATGGGACCAACTCCTCGGCCCCTACATTGACAAGTGGGACAAGACGAGGACTAACCTGGAAAGGGGCGGAGCTACAACCAGGTGAGGGGCTTGACAAGAGCCATAACCAAAACAAAACAAAAGCCACATGGAAGTGACATAACCAAAGCTTTGACTCTGTATTTGAGACAGCGCAATTTCATAATAGGTTCATTTTTAGGATTTCGCCTTTCAGACTTAACTCGAGTTAACTAGAGGGTCCAGGACCCTCCCAGACCTGTTGCATTTCAAACCTCAGACTGATGTTTCTGTGCAACCAAAGACAGAAGACGCTTATTGCAGCCACACAGAATTCGAAGAGGTTTCAAGAGCAACGTCCAAACACTGCCGTAGGAGGACAAGCCTGGGTCTAAACTAACCAAGAACGTGAACTAAGTAGGGTACCTGGCCCAGGTATCAACCATTGGAGCTTAGAGATCGTTCCTGTGATGCTGGTGCGGATGAATCTGCTTGAAACCTGCATATTTCATATTATGTTACAGTGCCCTTATAAGAGATAAGCTCACCAGACAAGGTATGAGTCACCTTGTGTGTTTCAGGTGGTAGTAACGTCAGGCTCCTGCAGATGGTGCTGCTGCACAAGGATGATGGGACTATAAATCCGTGTGGGGTGTGAGTGATGGGATCCATAGATTGGGAAGAGGTGGTACAGTGCAGGAAGTGTCTCGTTCCATGTGTGGAAAATGGCTCCAGAGCAGATGATTGGCTAAAAGGAGGGACTGCATGTGGGCGTGGCCGAAGACCATAGTGTGAGGAAGTAGCTGAATCTGCAGATGTATGGAAGCAGCGTACAGTCATACGGGTCTACCAGCAGTGGATAAAATCCCAGTCTACAGGGAATTCTGTTTGGAATTGTGCCAGGGAGGGCATCCACCAAATCTGGCCCAACTGCCCAACAGTGTCTGAACACTGATGTGGCTATATCAGTGTTCCGACACTACATTGTCCAGTCCATGCCCAATCCAATACCTGCTGGTATTCGTGCTTGTAGTCCCAGTCGCTCACTTCCTGTCTGGTGAGTTTATATGTAAATCATCTCTATTCTGATTGGCTGTGCTGATCTCATTCATAAAGCAGTCTGAGTTGAATATTTTTCTCCAGGTTTAGATCAGATTTGGGTTTTAAAAGGACATTCAGATCTCAGGTATGGGTCCAGGTAGCCAATCAGAATTTCCCGCTCCACCTTAAGCAGAGCACCAGTTACATTCTATACCTGATTGTAAGTGCTGCACCAATTAAGGTGGAACTTTTTCTCAGGTCATTTGTGCATCTCCTCCAAACGTCCCAGACTCTGCTGGGATTTGGAAAGTATTACAGCCGTTGATGCTTCAGTACCAGCTGGTGGGCGGCTCGTTCCGCACATCAGGCCCTGAGGCTTGTCTGATGCAGCTGATGAATTAGGCAGCTGGAGTGCAGCAGTTGCTCTGGTTAGCCACGCCACGCTAATGCTAACCCCAAAAGACCAGCCACACCTTTATACCTTCATGAATACTTACAGCAGGAGGTGTTGGAGTGCCTGCTGTGGGTTCATTTGAAAGGGGACACATCCCTGACTCCGACATTCAGGCATTAGCATGATGGTGTGTTATCTGAACCAGTATTCTCCCTGGACTTCTCCCTGGACAAGGAATGAGTTACCTCTGTGATGTCCTGGGGGTGTTTATGTTACATGGAAATGGGTTCAATGCCTTCACTGAGCTGCTGGACAAGTAGGTTTTGACTTTTGGTCGTCAACCTATCCTAGTATTCCAAGATGATCAATTCAGGAGCATCCACACATCTGGACCGAATCCCAGTGAGAATCTGTGGGATAACCTGCAACCGGGGAAGGCATCCACCAAATCTGGCACCAACTGAGAAGCTCTATGAACATTGATGTGGCCTAGATCCATGCCAAATCCAATCACAGCTGTCATTGGGGCTCATGGAGGTGTTACAGGTACAGTTCTGTCACAGGTGAGCTCATATTGAAACTATGGGAGTCATTACACCCCCCCATCCGGCACTCATAGCACTCATAACGCTAATTGGTTATTGTTCTCTTTCATTCACTATTAGCACCATTAGCATTACCGACTGAGCCGTTCCTTCAAACTATTATGTATCAAAAGGCCTTAACAAGACTGCGTGCTTCAGACTGTGAAGGGCTACTTTGAATCCCCATCTGAACATTAATATTCATCACTGAACGTCTTTGCCAAAACACAGGCCCATGTTTCCCATTCTGTTTGTTCATTTTGAGCTGTAATGGCTTTTTGAGAGTCATTTTCAGTTACTGCTTTTTTATTTCCTCATTTTCCTTTTTTTTGTAAATCATTTATAATTTTTCAGAACTCCATCGATTT
>JAMWET010006899.1:0-32500 GCA_024036415.1 Prochilodus magdalenae | reverse complement strand
GTAGTAGTAGTAGTGCTAACAGTAGTAGTAGTAGTAGTAGTGCTAACAGTAGTAGTAGTAGTGCTAACAGTAGTAGTAGTGCTAACAGTAGTAGTAGTAGTAGTGCTAACAGTAGTAGTAGTGCTAACAGTAGTAATAGTGCTAACAATAGTAGTAGTGCTAACAGTAGTAGTAGTGCTAACAGTAGTAATAGTGCTAACAGTAGTAGTAGTAGTGCTAACAGTAGTAATAGTGCTAACAGTAGTAGTAGTAGTGCTAACGGTAGTAATAGTGCTAACAGTAGTAGTAGTAGTGCTAACAGTAGTAGTAGTAGTAGTAGTGCTAACAGTAGTAGTAGTAGTAGTGCTAACAGTAGTAGTAGTAGTAGTAGTGCTAACAGTAGTAGTAGTGCTAACAGTAGTAGTAGTAGTAGTGCTAACAGTAGTAGTAGTAGTGCTAACAGTAGTAGTAGTAGTAGTGCTAACAGTAGTAGTAGTAGTAGTGCTAACAGTAGTAGTAATGCTAACAATAGTAGTAGTGCTAACAGTAGTAGTAGTAGTGCTAACAGTAGTAGTAGTGCTAACAGTAGTAGTAGTAGTAGTGCTAACAGTAGTAGTAGTAGTAGTGCTAACAGTAGTAGTAGTGCTAACAGTAGTAGTAGTAGTGCTAACAGTAGTAGTAGTAGTAGTAGTGCTAACAGTAGTAGTAGTGCTAACAGTAGTAGTAGTAGTAGTGCTAACAGTAGTAGTAGTGCTAACAGTAGTAGTAGTAGTAGTGCTAACAGTAGTAGTAGTAGTAGTGCTAACAGTAGTAGTAGTAGTGCTAACAGTAGTAGTAGTGCTAACAGTAGTAGTAGTGCTAACAGTAGTTGTAGTAGTGCTAACAGTAGTAGTAGTAGTGCTAACAGTAGTAGTAGTAATAGTGCTAACAGTAGTAGTAGTAGTGCTAACAGTAGTAGTAGTAATAGTGCTAACAGTAGTAGTAGTAGTGCTAACAGTAGGAGTAGTGCTAACAGTAGTAATAGTGCTAACAGTAGTAGTAGTGCTAACAATAGTAGCAGTGCTAACAGTAGTAGCCGTAGTAGTACTGACAGTAGTAGCAGCAGTAGTGCTAACAGTAGTAGCAGCAGTAGTGCTAACGGTAGCCGTAGTAGTAACTACTAAATGTAACTGCTGCACCGTTTTTAGGTGGAGTAGAAAACTGAAATACAAAGCCAGCAGCTCCATTCAGCTCTGTGTAGAAGAGAGCCACGGCGGAGAGAACAGCAGTGCGCTTCACGGCGCTCAGTGGAGTAGTGGAATGTGTTATATTGTTATATTGCTTTTTCTTTCATCTGCTTTAACGTATTGTCATCTACCTCTGACTCTCTCTCTCGCTCTCTCTCTTTCTCTATCTGCAGCACACACCGTCCCCTCGCCATGTGTGTTTATTGCTGTAGGCCTTTTTTCCGGCTGAGCTGCGTTATTCTCTGGTTTGGCCGCGGTCGTGCCGCTCCGCTGCTGAAATGCACAAATCTTTCAGCAGCAGTCCTCCTGCTCCATCAGAGACGTTAAGGTAAGGAGAAATTGGGAAACGAGGCCAAACAGGGCTAGATAATCCCTCATTCACTCTTCTGATTGAAGAAAACGACAAGAATCGCCCAGACGCTCCACGCTGGGCCTGAAAGCCCCATAGAAATCACAAACGGTCATTCAGTTTCCCAGCAAGTGAATTAGGACTAGATATTTAGGGGTCCAAGCACTGTAGGGGTCGAACCCAACGGAGGCAAAATCCCAGATGGGCTAAAATAGACGGGGGGCTGCCAGGAAGGTATTTACCCTAGTGTTCACATCAGGACCATGTAATTCTCATCTATATATACATCTATATATAAACTCAGCATCAAAAGAACAGCTGCACCTAGAGGGAATTCTGGGATTGCTAACCCAACATGCCAGACGTCTCGGTATGGAGCTGTAGAGGTTCCTAATGGAGTCCTGTGATAATCCATCCCATGCAGCTTGAATATCCCCACACAGTTCCTGCAGATGGTGCGGTAGGGGTGGAGGTGGAGGGACACCAGACCTTCTGGACGTGTGACAGCAAACCGTTCATCTTGGTGCTGACCACGGTGCCTCCACACACGGATTCGTTGGGCATCTCCACCAAGACTAAAGCGGGACTCGTCACTGAAGATGACCCGCTGCCATTCTGAGTCCCTCCATGACAGTCTGGTACGACACCACTGCAGTCTTTGGTGACGGTGACGTGGTGTTAAGGACAGTCGTGGTAACGGTCTGTGTGCATGTAGTCCTGCGTGGTGCAGCCGTCTGCCAATGGTGCTTCATGGAGAAGATCACCGCTCACTGAATGTCTGCAGTCGAGGCTGTTGGGTCAGTCGGCGCATGTTGGACGATCCATCAGTACCTCCTCTTTGTGGTGTGTGTAGGTCTCCTCGACCTTTCATGTCGCTGGTGCGTGCCCTCCTCCATCCACTGCTGCCAAAGCGTGCTATGGTAGTATCTGCACGACTGGTCTGGCGTTGATGAGACCGTCCCGCTCTGCATGGCGCCCCATGCTGCGCCCGCTCTCTAACTCTTCCAGCTGCTTGAATTGCTTCGCTTGCATAAGATGCTACCACCGTCAACAGTTCTCCTGCAGGGCTCACACGTGAAATGAGTTACCCACGGTTTGTCTTGACCCTGCAGTTGGTCCACAGACGGAGCAGAACACGTCTGCCGGATGCTGGAGCCTCTCGATGAGCTCTAAATGACCTATAGCTCTGTATTCACTATCCAGTGGAGCATCAACTGGAGCATCACCTGGACTGTCTGGTTTAACACACCTGTATTTACACTGCTATGTAGACTACTGGACAGTCCCAGATGGTTCTAGAAAGTTCTAAACTTTTCTCCAAAGTTCTAGTAAATTCCAGGCAGTTCTATAAACTTCTGGAGAGTTCTCACAGTTCCATAAGTCAACTTGAAGCCTTCTCGAATGTACCGCAGATGTTCTGAACAAGAGAGAACTTTTCAGAACATCATGGTCCTGGTCATAAAGGAATGTTTATGGGGACGGATAATCAGTAACTGTACATTTCAGACCTAAGGAATTAAGAACGCACTCTTGGAACACGTAGTAGTTGTAACGAACACTTACTATAAAGCGAGATCCAAATGAACAGCAGTAACTCAAGATGTCTGAGAGTTACAGCAGAAATGAGACTTTGTCCAGGACCTCGGGACCAGTGACCTTGTCAGGAGCTCTGCAGAAACCCTGCCATTTTTATGTGGGTGTGCGAGTCCACAGTGCTGAAGATCTTTTATTCATGAGAGCACGGTTTTGAGTTCCTGATTGACGAGTCAGCTAAGAAGGCCTTGGTCACGGGCCCCGGGGCAACACCTTATTACAGCCCTCCCAACCCTGTCCTGGTGTAATCATGGCAAAGAACTGGTATCTCATAACAATGAGGTGTTTCTAATAAAGTGGCCAGTGAGTGGAAGCACAAGGTAGGTGTTTCTAATAAAGTGGCCAGTTAGTGGAAGCACAAGGTAGGTGTTTCTAATAAAGTGGCCAGTGAGTGGAAGCACAAGGTAGGTGTTTCTAATAAAGTGGCCAGTTAGTGGAGGTACAAGGTTGGTGTTTCTAATAAAGTGGCCAGTTAGTGGAAGTACAAGGTGGGTGTTTCTAATAAAGTGGCCAGTTAGTGGAGGTACAAGGTAGGTGTTTCTAATAAAGTGGCCAGTTAGTGGAAGCACAAGGTAGGTGTTTCTAATAAAGTGGCCAGTGAGTGGAAGTGCAAGGTAGGCGTTTCTAATAAAGTGGCCAGTGAGTGGAAGTGCAAGGTTGGTGTTTCTAATAAAGTGGCCAGTTAGTGGAAGTAGAAGGTGGATGTTTCTAATAAAGTGGCCAGTGAGTCGAAGCACAAGGTAGGTGTTTCTAATAAAGTGGCCAGTGAGTGGAAGTGCAAGGTAGGCGTTTCTAATAAAGTGGCCAGTGAGTGGAAGTGCAAGGTGGGTGTTTCTAATAAAGTGGCCAGTTAGTGGAGGTACAAGGTGGGTGTTTCTAATAAAGTGGCCAGTGAGTCGAAGCACAAGGTAGGTGTTTCTAATAAAGTGGCCAGTGAGTGGAAGTGCAAGGTAGGCGTTTCTAATAAAGTGGCCAGTGAGTGGAAGTGCAAGGTTGGTGTTTCTAATAAAGTGGCCAGTTAGTGGAAGTAGAAGGTGGATGTTTCTAATAAAGTGGCCAGTGAGTCGAAGCACAAGGTAGGTGTTTCTAATAAAGTGGCCAGTGAGTGGAAGTGCAAGGTAGGCGTTTCTAATAAAGTGGCCAGTGAGTGGAAGTGCAAGGTGGGTGTTTCTAATAAAGTGGCCAGTTAGTGGAGGTACAAGGTGGGTGTTTCTAATAAAGTGGCCAGTGAGTCGAAGCACAAGGTAGGTGTTTCTAATAAAGTGGCCAGTGAGTGGAAGTGCAAGGTAGGCGTTTCTAATAAAGTGGCCAGTGAGTGGAAGTGCAAGGTTGGTGTTTCTAATAAAGTGGCCAGTTAGTGGAAGTAGAAGGTGGGTGTTTCTAATAAAGTGGCCAGTGAGTGGAAGCACAAGGTAGGTGTTTCTAATAAAGTGGCCAGTTAGTGGAAGTGCAAGGTAGGTGTTTCTAATAAAGTGGCCAGTTAGTGAAAGGACAAGGTAGGTGTTTCTAATAAAGTGGCCAGTTAGTGGAAGTACAAGGTTGGTGTTTCTAATAAAGTGGCCAGTGAGTCGAAGCACAAGGTAGGTGTTTCTAATAAAGTGGCCAGTGAGTGGAAGTGCAAGGTAGGCGTTTCTAATAAAGTGGCCAGTGAGTGGAAGTGCAAGGTTGGTGTTTCTAATAAAGTGGCCAGTTAGTGGAAGTAGAAGGTGGATGTTTCCAATAAAGTGGCCAGTTAGTGGAAGTAGAAGGTGGGTGTTTCTAATAAAGTGGCCAGTGAGTGGAAGCACAAGGTAGGTGTTTCTAATAAAGTGGCCAGTTAGTGGAGGTACAAGGTAGGTGTTTCTAATAAAGTGGCCAGTTAGTGGAAGCACAAGGTGGGTGTTTCTAATAAAGTGGCCAGTTATTGGAAGCACAAGGTGGGTGTTTCTAGTGTTTCTAATAAAGTGGCCAGTTAGTGCGGGTTACAGAGAAGCTTAGAGCTCTTCAGCCGTCCATTAATCTTCATAACCACACGCTTCTCTTCATCCGACTCCCAGAAAAAAAGAGTTATTGGAGGATGGCAGTGTCTCCGTGTCTCCGTCTTTCAAACAATATTTAATATTCATGTGCAGATCAAGCGAGAGAGAGAGAGAGGGAGGGAGGGAGGGAGAGAGAGAGACACTCAACAACAAAGAGAGAAGCAGAAAGAAAAACGGATCCAAAAACGAGAGCTAGGAGAACAGCTCGCCGAGTTTACAGTCCACCACTCAGAGGGGGATTACCGAGTATGTGCTTGTGTGGGGGGAGTGAGGAGAACTAGACAGAGGCAGAAGCTCTGAGGGATAAGCATGTGAGTGTATGTGAAATCTCTCCAGAGAGGGGGAGAGAGAGAGAGAGAGAGGGAGAGAGAGAGAGAGAAAGGAGATAAAGAGAGAGAGGAGAGAGAGAAGAGAGAGAGAGGGGAGAGAGAAGAGAGAGAGGGATAGAGAAAGAGAGAGAGAAGTGAGAGAGAGAGAGAGAGAGGAGTAAGAGGAGAGAGAGAGAGAGAGAGAAGAGAGAGAGGGGAGAGAGAAGAGAGAGAGGGATAGAGAGAGAGAGGAGAGAGAGAGAGGGATAGAGAAAGAGAGAGAGAAGTGAGAGAGAGAGAGAGAGAGAGAGAGGAGTAAGAGGAGAGAGAGGAGAGAGAGAAGAGAGAGAGGGGAGAGAGAAGAGAGAGAGGGATAGAGAGAGAGAGGAGAGAGAGAGAAGTGAGAGAGAGAGGAGTAAGAGGAGAGAGAGAGAGAGAGAGAAAGAAGAGAGAGAGGAGAGAGAGAGAAGTGTGTGTGAGAGAGAGGAGTAAGAGGAGAGAGGAGAGAGAGAGAGAGGGAGAGAGAGAGAGAGAGAGAGAAGAGAGAGAGGGATAGAGAGAGAGAGGAGAGAGAGAGAAGTGAGAGAGAGAGGAGTAAGAGGAGAGAGAGAGAGAGAGAGAGAGGGAGAGAGAGAGAGAGAGAGAGAGAGAAGAGAGAGAGGGATAGAGAGAGAGAGGAGAGAGAGAGAAGTGTGAGAGAGAGAGAGGAGTAAGAGGAGAGAGAGGAGAGAGAGAGAGAGAGAAAGAGAGAGAGAGAGAGAGAGAGAGAGAGAGAGAGAGAGAGAGAGAGAGATTGATCGCAGTTTCAGAGTGGCAGAAGAGGAAAATCAAACCTTCTCTGTTCAAGTGAAAAAAATGGAGAGATTTTTATAGAGTAGTGGGAAAGGTTGCTTGAGTGTGTGGATTGTGTGTGTGTGTGTGTGTGTGTGTGTGGCGGGGGGATTGTGTGTGTGTGTGTTTGAACAGTGAGGCTGCTAAAGGCTGATACGGCGGCTGGATTTGATTGGCGGCTCTGTCGTTGGAACCTATGCCACGACTCAGATACACTCCGACAGAATGGTGCTTCTTTTCTCGCCCTCTTCTCTTCTTTTCTTCCCGCTCTTCTGATCTTCCCTCTCCTCCGCTCGCATCCGTGTCGGCTGCTCTTTCCCTTCCCCTCCCTTTCTCTCTCCTCTCATCCAGGCAGGAGGTGGGAAGGTGTTTTAAGTTGGGGTAAATTTTGAGCAGCCCATACGTGACAGACATAAATATCCCGAAAGCTGCACCAAACGGAATCACAGCAACAGGAAAGCCGGAGCGGGTTAAATCGCTCTGCTAGGAATTCCTGGAATAGGAGTTTGTTATGTAGGGCTAATGCTACCAAGCTGATTTACAGGGCCACCAGATAACCTATAGCTAGCATTAGTCCGACCACAGTGGTTCTTAATGAGAGAGAAGATGAACAGATAGAACAGAGTGGTCCTTCAGGAAAGGTAGCTTACGGCCCCCGAAGAGAACACTGCAGTACCTGAGGTAATCCGGTTACTGATAGCTCTACGACAGCTAACTCTAACAAGAGAGAACAGAGTGATCCGTCAGACAAGCTCTACTAGCATTAGCCTAATGATAGCCACTCCCTATCAAGAGAGAACAGAGTAGTCATTTGGATAGGCTAGCTAACGGTGGACCAATGATAGCATTAGCTAGCTGAAGACAACAGAGCGGTCCCCAAGGTAATCTGGTTAGCGATAGCCTGACGATGAGATAGAACAAAGTGGTCCTTCAGGAAAGGTATCTTATGGTCCCCGGGATTAGCTGTTCCTGGTGGAAGAGAACAGAGCCATCCCTAAGGTAATCCAGTTAGCGATAGCCTAACGGCAGCTAATTCTAACAAGAGAGAATAGAGGGATCCATCAGGCAAGCTATGCTTACATTAGCCCACTGATAGCCATTCCCTAACAAGAGAGAACTGAGTAATCATTCGGATGAGCTAGCTAAGGGTAGATCAATGCTAACTATTCCTACTGAGAGAGAACAGAGTGATAATCTGGTTAGCGATATCTTTATCGTAGTGCTAAGAGTAGTAGTAGTGCTAACAGTAGTGGTAGTAGTGCTAACAGTAGTAGTAGTAGCAGCAGTAGCGTTAACGGTAGTAGTAGTAGCAGCAGTGGTGCTAACGTAGTGGTAGTAGTAGTGCTAACGGTAGTAGTAGTAGTGCTAACAGTACTACTAGTAGTGCTAACAGTAGTACTAGTAGTGCTAACGGTAGTAGTAGTAGTAGTAGTAGTGCTAACGTAGTGGTAGTAGTAGTGCTAACAGTAGTACTAGTAGTGCTAACAGTAGTACTAGTAGTGCTAACGGTAGTAGTAGTAGTAGTAGTGCTAACGTAGTGGTAGTAGTAGTGCTAACAGTAGTACTAGTAGTGCTAACAGTAGTAGTAGCAGCAGTAGTAGTGCTAACGGTAGTAGTAGTAGTAGTGCTAACGGTAGTAGTAGTAGTAGTAGTGCTAACGTAGTGGTAGTAGTAGTGCTAACAGTAGTACTAGTAGTGCTAACAGTAGTACTAGTAGTGCTAACGGTAGTAGTAGTAGTAGTAGTGCTAACGTAGTGGTAGTAGTAGTGCTAACAGTAGTACTAGTAGTGCTAACAGTAGTAGTAGCAGCAGTAGTAGTGCTAACGGTAGTAGTAGTAGTAGTGCTTACGTAGTGGTAGTAGTAGTAGTGCTAACGTAGTGGTAGTAGTAGTGCTAACAGTAGTACTAGTAGTGCTAACAGTAGTAGTAGTAGTGCTAACGGTAGTAGTGCTAACGGTAGTAGTAGTAGTAGTAGTGCTAACGTAGTGGTAGTAGTAGTAGTAGTAGTGCTAACGTAGTGGTAGTAGTAGTGCTAACAGTAGTAGTAGCAGCAGTAGTAGTGCTAACGGTAGTGGTAGTAGTGCTAACGTAGTGGTAGTAGTAGTGCTAACAGTAGTACTAGTAGTGCTAACAGTAGTAGTAGTGCTAACAGTAGTAGTAGTGCTAACAGTAGTAGTAGTAGTAGTGCTAACGTAGTGGTAGTAGTAGTGCTAACAGTAGTACTAGTAGTGCTAACAGTAGTAGTAGCAGCAGTAAGAGTGCTAACAGTAGTAGTAGCAGCGGTAGTGCTAACAGTAGTACTAGTAGTGCTAACAGTAGTAGTAGCAGCAGTAAGAGTGCTAACAGTAGTAGTAGCAGCGGTAGTGCTAACAGTAGTAGTAGCAGCAGTAAGAGTGCTAACAGTAGTAGTAGCAGCGGTAGTGCTAACAGTAGTAGTAGTAGTGCTAACATTGGTGAAATCCCAGTAGGAATATAAAAATTCCCAAAACCTTATTTACCCAAAGTGATTTTGGAGCTCATGTTCTGGAATGGAATGTTGTATTTGAAAAGTATCTCACGTACGAACTTCTGTAGCTGATTTATTATTTGTCTATGTTTTTTTGTCTGGTTGGAAATTGGCTATAAATTTAAAAGGTTATAATAATTAAATTCCCAGATGTCTTATTATCCCGGCCAACCCCAAACGGACCTACCAAGATGGTGGAGATAACACCGTGGCCTGCCAGTGGAGGTAGCTGAGATTTGTTGAGATTTGTGATGAAGTGGAAGGTGAGTGTTTGTGTTTTTCTCTATCGCCCCCTTGAGAAACCTTTGCCCCAGCGACCAATGCATTAGCTTTAGCCTGACATGCTAAATCGTGTGTCTGAAAAATACCAAGAGAGACGAATGGAATAGCATGCTCTCCTTAGCATTAGAGCTCAACTAGCTTTGGCTGCCGCAGTGTTGACTGATTATGCCATTAAGGCCTGGAAGAGTAATGGGCTGCGTGCCCTGTCTGGCTCTGCTGGTTAAACTACCCATTACCCACTAACCCCTGGGACACCGTGGCGGTGTGACTGTGTGTGGTGATGTTTTACAGGTGTGTTTCTGTCCTGTATGTGTGTGTGTGTTTTTCTTTCCAGCTCGAGTGTGTGGTAATGAAAACAGAAGATCGTGCGTGTGTGTGTGCGGACCAGTCTGCTCTGGTGAACAATGACTGTATCCTTGTCCTTTTCCGCTCCATTGCCGGCCACAGCGTCTGTGTAATGATGCAGTGATGTCCAGCCGCGGTGTTTAACCTCATCTCTGAGGCTCCTCTTTATTTTCCCATTGACCCTTCAGTACAAAACCCATACCATGTCATGAAGACAGCATGCGTGTAGAAAAGCCTTCAGGGCTCTGTCTCGTGAAGCAGGGTTTCTGGCTTAGCCGAAGTTTAAAGCTGCACAGTGTGCGGTAATTGGCTCAAACTGAAAGAAGAAGCATTACCGAGTCAGGAGGAAGGCCTCCAGTGTGGGCTGCTATGAGTTACCCTGAATAATATCTATAACTCTAAATGTAGGTATACACGGAGTCTGTTCTACAGTTTCTCATTAGGTCGAGTGTATAACTCTAAGCTCTAAATGTAGGTACTGTGGTATAGACTGAGTCTGTTCTACAGTTTCTCATTAGGTCGAGTGTATAACTCTAAGCTCTAAATGTAGGTACTGTGGTATGTACTGAGTCTGTTCTACAGTTTCTCATTAGGTCGAGTGTATAACTCTAAACTCTAAATGTAGGTACTGTGGTATGTACTGAGTCTGTTCTACAGTTTCTCATTAGGTCGAGTGTATAACTCTAAGCTCTAAATGTAGATACTGTGGTATGTACTGAGTTTGTTCTACAGTTTCTCAACAGGTCGAGTGTATAACTCTAAGCTCTAAATGTAGATACTGTGGTATTGACTGAGTCTGTTCTACAGTTTCTCATTAGATCGAATGTATAACTCTAAACTCTAAATGTAGGTACTGTGGTATAGACTGAGTCTGTTCTACAGTTTCTCATTAGGTGGAGTGTATAACTCTAAGCCTCTAAATGTAGGTACTGTGGTATAGACTGAGTCTGTTCAGCAGTTTCTCATTAGGTCGACTGTATAACTCTAAGCCTCTAAATGTAGGTACTGTGGTATATGTGATTAGTCTGGTCGAGTGTATAACTCTAAGCTCTAAATGTAGGTACTGTGGTATAGACTGAGTCTGGTCTACAGTTTCTCATTAGGTCGAGTGTATAACTCTAAGCCTCTAAATGTAGGTACTGTGGTATAGACTGAGTCTGTTCTACAGTTTCTCATTAGGTCGAATGTATAACTCTAAGCCTCTAAATGTAGGTGCTGTGGTATAGACTGAGTCTGTTTTACAGTTTCTCATTAGGTCGAGTGTATAACTCTAAGCCTCTAAATGTAGGTACTGTGGTATAGACTGAGTCGGTTCTACAGTTTCTCATTAGGTCGAGTGTATAACTCTAAGCTCTAAATGTAGGTACTGTGGTATAGACTGAGTCGGTTCTACAGTTTCTCATTAGGTCGAGTGTATAACTCTAAGCTCTAAATGTAGGTACTGTGGTATAGACTGAGTCTGTTCTACAGTTTCTCATTAGGTCGAGTGTATAACTCTAAGCTCTAAATGTAGGTACTGTGGTATAGACTGAGTCTGTTCTACAGTTCCTCATTAGGTGGAGTGTATAACTCTAAGCTCTAAATGTAGGTACTGTGGTATAGACTGAGTCTGCTCTACAGTTTCTCATTAGGTTGAGTGTATAACTCTAAGCTCTAAATGTAGATACTGTTGTATAGACTGAGTCTGTTCTACAGTTTCTCATTAGATTGAGTGTATAACTCTAAGCTCTAAATGTAGGTACTGTGGTATGTACTGAGTCTGTTCTACAGTTTCTCATTAGGTTGAGTGTATAACTCTAATCTCTAAATGTAGGTACTGTGGTATAGACTGAGTCTGTTCTACAGTTTCTCAATAGGTTGAGTGTATAACTATAATCTCTAAATGTAGGTACTGTGGTATAGACTGAGTCTGTTCTACAGTTTCTCATTAGGTCTAATGTATAACTCTAAACTCTAAATGTAGGTACTGTGGTTTAGACTGAGTCTGCTCTACAGTTTCTCATTAGGTCGAGTGTCTAATTCTAAGCTCTAAATGTAGATACTGTGGTATAGACTGAGTCTGTTCTACAGTTTCTCATTAGGTCGAGTGTATAACTCTGAGCTCTAAATGTAGATACTGTGGTATAGACTGAGTTTGTTCTACAGTTTCTCAATAGGTCGGGAGTATAACTCTAAGCTCTAAATGTAGGTACTGTGGTATTGACTGAGTCTGTTCTACAGTTTCTCATTAGATCGAGTGTATAACTAAACTCTAAATGTAGGTACTGTGGTATAGACTGAGTCTGTTCTACAGTTCCTCATTAGGTCGAGTGTATAACTGTAAGCTCTAAATGTAGGTACTGTGGTATAGACTGAGTCTGTTCTACAGTTTCTCATTAGGTGGAGTGTATAACTCTAAGCTCTAAATGTAGGTACTGTGGTATAGACTGAGTCTGTTCTACTGAGTGGGTTTCTACAAGTCTCATTAGGTCGAGTGTATAACTCTAAGCTCTAAATGTAGGTACTGTGGTATAGACTGAGTCTGTTCTACAGTGTCTCATTAGGTGGAGTGCATAACTCTAAGCTCTAAATGTAGGTACTGTGATATTGACTGAGTCTGTTCTACAGTTTCTCATTAGATTGAGTGTATAACTCTAAACTCTAAATGTAGGTACTGTGGTATAGACTGAGTCTGTTCTACAATTCCTCATTAGGTGGAGTGTATAACTCTAAGCCTCTAAATGTAGGTACTGTGGTATAGACTGAGTCTGTTCAGCAGTTTCTCATTAGGTCGAGTGTATAACTCTAAGCTCTAAATGTAGACACCGTGGTATGTACTGAGTCTGTTCTACAGTTTCTCATTAGGTGGAGTGTATAACTCTAAGCTCTAAATGTAGGTACTGTGGTATAGACTGAGTTTGTTCTACAGTTTCTCATTAGGTTGAATGGCGCTGGATGGCCTGGCACGTCTGCTGGACAGTGCTCTGAGCGGGTTAGCGTGGCAGCTTTTGAAGTTCCTGCGCTCATTATCAGATAAGCTGAAATGAGAGCGATGCCTCGGCAGATAGGGGCCGAAATGGGCTCCTGGTTTCGAGTTTTAATTGGCTGATTGAGGCCGATAATTGGATGGTAAATTATGAGTACCTAAGCACCGAGAGGCGTCCTAGAGTGATCCAGCCCCCCCGCAGAGTCTCCTGGAGAACACACACACCTACAGACCTTGCACCATGCTAACGACTTCACTACACATCACGTCTTTCCGACATGGAGATGGGTGGTGGCGTCACGTACCTGTAACATTGATTGGGAAGTGGAGCAGTGGTTCGCTTGAGACGTTAGCAAGGACGGTCCTCATCGCCGTACCTGACTGACCCAACAGCCACAACTGTAGACATCCGGTGAGCAGTGGTGTCCTCCATGAGTCGTCCTGTTAGTGCAGCACCGTTGTCAGACGGCTGCACCACGCAGGACTACATGCACACAGACCGTTACCACGACTGTCCTTAACACCACGTCACCGTCACCAAAGACTGCAGTGGTGTCGTACCAGACTGTCATGGAGTGACTCAGAATGGCAGCGGGTCATCTTCAGTGACGAGTCCCGCTTTAGTCTTGGTGGAGACGCCCAACGAATCCGTGTGTGGAGGCACCGTGGTCAGCACCAAGATGAACGGTTTGGTGTCACACGTCCAGAAGGCCTGGTGTCCCTCCATCTCCACCCCTACCGCACCATCTGCAGGAACTGTGTGAGGATGTTCAAGCTGCATGGGATGGATTATCACAGGACACCATTAGGAACCTCTACAGCTCCATACCGAGACGTCTGGCGTGTTGGGTTAGCGAACACGGCGGCCCAACGCCATACTGAGAGACAGACTTCTGTATGTGTAGCTAAATAGCGGAGCTACGTGTGCAGTAGATGTTCCACTACGGAACGGTGAGGTCATATATGTGCTGTGTCTCACATTCTTCCTCTCTGCTGCATTTCGTAGTTTCCTCATTCGGGCCCCTGGCGGTCCCTGAGTTCCCTTCAGCCCCACAACGTGTCTGCGTGCAGGCGTTCCCTTCAGACTGTGTGCGCAGTGCTAACTGTCGGTTCCTCTGGACCTGCTGGACCATGCTGAGCCGTCTGCGTGTCCAGCCTCCTGCTGTGATCAAAAAGCCCCTCACAGACACGGCAGGGACTTCCATGAATAGTCAATCATCACGTTCCCTCACACACCTCCGTGTGTGTGTGTTGGGGGGGGGGTCGCAGGTTCTCATGCCTGTAATCAGGGTGTGTGGGAGCGTGTTGGAGTGCATGATATTGATTCCGCACGCTGAAGCCTTTTCAATTAGAGGCGAGCGAGAGAGAGGCTAATCAAATTTAACCGCACGCTAATCACTCACATTAGAGAGAACAGAGCAGAGACAGGACTCCCAACACCTTCAGGCTGCTCTCCGTCTCTCCCTCCTCTAACTCTGTCTCTCTCTCTCTCTCCGTCTCTCCCTCGCTCCAATTCTCTCTCTCTCTCTCTCCGTCTCTCCCTCGCTCTAACTCTGTCTCTCTCTCTCTCCGTCTCTCCCTCCGTCTCTCCCTCGCTCTAACTCTGTCTCTCTCTCTCTCCGTCTCTCCCTCGCTCTAACTCTGTCTCTCTCTCTCTCTCCGTCTCTCTCTCCGTCTCTCCCTCGCTCTAACTCTGTCTCTCTCTCTCTCCGTCTCTCCCTCCGTCTCTCCCTCGCTCTAACTCTGTCTCTCTCTCTCTCTCCGTCTCTCTCTCAATCTCTCCCTTGCTCTAACTCTGTCTCTCTCTCTCCGTCTCTCCCTCGCTCTAACTCTGTCTCTCTCTCTCTCCGTCGCTCCCTCTCTCCAATACTGTCTCTCTCTCTCTCCGTCTCTCCCTCTCTCCAATACTGTCTCTCTCTCTCTCCGTCTCTCCCTCGCTCTAACTCTGTCTCTCTCTCTCTCCGTCGCTCCCTCTCTCCAATACTGTCTCTCTCTCTCTCCGTCTCTCCCTCTCTCCAATACTGTCTCTCTCTCTCTCCGCCTCTCCCTCGCACCAATTCTGTCTCTCTCTCTTTGTCTCTCCCTCTCTCCAATTCTGTCTCTCTCTCTCTCTCTCTCCGTCTCTCCCTCGGTCCAGTTCTGTCTCTCTCTCTCTTCCTCTCTCCCTCGCTCCAGTTCTGTCTCTCTCTCCCCCCCCTCTCTATCCAATTCTGTCTCTCTCTCTCTCCGTCTCTCCCTCTCTCCAATTCTGTCTTTCTCTCTCTCCATCTCTCCCTCGCTCCAATTGTGTCTCCCTCTCTCCAATCCTCTCTCTCTCTCTCCTTCTCTCCCTCTCTCCCTCTCTCCGTCTCTCCCTCGCTCCAATTCTGTCTCTCTCTCTCCCTCTCTCCAATTCTGTCTCTCTCCCCCTCTGTCTCTCCCTCTCTCCAATTCTGTCTCTCTCTCTCCCTCTCTCCAATTCTGTCTCTCTCCCCCTCTGTCTCTCCCTCTCTCCAATTCTGTCTCTCTCTCTCCCTCTCTCCAATTCTGTCTCTCTCTCCCTCTGTCTCTCCCTCTCTCCAATTCTGTCTCTCTCTCTCTCTCTCTCTCCGTCTCTCCCTCGCTCAAATTCTGTCTCTCTCTCCGTCTCTCTCTCTCCAATTCTGTCTCTCTCTCTCTCTCTGTATTTCTGTCTTTCCCTCTCTCTCTTCGTCTCTCTCTCTCTCTCTCCAATTCTGTATCTCTCCTTCTCTCTCTCTGTTTCTGTCTCTCCCTCTCTCCAATTCTGTCTCTGTCTCTCTCTTTCTGTCTCTCTGTCTGTCTGTCTGTTTCTCTCTCTCTCTCTCTCTCTGTCCGTCTGTCTTTCCCTTTCTCCAGTTCTTTCTCTGTGTATCTCTACCCCTCTCTGTCTGTCTCTTTGCCCGTCTCTCCCTCTCTATTTCTCTCTCTCTCTGTCTCCCTCTCACCCTTTATCCCTGTCTTCCTCTATCTGTCTCTTTTTCTTTATTCTTCCTTTTTCTCTCTCTCTTTCATTCCCTCTCTCTTTCTGTATTGTAACTCTCTCCCTTGTTTTCTTTCTACTTCCTTAAGTCTGACTCTCTTTATCTTTTTCTTTCCTTTCCTTTTCTCCTGTCTCTCTTATTTCTCTCCTGTAACCCCGCCCCTGTGTAGTTTGTAATGAGTGTGATGGTATTTGTTTCTGGGGTAAATATCAGATGGAGATTAATATGCCGCTAATGAAACGCCTCCTGGGACTGAGACGCGGTGCTGGAGCTTCTAAACGTTCGGCTTTAATTTGAAGTGTTCTGCTGGGAAATACTCGAGCAGGTCTTGAAGGAAACTCGGAGCGCGTGATCGCGGAGAGGCTGCTGTTTGTTTAACGCTGCTCCTGTTTACACTTTCACTCCTTTCTTCATTAAAGGGCCAGCATCCTGTCTTTTCCTGTCCTCTGTTGGTTTAGGTAAAACCCATTAACCAGCCGTTCTGTATCCCCTACAGGTTCGGTTTAGCCCCTGGTCTCTTTAGTGCCATACTCAAACCAGAACTTCTCAACCACACGTCCTCCACACCAGCTCATCACTTATGCACATCATATCCGCCCATTCTCATTCGTTTATTATCAAGCATGTGTGTTTAAGGTGGTAGTAACTTCAGGCTCCTGCAGATGGGGCTATAAATCACTGTGGGGTGTGAGTGACGGGATCCAGAGATTGGGAAGAGGTGGTCCAGTGCAGGGAATGTCTCATCCATGTGTGGAAAACGCTCCAGAGCAGATGTTAATGATTGGCTAAAAGGAGTGACTGCATGTGGGCGTGCGGTCATACGGGTCTACCTGCAGTGGATAAAATCCCAGTCTACAGGGAATTCCTCGGAATTGTGCCAGGGCAGGCCTCCACCACATCTGGCTCAACTGACCAACTCAAGAGTGCCTGAACACTGATGTGGCTACATCCAGAAACCTGTCCAGTCCATGCCCAGTCCAGCCACAGCTGTTGTTGATGAGCTTAACAGTGTAAAGCCTTGAGGGATAGCAACGATTGCTGTGCAGTATTTGGAGGGATGGGAAAAAAGGCGGAGTCTGACCAGGAGTGCAGTTATTTGATTGGCTAGAACTTCCCTATTCTCTATCCATTTGCTTGGCTAAGCCTATAATCAATCTGGGTAGGCCCAAGTGGTATTTACAGTTTATGGTATATCCCAAAGACGGATTGTCGTATCAGTTGGCTGATAATGAATACAGTTTATCAGTCTCTGTTAAAGCTGTCACTGATTTTTCTACATGGTGCAACTTTCCTGCAAGTTGGTTGAAACCTTCATGCAACTAGATTGCATTGGGCTGCAAAGTGAATAGCATTCTGAGACTGATTTGAACCTTGCTGCAACAAGTTTCATGAATCAGCCAATCAGAATGCTAACAACCCATCACGTGATCATGTCCAACACCATACATTCAAACCACTGCTTTCAATGGACCAGTAGACAAGAAAACAAAACAGAAGATGGTTTATGGGAAAGGACCACTGACGCAAGGTTGGTAGTTTATCAGTTTGTCAGTTTTATGGTCCATGGCTACCACATGGTGCTAAGCGTAGCAGCCACATAAACATTGATTTCCAAGCGCCTTCTTACACACTAAGAATGACAATGGGTCAACGGCAATAAAAATGGTGGACCATGTGGAGAAATCTGACGTTCTAGGCTGTGAAGGGGATGCCGCCACTTTTCCTCCCTTCCCAAAAAACCCAACGGGTAGCAGACATTGGCTGACGTTCATCTTTAAACCATGACGAAGCCGCTTCCTATTAGCCAGCTTCTTATAAGAGCCATAGCTTCTACGACCAAAGAATGGTAAGACGAAAAACTATCAAAACAAGCTGGAGAACAGGAACTGAAGAGAGGAGCAGCTCCACCTTTATTAGCATCCCAACAGCAGCCTGTAAGTAGCAGCCATGCTGTGTGATTGTATCCGTGTGTGCCGGTTGAAGCAGATCATCTTAAACTGAGAGCTCCATAGTGAGGACCAACTCTAATCTACTGTGTGTTGGTGTCCTGATGGAGCCAGTAGCTAGTATAGGTAACGTTAATGACTAGCATTAGCTCCAAGTAACTAGCATAGCTAGTATGAGGGCGTGGCTTATTTACAAAGAGGCTCATTTTCTTCAGTCTATTTCCACATGTTGCTTCTATGTGGGCAGTGTCTCACTGTGAACCAGCCAATCAGAGCAGAGCTTATCTAATTATTCATGAGCTAGCCAAAAAAGCTAGTTTCAGGCCAAAGTGACAGACTTGTAGAATTAAAATCATTAAAATAATTAATTTTTAAACTTTATTTTTTATAAACATCAGTGCATATCGAGAACCCGAAAGAGGTGCATGAAGGCGTCTTCAATCAACGCATTTGATGCATTTGATGCGTACAGGCTTTGATGCCTTTGATGCCATTCGTGTATTATTGACTATGGAGCCTCCATTGAGGCGAGTACAACATGAGTGTTGTTCTCTTTGCTCAGAGACCAGCGAGTCAGACTATCCACATGGCTTCTTCTACATACGAGCACTTCCTGCACAATATGAGGGAAAAACACTCAAGGAAACCAAGCTACCAATTTTAGACATGAACCCAAATCTCTCGTTTCTGGCTCCACCCTGTAATTTACTGACAAAAACAACTCGAAAACTTCCCACATCCTGCCTCCGCTACCACACACTCGTGAAGTAGAGGCATTGGGCTGGCTAAATGGAAGTTCAAGAGTTCAGCCCAACAAAGCGGCCAAACAAACCTTCCATTTGAAGAACAAGACGGCGTGCTGAGTCTGCTTCCAGCGAGCTTTACTGGGCGGTAAGTGGTTCTCTGATTTCTGCAAGGGATAACGGGCTGTACTGAATTGTGAACGCATGTATCAGGAAGCATTAGGATGTAACGTAATATATGCGGTATAGAAGTATAGCCATCCAAAACCCATTTCCTTATACATAATGGCCATAACCTGGGTGTTGGTGCCTTCATAGTTGAAAGCCGCTCAGAGTACGCAGTCTAACAGCTTGTGTGAAAATATTCCCGAACTGAAGGGATGCTGAATTAGCACAATCGTCACTTGCTATGCTAGAACCAGGTGAGATTCTTCTCTACCCTGTACCACTGTGTCCAAAACACTCGTACCACCATGTCAGGATTATTGCTGGATTTAGAATGAACCATGGTCCAATCATTTCAGGACAACAGACCCCTGATGATTGGTGTGGAGGGGCTGATAACAATACAACAGGCGTCTGTAATTGTATCCCCATAGTGGACCTACAAAGTAGGGGCTTCTAATGAAGTGACCAGACCAGTTAGAGGCCAGTTAATTGAAGTAAAGGGTTGGTGTTTCTGATAAAGTGGCCAGTTAGTGGAAGCACAAGGTAGGTGTTTCTGATAAAGTGGCCAGTTAATTGAAGTAAAGGGTTGGTGTTTCTGATAAAGTGGCCAGTTAGTGGAAGCACAAGGTGGGTGTTTCTGATAAAGTGGCCAGTTAGTTGAAGCACAAGGTGGGTGTTTCTAATAAAGTGGCCAGTTAGTGGAGGCACAAGGTGGGTGTTTCTAATAAAGTGGCCAGTTAGTTGAAGCACAAGGTGGGTGTTTCTAATAAAGTGGCCAGTTAGTGGAAGCACAAGGTAGGTGTTTCTAATAAAGCGGCCAGTTAGTGGAAGCACAAGGTGGGTGTTTCTAATAAAGTGGCCAGTTTTGTAAAAGCACAAGGTGGGTGTTTCTAATAAAGTGGCCAGTTAGTGGAAGCACAAGGTTGGTGTTTCTGATAAAGTGGCCAGTTAGTGGAAGCACAAGGTTGGTGTTTCTGATAAAGTGGCCAGTTAGTGGAAGCACAAGGTAGGTGTTTTCGATAAAGTGGCCAGTTAGTGGACGCACAAGGTGGGTGTTTCTAATAAAGTGGCCAGTTAGTGGAAGCACAAGGTAGGTGTTTCTGATAAAGTGGCCAGTTAGTTGAAGCACAAGGTAGGTGTTTCTGATAAAGTGGCCAGTTAGTGGAAGCACAAGGTAGGTGTTTCTAATAAAGTGACCAGTTAGTGGAAGCACAAGGTGGGTGTTTCTAATAAAGTGGCCAGTTAGTGGAAGCACAAGGTGTATTGGTGTATACTGCGGCGCGTGTCCTGTACAACCCCTGGGCTTTAATTAGCTTGAGGAGGACACGGTCAGAGAAAGTCATACAACACAAAGTGACAGTTTAATGCCCCCCCCCCCCCCCCCCCCCCCCCCCCCCCGCCCCCTCCCACGTCCTCTGTGCCCCCCCCCCCCCCCCCCCCCCCCCCCCTCCCCCCCCCCCCCCCCCCCCCCCCCCCCCCCCCCCCCCCTTCTTCCCCCCCCGGCCCCCGGACCAGCCTAACATCATCAGAACCAGTACCCAGGCCTGGAGAAGAGCGGCCTGTACTATCTATCTATCGTATATATCTATCTATCTATCCTATCGATATATCTATCTATCTATCTATCTATCTATCTATCTATGTGTCTGGCGGTCTGTCTGGTCTATCTATCTATCTATCTATCTATCTTATCTATATATCTATCTATCTATTCATAGATAGATAGATAGATAGATAGATAGATAGATAGATAGATAGACAGACAGACAGACAGACACATAGATAGATAGATAGATAGATAGATAGATAGATAGATAGATAGATAGATAGATAGATAGATAGATAGATAGACAGGCCGCTCTTCTCCAGGCCTGGTACTGTTCTGATGATGTTAGGCTGGTCTGCATTAAACTGTCGCTTCGTGTTGTATGACTTTCTCTGACCGTGTCCTCCTCAAGCTAATTAAAGCCCAGGGGTTGTACAGGACACGCGCCGCAGTATACACCAAGCGCCGCAGTTTATTAGAAACACCACCTGTGCTTCCACTAACTACATTAGGAAAACTTGTGCTTCCCACTAACTGGCCACTTTATCAAGAAACACCTACCTTGTGCTTCATTAGGAAACAGCCACCTTGAAACACCCACCTTGTGCTTCCACTAACTGGCCACTTTATTAGAAACATCTACCTTGTGCTTCCACTAACTGGCCACTTTATTAGAAACACCTACTTTGTGCTTCCACTAACTGGCCACTTTATTAGACACACCAACCTTGTGCTTTTACAAAACTGGCCACTTTATTAGAAACACCCACCTTGTGCATCCACTAACTGGCCACTTTATTAGAAACACCCACCTTGTGCTTCCACTAACTGGCCACTTTATTAGAAACATCTACCTTGTGCTTCCACTAACTGGCCACTTTATTAGAAACACCTACTTTGTGCTTCCACTAACTGGCCACTTTATTAGAAAACACCTACTTTGTGTGCTTCCACTAATCTGGCCACCCACCCTGTAATTAGGACACACTTTTATCAAACCTTGTGCTTTTTACTTCAATTAACTGGCCACTTTATTAGAAACACCCACCTTGTGCTTCCACTAACTGGCCACTTTATCAGAAACACCAACCCTTTACTTCAATTAACTGGCCTCTAACTGGTCTGGTCATTTCATTAGAAGCCCCTACTTTGTAGGTCCACTATGGGGATACAATTACAGACGCCTGTTGTAGTGTTATCAGCCCCTCCACACCATTCGTCAGGGGTCTGTTGTCCTGAAATGATTGGACCATGGTTCATTCTAAGTCCAGCAACAATTCTGACATGGCGGTACGAGTGTTTTGGACACAGTGGTACAGGGTAGAGAAGAATCTCACCTGGTTCTTGCGTAGCAAGTGACGATTATGCTATTTCAGCATCCCTTCAGTTCGGGAATATTTTTACACAAGCTGTTAGACTGCGTACTCTGAGCGGCTTTCAACTATGAAGACACCAACACCCAGGTTATGGCCATTATGTATAAGGAAATGGGTTTTGGATGGCTATACTTCTATACCACATATATTACATTACATCCTAATGCTTCCTGATACATGAGTTCACAATTCAGTACAGCCCGTTATCCCTCGCAGAAATCAGAGAACCACTTACCGCCCAGTAAAGCTCGCTGGAAGCAGACTCAGCACGCCGTCTTGTTCTTCAAATGGAAGGTTTGTTTGGCCGCTTTGTTGGGCTGAACTCTTGAACTTCCATTTAGCCAGCCCAGTGCCTCTACTTCACGAGTGTGTGGTAGCGGAGGCAGGATGTGGGAAGTTTTCGAGTTGTTTTTGTCAGTAAATTACAGGGTGGAGCCAGAAACGAGAGATTTGGGTTCATGTCTAAAATTGGTAGCTTGGTTTCCTTGAGTGTTTTTCCCTCATATTGTGCAGGAAGTGCTCGTATGTAGAAGAAGCCATGTGGATAGTCTGACTCGCTGGTCTCTGAGCAAAGAGAACAACACTCATGTTGTACTCGCCTCAATGGAGGCTCCATAGTCAATAATACACGAATGGCATCAAAGGCATCAAAGCCTGTACGCATCAAATGCATCAAATGCGTTGATTGAAGACGCCTTCATGCACCTCTTTCGGGTTCTCGATATGCACTGATGTTTATAAAAAATAAAGTTTAAAAATTAATTATTTTAATGATTTTAATTCTACAAGTCTGTCACTTTGGCCTGAAACTAGCTTTTTTGGCTAGCTCATGAATAATTAGATAAGCTCTGCTCTGATTGGCTGGTTCACAGTGAGACACTGCCCACATAGAAGCAACATGTGGAAATAGACTGAAGAAAATGAGCCTCTTTGTAAATAAGCCACGCCCTCATACTAGCTATGCTAGTTACTTGGAGCTAATGCTAGTCATTAACGTTACCTATACTAGCTACTGGCTCCATCAGGACACCAACACACAGTAGATTAGAGTTGGTCCTCACTATGGAGCTCTCAGTTTAAGATGATCTGCTTCAACCGGCACACACGGATACAATCACACAGCATGGCTGCTACTTACAGGCTGCTGTTGGGATGCTAATAAAGGTGGAGCTGCTCCTCTCTTCAGTTCCTGTACTCCAGCTTGTTTTGCTAGTTTTTCGTCTTACCATTCTTTGGTCGTAGAAGCTATGGCTCTTATAAGAAGCTGGCTAATAGGAAGCGGCTTCGTCATGGTTTAAAGATGAACGTCAGCCAATGTCTGCTACCCGTTGGTTTTTTTGGGAAGGGAGGAAAAGTGGCGGCATCCCCTTCACAGCCTAGAACGTCAGATTTCTCCACATGGTCCACCATTTTTATTATCGTTGACCCATTGTCATTCTTAGTGTGTAAGAAGGCGCTTGGAAATCAATGTTTATGTGGCTGCTACGCTTAGCGCCATGTGGTAGCCATGGACCATAAAACTGACAAACTGATAAACTACCAACCTTGCGTCAGTGGTCCTTTCCCATAAACCATCTTCTGTTTTGTTTTCTTGTCCACTGGTCCATTGAAAGCAGTGGTTGGAATGTATGGTGTTGGACATGATCACGTGATGGGTTGTTAGCATTCTGATTGGCTGATTCATGAAACTTGTTGCACCAAGGTTCAAATCAGTTTTAGAATGCTATTTACTATGCAGCCCAATGCAATCTAGTTGCATGAAGGTTTCACCATGCAACTTGCAGACTGCTAAACTGTATTCATTATCAGCCAACTGATACGACAATCCGTCTTTGGCGTATACCATAAACTGTAAATACCACTTGGGCCTACCCAGATTGATTATAGGCTTAGCCAAGCAAATGGATAGAGAATAGAGAACTTCTAGCCAATCAAATAACTGCACTCTTGGTCAGACTCCGCCTTTTTTCCCATCCCTCCAAATACTGCACAGCAATCGTTGCTATCCCTCAAGGCTTTACACTGTTAAGCTCATCAACAACAGCTGTGGCTGGACTGGGCATGGACTGGACAGGTTTCTGGATGTAGCCACATCAGTGTTCAGGCACTCTTGAGTTGGTCAGTTGGGCCAGATGTGGTGGAGGCCTGCCCTGGCACAGTTCCGAGGAGAATTCCCTGTAGACTGGGATTGTATCCACTGCTGGTAGACCCGTATGACCGTACGCTTCCATACACCTGAAGATCCAGCTATTTCCTTCACACTATGGTCTTTGGCCACGCCCACATGCAGTCACTCCTTTTAGCCAATCATTAACATCTGCTCTGGAGCGTTTACCACACATGGATGAGACATTCCCTGCACTGGACCACCTCTTCCCAATCTATGGATCCCGTCACTCACACCACACAGTGATTTATAGCCCCATCTGCAGGAGCCTGAAGTTACTACCACCTTAAACACACATGGTTGATAATAAACGAATGAGAATGGGCGGATATGATGTGCATAAGTGATGAGCTGGTGTGGAACCTAAACCGAACCTGTAGGGGATACAGAACGGCTGGTTAATGGGTTTTACCTAAACCAACAGAGGACAGGAAAAAGCAGGACGCTGGCTCTTTAATGAAGAAAGGAGTGAAAGTGTAAACAGGAGCAGCGTTAAACAAACAGCAGCCTCTCCGCGATCACGCGCTTCGAGTTTCCTTCAAGACCTGCTCGAGTATTTCCCAGCAGAACACTTCAAATTAAAGCCGAACGTTTAGAAGCTCCAGCACCGCGTCTCAGTCCCAGGAGGCGTTTCATTAGCGGCATATTAATCTCCATCTGATATTTACCCCAGAAACAAATACCATCACACTCATTACAAACTACACAGGGGGCGGGGTTACAGGAGAGAAATACACGAGACAGGAGAAAAGGAAAGGAAAGAAAAAGATAAAGAGAGTGAGACTTAAAGCTGTAGAAAGAAAACAAGGGAGAGAGTTACAATACAGAAAGAAAAGAAAAAAAGGAAGAATGAAGAAAAAGAGACAGATAGAGGACGACAGGGAGAAAGGGGGAGAGACAGGCAAAGAGACAGACAGAGGGAGGGTTAGAGACAAAGAGGCAGAAATGGAGAAAGGGAAAGACAGACAGAGAGAGAGAAATAGACAGAGACAGGCAGAGAGACAGACAGAGAGAGAGACACAGAGAGACAGAATTGGAGAGAGAGAGAGAGAGAGAGACAGAATTGGAGAGAGAGAAACACAGAAATAGAGAGAGAGAAAGAGAGAGAGAGAGAGAGAGGGACAGAATTGGAGAGAGGGAGAGACGGAGAGAGAGAGAGACAGAATTGGAGAGAGGGAGAGATGGAGAGAGAGAGAGAGAGGATTGGAGAGAGGGAGAGACGGAGAGAGAGAGAGACAGACTTGAAGAGAGAGAGAGAGGGAGAGAGAGAGAAAGAGACAGAATTGGAGAGAGAGAGAGACAGACAGAGAGACAGACAGAGAGACAGATAGATATGCATACAGAGAGAGAAAGAGAGAGAGACAAACAGACAGAAACAGAGAGAGAGAGACAGAATTGGAGAGAGGGAAAGAGAGACAGAGAGAGAGAGAGAGAGAGACAGAAATAGAGAGAGAGAGAGAGAGGTAGAGAGGTAGAGAGAGAGCGAGAGCGAGAGAGAGAGAGAGAGAGAGAGAGACAGAATTGGAGAGAGGGAGAGACGGAGAGAGAGAGAGAGAGAGACAGAACTGGAGCGAGGGAGAGACGAAGAGAGAGAGAGAGACAGAATTGGAGAGAGGGAGAGACGGAGAGAGAGAGAGACAGTTTTGGAGAGAGGGAGAGACGGAGGGAGAGAGAGACAGAATTGGAGAGAGGGAGAGACGCAGGAAGAGAGAGACAGAATTGGAGCGAGGGAGAGACGGAGGGAGAGAGAGACAGAATTGGAAAGAGGGAAAGACAGAAAGAGAGAGAGAGAGACAGAACTGGAGCGAGGGAGAGACGAAGAGAGAGAGAGACAGAATTGGAGAGAGGGAGAGACGGAGAGAGAGAGAGACAGTTTTGGAGAGAGGGAGAGACGGAGAGAGAGAGAGACAGTATTGTAGAGAGGGAGCGACGGAGAAAGAGAGAGACAGAGTTAGAGCGAGGGAGAGACGGAGGGAGAGACGGAGAGAGAGAGACAGTATTGGAGAGAGGGAGAGACGGAGAGAGAGAGAGACAGAATTGGAGAGAGAGAGGGGGAGAGAGAGAGAGACAGAGTTAGAGCGAGGGAGAGACGGAGGGAGAGACGGAGAGAGAGAGAGACAGAGTTAGAGCGAGGGAGAGACGGAGGGAGAGACGGAGAGAGAGAGAGACAGTATTGGAGAGAGGGAGAGACGGAGAGAGAGAGAGACAGAATTGGAGAGAGAGAGGGGGAGAGAGAGAGAGACAGAGTTAGAGCGAGGGAGAGACGGAGGGAGAGACGGAGAGAGAGAGAGAGACAGAGTTAGAGGAGGGAGAGACGGAGAGCAGCCTGAAGGTGTTGGGAGTCCTGTCTCTGCTCTGTTCTCTCTAATGTGAGTGATTAGCGTGCGGTTAAATTTGATTAGCCTCTCTCTCGCTCGCCTCTAATTGAAAAGGCTTCAGCGTGCGGAATCAATATCACGCACTCCAACACGCTCCCACACACCCTGATTACAGGCATGAGAACCTGCAACCCCCCCCCACACACACACACACGGAGGTGTGTGAGGGAACGTGATGATTGACTATTCATGGAAGTCCCTGCCGTGTCTGTGAGGGGCTTTTTGATCACAGCAGGAGGCTGGACACGCAGACGGCTCAGCATGGTCCAGCAGGTCCAGAGGAACCGACAGTTAGCACTGCGCGCACAGTCTGAAGGGAACGCCTGCACGCAGACACGTTGTGGGGCTGAAGGGAACTCAGGGACCGCCAGGGGCCCGAGTGAGGAAACTACGAAATGCAGCAGAGAGGAAGAATGTGAGACACAGCACATATATGACCTCACCGTTCCGTAGTGGAACATCTACTGCACACGTAGCTCCGCTATTGAGCTACACATACAGAAGTCTGTCTCTCAGTATGGCGTTGGGCCGCCGTGTTCGCTAACCCAACACGCCAGACGTCTCGGTATGGAGCTGTAGAGGTTCCTAATGGAGTCCTGTGATAATCCATCCCATGCAGCTTGAACATCCTCACACAGTTCCTGCAGATAGTGCGGTAGGGGTGGGGGTGGAGGGACACCAGGCCTTCTGGACGTGTGACACCAAACCGCTCATCTTGGTGCTGACCACGGTGCCTCCGCACACGGATTCGTTGGGCGTCTCCACCAAGACTAAAGCGGGACTCGTCACTGAAGATGACCCGCTGCCATTCTGAGTCACTCCATGACAGTCTGGTACGACACCACTGCAGTCTTTTGGTGACGGTGACGTGGTGTTAAGGACAAGTCGTGGTAACGGTCTGTTGTGCATGTAGTCCTGCCGTGGTGCAGCCGTCTGACAACGGTGCTGCACTAACCAGGAGGGACTCATGAGGACCACCACTGCTCACCGGATGCCTACAGTTGTCGGCTGTTGGGGTCAGTCAGGTAACGGCGATGAGGACCGTCCTTGCTAAACGTCTCAAGCGAACCACTGCTCCACTTCCCAATCAATGTTACAGGTACGTGACGCCCACAACCCATCCTCCATGTCGGAAAGACGTGATGTGTAGGAAGTCGTTAGCATGGGTGCAAGGTTGTAGGTGTTGTGGGGTTCTCCAGGAGAATCTGCGGGGGGGCCTAGTCGCTCTAGTCGTTACGCCTCTGGTGCAACGGTGTGGTAGGTGTGTGTCGTCAACAGCCAATTAAAACTCCAGGAGAATTTTCGGCTCTATTCGGGGGCTGGATCACAAGCTCTAGGACGCTCTCTCCGGGCTTTCAAAAGGTACTCATAATTGTCACCATCCAATTATCGGCGCCAATCAATCAGCCAATTAAAACTCAGAAACCAGGAGCCCATTTCGGTTAGAGTTATACCTATAATGCCGAGGCATCGCTCTCACATAACCTTTTAGAGCTTAGAGTTAACACTCATAATGAGCGTAGGAACTTCAAAACAGTACATACCACGCTAACCCGCGTCAGAGCACTGTCCAGCAGACGTGCCAGTAACTACATCCAGCGCCATTCATACCTATTGAGAAACTGTAGAACAAACTCAGTCTATACCACAGTAACCTACATTTAGAGCTTAGAGTTATACACTCCACCTAATGAGAAAACTGTAGAACAGACTCAGTCTACTACGCACGGTGTCTACATTGTAGAGCTTAGAGTTATACACTCGACCTAATGAGAAACTGGTAGGACTCGTCACAGAACTACAGTCTATACCACAGTAGAACAGGATCCCAGTCTATACGTACTTTAGAGGCTTAGAGTTATACACTCCAACCTAATGAGGAATTGTAGAACAGACTCAGTCTATACCACAGTACCTACATTAGAGTTTAGAGTTATACACTCAATCTAATGAGAAAATGTCGAAACAGACTCAGTCATATACCACAGTACCTTACATTTAGAGCTTAGAGTTATGCACTCCCACCTAATGAGACAACTGTAAGAAACAGACTCAGTTCTATACCACAGTACCTACATTTAGAGCTTAGAGTTATACACTCGACCTAATGAGACACTGTAGAACAGACTCAGTCTATACCCACTAGTACCTACATTTAGAGCTTAGAGTTATACACTCCACCTAATGAGAACCTGTAGAGAACAAGACTCAGTCTATACCACAGTACCTACATTTAAAGAGCTCTAACAGTTATACCACTCGACCTAATGATGAAACTGTAGAAAGAACAGACTCAGTCTATACCACAGTTACCTACATTTAGAGTTTAGTTATACACTCGATCTAATGAGACACTGTAGAACAGACTCAGTCTATACCACAGTACCTACATTTAGAGCTTAGAGTTATACTCCCGACCTATTGAGAAACTGTAGAACAAACTCAGTCTATACCACAGTATCTACATTTAGAGCTCAGAGTTATACACTCGACCTAATGAGAAACTGTAGAACAGACTCAGTCTATACCACAGTATCTACATTTAGAGCTTAGAAGTTAGACACTCGACCTAATGAGAAACTGTAGAGCAGACTCAGTCTAAAGTATCACATTTAGAGGCCCTAGAATAAGGACCACTCGATCTAATGGAGAAACGTAGAGACAAGACTCAGTGCTAAACCACAGTACCTAGAGTTTAGAGTTATACATTAGACCTAATGAGGAAACTGTAGAACAGGGACTCAGTCTCTATACCACAGTACCTACATTTAGAGATTATAGTTATACACTCAACCTATTGAGAAAACTGTAGAACAGACTCAGTCCTATACCACAGTACCTACATTTAGAGCTTAGAGTTATACACTCAACCTAATGAGAAACTGTAGAACAGACCTCAGTACATACCACAGTACTACATTTAGAGCTTTAGAGTTATACACTCAATCTAATGAGAAACTGTAGAACAGACTCAGTCTATACAACAGTATCTACATTTAGAGCTTAGAGTTATACACTCAACCTAATGAGAAACTGTAGAGCAGACTCAGTCTATACCACAGTACCTACATTTAGAGGTTAGAGTTTTACACTCCACCTAATGAGGAACTGTAGAACAGACTCAGTCTATACCACAGTACCTACATTTAGAGCTTAGAGTTATACACTCGACCTAATGAGAAACTGTAGAACAGACTCAGTCTATACCACAGTACCTACATTTAGAGCTTAGAGTTATACACTCGACCTAATGAGAAACTGTAGAACCGACTCAGTCTATACCACAGTACCTACATTTAGAGGCTTAGAGTTATACACTCGACCTAATGAGAAACTGTAAAACAGACTCAGTCTATACCACAGCACCTACATTTAGAGGCTTAGAGTTATACATTCGACCTAATGAGAAACTGTAGAACAGACTCAGTCTATACCACAGTACCTACATTTAGAGGCTTAGAGTTATACACTCGACCTAATGAGAAACTGTAGACCAGACTCAGTCTATACCACAGTACCTAGATCATTACCTACTAATGAGTTAGATACAGAGCAGGTATAGAGTTATACACTCGACCTAATGAGAAACTGTAGAACAGACTCAGTGTATACCACAGTACCTACATTTATAGCTTAGAGTCATACACGTGACCTAATGTGAAACTGTAGACCAGACTCAGTCTATACCACAGTACCTACATTTAGAGGCTTAGAGTTATACAGTCGACCTAATGAGAAACTGCTGAACAGACTCAGTCTATACCACAGTACCTACATTTAGAGGCTTAGAGTTATACACTCTGACCTGTTGAGAAAACTGTAGAACAAACTCAGTAAATACAACAGTATCTACATTTAGAGCTTAGAGTTATACACTCGACCTCCTAGATGGAGAAACGTGTAGAACAGACTCAGTACATACCACAGTACCTACATTTAGAGTTTATAGAGTTTAAGAGACACTCGGACCAGTAATGACAGTTACAACTGTAGAGTGACAGACTCGAGTAGCATAGCCTACCGACCAGTAGTAACCCTACATTTAGGAGCTCTACTAGAGTTATACAACTCGAGCATCGTATATAGAGAACACACTGCAGAGTAGACAACAGAGCTGTCAGTTATAATCTATCCATCCGAGTTTAACCATATAAATTTAAGAAGCCTTGTAGACGGATCTATCACGATCTGACAGAGACCACCTAGACTGAGAACTTTGTGACAACAGGAATCCGCGGAATACCTACCATTTAGAGTGAACCTGTATAGATATTATTCAGGGTACCTCATAGCAGCCCACACTGGAAGGCTTCCTCCTGACTCTGTAATGCTTCTTCTTTCAGTTTTGAGCCAATTAACCGCCACACTGATGTGTCCTTTAAACTTCGGCTACGCCTAGAAACCACCTGGCTTCACGAGACAGAGCCACCGAAGGGCTTTTTCTACACGCATGCGTTGTCTTCATACCATCGGGTATGGGTTTTTGTACTGAAGGGTCACATGGGGAGAAATAACGAGGCAGCAGCCTACAGAAGAGTAATCCGAAGAGGCGATAAAACTCCCACAGCGTTTTCTGGGAACTCACTGGCATCCTTTACCACAGACGCTGTGGCCGGCAATGGAGCGGAGAAAAGGACACGGATACAGTCCATTTGTTCATCCAGAGCAGACTGGTCCGCCACACACACACGCCACGATCTTCTTTTTTCACATTACCACACACTCGAGACTGGAAAGAAGAAACACACACAGGGAGCACATCAGGACCGAAACACACACTGTAAAAACTCCACATTTCTCTTCCACCCACATCACAGTCACACCGCCAACGGTGTCCCCAGGGGTTCGTGGGTAATGGGTAGTTTAACCAGCAGAGCCAGGACATGGCACGCAAGCCCATTACTCTTCCAGGCCTTAATGGCAGTCATCAGTCAACACGAGGAAGCCAAAGCTAGTTGAGACGCTAATGCTTAAGGAGAGGCATGCTATTCCCTTCGTCGCTCTTGGTATTTTTTCAACACACAGCGCACGATTTAGCATGTCAGGCTAAAGCTAATGCATTGGTCGCTGGGGCCAAAGGTTTCTCAAGGGGGCGATAGAGAAAAAAAACACAAAACACTCACCTTCCCACTTCATCACAATCTCAAACAAATCTCAAAGGTCCTACCTACCCACTTGCAGTCTCACGGTGTTTATCACGCACCAATGGTGTTTATCTACACCATCTTTCTTGTACAGGATATAAGTCACCTAGTTCTCTCTCAGGGGATGGGGACGAGGAAGAAATTTATCCGAAATTATCTCAAACCAGACCATGTGAACATAGCCCCCCATAACGAATCAGTTATCCATAACGGATCAACATCGTGGACAATAATAATTAACTAAGCTACAGAAGGCTATTCAATATACAGTTGGCCGATCTCAAATATCAACACCTGCCTCGCACGCAACCCATGAGGGAAGGTTTTGTACTGTTAGCCTGATCTTCTAGATGCCAGGGCTGATAAAGTGACTGTACTAAATGTACTACCGTTGCTACTACGACCTGACCTATTAGCTGGCTGACTGGCTGAGCTACTCCATACTGGTTATAGCACTACTACTAAATAACTAGTACGTTAGCACCACAACTAAACTTACCTACTACTAGATGCCATGTTACTAGTACTACTGCAGAGGAACCTTACACAACTAGGACCTTACTGCTAAGACACCTACATAGTCGATACTGATCTATCCACATCGAATTACCATCATACAACCACAACTGTGACCGGCCGCTAACCTACTCCAAACTGCGTTAGGCACGACATACTCGCAAGTACTACTGTTCTCAGTCCAACTACTGACGCCCCCACACTCAGACTATATCAGCACTCACCTCAGTCACTATTGTACAGTGAATCTAACTCACATAACCCGTCGTTATAGACCACTACTACTGGACCTCACCCTCTACTAGCACACCGTTGAGCATCCTCCTACTACTACCTTTAGCACTACTACTGATGCTACGTATGACTACTGTGTAGCACTAATAGTTACGTACTAGCTCTACGCCCACATAGTACCCGTCCGTTCGAATCAGACCTCCCCACTACGTCTTATCGCCACTACGAATACTACTGACTACCTAACCGTTAGTCCACTACTAGTACTACGGGTTAGTCACTGACTAAACTACCACTACGCTTAACACTACAACCTACAAACTCCACTACTACAAACCGTTAGCACTACTAGTTACTACTTGTTAGCACTACTAGTTAGTACTGGTAGACAATACTTACTACTACCGTTAGCACTACTACTACCCACTAAGTTAGCACCACTGCTGCTACTACTACTACCGTTAACGCTACTGCTGCTACTACTACTACTGTTAGCACTACTGACCATACTACTGTTAGCCTACCTACTACTCTTAGCACTACGATAAAGATATCGCTAACCAGATTATCACTCTTTCTCCTCTCAGTAGGAAATAGTTAGCATTGATCTACCCTTAGCTAGCCTCAATCCGAATGATTACTCTTTCTCCTCTTGTTTAGGGAATGGCTATCAGTTCGGCGTAATGTAAGCAAGCTTGCCTGATGATCCCTCTATTCTCTCTTGTTAGAATTAGCTCGTGCCGTTAGGCTATCGCTAACTGGATACCTTAGGGATGGCTCTGTCTCTTCCCCAAGGAACAGCTAATCCCGGGGACCATAAAGATACCTTTCCCTGAAGGACCACTTTGTTTCTATCTCATCGTCAGGCTTATCGCTAACCAGATTACCTGGGGACCGCT
>JAMWET010006898.1:0-73166 GCA_024036415.1 Prochilodus magdalenae | reverse complement strand
GTTCTCTCATCTGCTGATTCTTCATGTCACCATCTCGATGCCTATCCACACTACAATATAGTACGCGCCTCTCTCTTTGTTTCACTGCTTGCTCGATGCAAGTAGAACTACTTTCAACGGCCTACAATTGCTGAAAAGTCCAGGCCAGCATGAAGCAGGTAGAATAACCAGGAGGGAAGCAAAACTGAGAATGGAGAAGGTAAAACATACTAAACCTCGTTCAACAAAGACCTACGATTGTGTGTGTGTGTGTGTGTGTGTGTGTGTGGGGGAGAGAATAGCTATATGGGTTGTCAATGATAGATTTTATCCACTAACTACTTCCTATAGATATTCCCTGGATTCAAATTCAGTCTGTCCCACGTTGATTTCAGTATGTTTATCCACAGCGATGTACCATTGTCTGTTTGCCACAAACCACTCACTAGTATTGTGGAACAACCTCTTACTGACAGTTTAGACCAAGATCTGCTTTGTCCACAGTGATGGAGGAAAAGAGGATGGCCAAAGTATAACCATCTGAGGTTGAAGCATGTTCGTGAGTATTGCTATTGTTATGTACAAGTACATAGTACACTAGGTTAGCGAGGTCCGTATCTCTATGGCGAGTAGTCGAATCCTCATGACACTCTATGCTCTCAGGTTAGAATACCGTCGGTCCCACAGAAAAGAATCGAGGATCCTCCAAAGAAGGGCACTTTACAGGAGAGATTCAAAATAACCGCCTTCTTTCATGTTGAATTCAACGCTCAATGGAACCCAACGTTCATTGGACAGTGTCGATATGCAGGACGTTTTTTGCACTGTATTAGTCTCTTCCTATTTTTTTCTTTTTTGGTTTGTTAGATGACGGGACTGCTTACACACTATGCAGCTCAGAGGAACGTTGTAATGGTATATCAGCCGTATTATTCATTTGCTTATTCTGTCATCATTCAAGCATTGATTGAGATCCTCTTGATGAAAATCCAGGACTGTTTAAGCTACTTTAAACCTGCACATCTGTAATCACAATCATGCCACACTCAAATGAGACCTTACATTTTCCTGTTCTGCCCTTGTTCTGATGGACGTGAACATCACCTCAACTCCAGTTGAGTGGCGCTCTGTTGTAAGTAATAAGCCAAGATTTTTTGATTTGTTGATTTCTTTGGAACCACCAAAAATTGACACCACCCATGTTGGTGTTCAGCTCAGAGTCTCCGTATCACCATAGGTAGCCAATGACCCCCTGACGTGACCATTCCACAACCAGAATCATCATCAGCACTAGTACATTTTCTTTATCGCCATAGCATGTGTTGCTCAATGTTAATATTGTCTACCTACCTTTACAGCATTCCATATCAATTTAGCATATCTTATTCATGGAACAACAAAAATTATATTTCTGTTCATTTCATACCATTTTACTTCTGTTCCCCACACATAATCATCAGTGATCAAATCGAAATTGTCGCATCAGCCGAGTGCACTACTCTTCTGTTGGATTAACAGATCACATTGTGGCAGTCGTGTGGCTTGGCAGAGTTATAGGCACCTCGCCTTGCGCGCATGGAGGTTGACCGGTTTCCATTCGCCTGTCTGGACAGTAATCGACTGAGGTTGTCCCTCGAGCAAGAGCGCCTCAACCCTCCCAACTGCTCCCCGGGCGCCGTGGACGCAAGTGTGTCTGCCTACTGCTCCGGGTAAGGTGGTGGCTCACTGCCACCCTAGTGTGTTTCTCGGTTCCCTAGTGTAGAGTGTGTATGTGGGTGTCTTCACTTCACCAATAGGTTACTGCAGAAACTCAATGTGACCCACGGTGCGATCAGTAAGAGAATCATAGAAACCCATAAAAAAAATTAAATATTAATAGCACAGTGAAGATGTTAAATGCATCTCAGGCTTTAAAACTCTACACTGGAAAAGAGGCTGTGATAAAGGGTTTTCCCTGGCTGCATCTCATCACGGTAGAACCTATGAATAATGACTTTCCTTCCTCCATCCTGTTCATGATATGTTTTTTTTTACAAGGCAGCACTTGGGCACTTACATGAAAAGGCGAATGCGCATGGAGTTATTGGTTTCTGAAACGCACCCTACACCACAAACAAGCAATCCAATCCTCCTCAAGATGACACAACAATATCATACAGAAAAATATGAAATGCAAAGTGTGGGGAGATGAAAGCTTATAAGAAAGGCGTTTAATGGCTTAAATTGCAGGTAAACTGCGTGAGACAAGGAACAGGAATGGGGCTCGAGTGTGCTACGGCCCAGGCAGAGTGGATGAGTCAGTAGACTTTTGCTTAGGCTACAGACTTGTATAGGCGTCTCCACTTTGCAGATCAAGCTGTCGTTCAGCTGAGAGACCTGCCATGCTTCACCCAATGCCAACCGGCATTCAATTTCAATCCTGTTCTTCTCTCGAGCTGTTCAACTGGTCACGTGATGGGCTTTTCTCCAGCCGGACCCATTACACACAATATACAAAATTGTCAATACAGTATGATTACAATGCAATATAGGAAATACTGCAAGTACAAGGAAGTGTAATATAATATATGCAATAAATACAATAAAATATCATATGGTACAGTGCAATATAATACATGAAGTACCAATAAAGCACAGTTAAAAGTAACAGTATAATGTCCATTAACATACAATACAAGGCAATGCACTACAGTACATTACAGTATACAATGCAATATGATTCAATACGGTACAATGCAGCACAAATCAGTACAGTAGAATACAATGCAATGCCCAGAAACAGTTAATACAGTCCAGTAGCAGTGCAATATAATGATAATGCCAATATGATAAGCAGTAATAAATCAGTATATGTGACTGTATTGAATGTAATACAATGTAATGCCATACAAGGCATACAGTAAGTACAATGCAATACAATACAATGAGATTGTTAAACACTTTCCTACATTACAGCACAAGGCAATCAATCCAATACAATCCAAAGAAATGTAGTACAATACCATCAATACTGTACAGTACGTATACAGTACAGTGGCATGCAATACAGTACAATGGGAATGCAATGTACAGGTACAATATAATTTTTCTGCAGTACGATACCAGTGGCCTGTACTATGTATAGTTTATAGTCTATAGCTAACATTATAATACTGCTGGGGTCCGTCCGGTACCGACCCATTTTAGGTTTTTTTGCATACTGCACAACATGTTTTATTTATAATACGCTGTTATTTTTTAATTTGTATTTTGTATTTGTAAATCTGTGCTGTTTTTGTGAAACCGCACTATTATGCAGTGCAAATACAGTACAGACAATAAGTACAGTACAATTCAGTACAGTACACACATACAATAGCAACACAGTGGTAGGCAGTACAGTACCGTCACCATTCACTCGCATGTGACGTGTATACAATTTTTGTTACATTGCTGGTACGATCCCGTTCTCTAGTGTACAATGCAGGCAGCTTACTGGTACACTATATGCGTACTTATGAGGCAATGCAAAAGTACCAGTACTAACTAGAGTTACATAGTATTCGTACGTACAATACAATACAATCAATACATATACAATACAATACAATACATACCATGTCAATACTATAGTTCAAACAGTAGAATTACAGTATAGCACATATTTAAGTACAATAGCAGTAACAGGCAATACAGTAGTGTTGCAGCAGATGTTATTTATTATTAGTCACTCGCTGCAGTGTGCCGACTACCGTACATTAATGTGCATAATGAATAGATGTGTCACAAGTGATTAACCTTCATTATTTCGCCACACAACCTTGGTTGCCTTCCTATAACTTCCTAAGTCCATGCATGGCTCGTTTATGCATGAGAGTTTAATGATTAAACTTGTAGCTGTTTGAAGGAGGGGGCAATGAGTTATTGGGAGAACCTAAATGCATTGTAACATTCTACTGTGAGGTATAACATATGTTTTTCATTTGTGGAATAACCAATCTTTTTTTTGTCACCCACAGAACTCTTACCAAATGCCATTATGTCTCGCGTTCGTCGCTCTCCAACACTAAATCAGCAGGTTTTGTAATGTTATCATATAACAGTTATCTTCACTTGCTTTATATCTGAGAGGAGAACCAGAACCGATAAATCTCGAGTCTGCACTCTGCCCTCATTAAGCTACTTACCTTTTACGTAGCACATCGAGTCTAGAGTTCCTACTGACTAGTCTTCCACTGATGGACGGTCAGCACTGCCATGCTATCTTCACCGGTGCTAGCTTCCTACAGGAGTTATGCCTGGTGGGTCTGTGCTTATCCTTCGGACGTTAGCGCCCTCACCGGCCCTGTGATTGAGACACTCGCTGCTGGTAATGAATGAAATCTAGCCAGTACAGCAGGATGCTACCCAGTGTCCACAGGCCCGGTCGTTCCTGCTTCATTTACACACCGCCATGCACCTGATACAACCTTCAAATCTTACCTTACACACTATCGGGTTGTATCTTTGTATCGATAATCTACTCCCCCCCGTTTTGTGCTCGATCGATTGAGGCGTGCATCGACTCACATTCAAGTCACATCACCCGCGACTGTACCCCCGATACCTCTCTCTGACATGCGATGTCACTCTGGCCTTGCCAGTCCTACTATGAATTAAGGAAGGTGAATGCTCGCTCCCATGCCCTATTGACAGCGCTAACCAACGATCATATTTTACCCCCCGTTTTCTCGCGCCGACTCCGCTGAGACGGTTATCTTCAAGGCCGGAGAGCGTGCAGGAAGGCCGTATAAACTCCGTTACTCAACGCAATGATGCTGTTCTAAGTCGCTAACACGCCTGGACTGCTCCAATTCAAAGCAATTAAACCTTTTCTGCCTTCCCTGTTTCCTCATTTTTAAGGCCTGAATTTCAGGTAATAGCTCCATTTCAATGCTAATAAACACACAACCTGGAATATACCAACCTCACCAACATATCACTATTATCGTCCCTAACGCTGTGGTGACACTGTGGGTAATGTCTTCCAAACCATTTCAACAAGGGGTTTTTCTTCTCCTGAGGCCAATATTGTCTGAGAACTTCTGACTGGTCATCAAGGTTGAGTCTGGTGGCTGGGTTTTTTACATAAATATTCAGGGTTTTTAGGGTGATGATAACTTGTATTTTAAAAAAAAAATAAAGGGGACATATCCACCATTTAATAATAAGATATGCCATTTATTGGGATTTTTAAATAATGTCTAATTTTACTCATGATTTACTCTTAAATTAATTTGTTTATCTTCAATATTGATATTAAATAAATATTTTCTTTAAAGAAAACTATTATTTCAATTAAATGGTATATATATATATATATATATATATATATATCTATATATTATATATTATATATATATATATATTTGTTTTTTTTTAAACACGACCTATTTTTCTTTTCATGTGGCATGAAAGTTGGGTGGAGTCTAGTTTTGCCTATTGGTACTATAGAGATGTGTTGTAACATGAAAGAAAAAAAAAAAAAACACATCTGGTCGGTGTCTTTATACATTGCTCCTCACAATTATTGGCCACCACCCTTCGTAATATGTGTTCTTAGGTTTACAATTATATATTTTTTTTAATTAACCTAACACAATGCAAAAAAGAGAAATATCCATAAACCCAGTTGCATTTATTCATGGGAAAGAAGAAATCGTAGAATAGGCCCTCTGTGCCACATCATATTTAATACACCCCAGGGAAACAGGAAGTGATGGGATTACTACTTGTCTGAAGGTTCCTAGGATACTCTGACTAGAAAAGAAGATTTTCGAGGAATAGGTTAGAGGGGCCATAATTGTGTTTAGCAGGTGATTTTAAGTAATTTGTATTTTTTTCTCATGAGTTAAAGTTAAATTTTTCTACAATTTTCCAGTGAGAGTATTATGGCTCCTGCAGTAAAAATGGAATTTATTTTAGGGGGCTTTTTAACATGAGGCGGCCATAATTGTGGGGGTCTGTATTGTCACTGTCCAAGAAGAACCAAGTATCTACTAATGGCAGCTTTACAGGAAAGGCCAAAAACCTAATTTTGTTTCATGTAAGTCATGGACCCCTGCTGTGTTCAAACGATGCTACAGTAAAAATCACCAAAAATGTAGTACCCTGTTTTCGGACAGCAGCGATACCTGGCTTAGCGTGTATCATGGGTCTTTTGAGGTTCATTAACAATGTGTGAATTCTCCTACTCAATCGTGTTTGTTGTATTTTGTGGACTGGTCCTTCTCTAAGTGCCCCCCCAAACGCCATCATCGGTTTACTGGTATGGTTCTCTATCATACCGCTGTGTCTGGTAAACTTCCTGTTTTCTTTGTCCTTCGCTCTTCCTCGTTTAAATGTGGCAGCACTGATATTCTCCCGTCCCTCCCGTGCTCTGCTGGGAAATGTTGCTATTTTCTTTTCCCGAAAGTTCCGACTGAACTTGGGCCCTACTGGCTTTTAGGTTTTCTTGCACACCCTCTGCCTCGGTCACAAATCAATCACAAACAATGTGAGTACAAAGGTTACATACTGAGAATCTGTAGTGCCCTGAATATTTTTAAGTGGCCATGGCGAAGTGCTGTTGTGTAAGTACTTGTGCTGAAAGCTTCGTTGCTGTCCCTTCTTGGTCAGATCTCCCTTGGTAAAAGAGATCTGTGATCTCATGGACTGACCCTGGTTTAACGCGTGTTAAATGTCGCAGTTGTCATATGTAAGGCCCCAAGCAACTCTAAATTGGTGTCGAGGGAGAGATTTGATCGATGCTTGGTCCTTGCACTAATTCTAGGGTCATGTCTCTGGTTGTGGTACTGCCTGTTCTACTGTACTGTACTGTAATGCCTTGCCATGTACAACACCCAGTGTATTGCATTGTACTCTATTGCATTGTAGCCTGCATTGTACTGTGGTAATATCATCATTTGTTTTCATGTACACCGCATACCATTGCATGACATTGGTGTATGTAGCTGTATTGCATGTGTCACTCGTGCGTAATGCATTGTATGCATTCGTACAACTCTAGAGCTGCATTGGACCTGTGTTTACACGAGGTTCGTATTGCATTGTAGCCACATACAGTGCATTGCGTTGTACTGTATGCAATGCTCCTACTTGCATTCATTGCATTGTACATCTGTGGTCCTCCCTCATATTGTATTGGCATTGTACTGAGCCTCCTGCGTATACCTATTGCATTATATTGTAGTCTGTATTGCATTGTACTGTGTTACATTGTATGCATTGTACTATGTAATATTGCATTGGTACTGTTGGAATATTGTATTGCAACTCATTGCATCTCATTGCATTCTAGCTCATACTGCGTAATCAGTGCACTTTTTTGCTCTTGATGTACACCGTGCATTTACATTGCACGAATTGTATCAGTTGGCATCTGCCATTGTCACCATATAGCCTGTGCCATTCTGCGTATCTGTTATCATTCGCAGTTGCCTATGTCATATGTCATTACACTTTGCTTGGTGCTGTGTCCCTCATGTGTATTCTTCTCATTGTCACAGGCATCTCATTGCTTTGTATTCTCGTGACTGTCATGACATTTGCATCGTATGTGTACTGTACTTGTACTGCATTGCAGTATATCCATGATTTCATTCGCATGCGTGTCTTTTGTACCTTCTGGGCGGCGGTCTCACACTGCTGCTCATTGTCATTCAATACGCAGTCACTCTCGATATTTGAGGATGAAATGGAGACTGACCGTTTAACAGCGTGCAACATTTCCTGCAATACTCCATCTTCACCAGGACACTATATACCATTCCTGCTGGTAGATACACAACTCCACTTTATGGGGCAAATTTGGTACATTTGATTACTCTTTCCTGTATGTCCAAAGTTGTGGCTCATCTCTAAACATCAGTGATCGCTTACTGTAAAACATTTTGGCCAAATGTTCCTGTACAACTGCGTTCATAAACTCGGTACGTCATAAACCGCATAGGACTCGATTGCTGACCCAAGCTGATTCCGAGGGCATCTGCCACTGCGTCACGCACAGCGCAAGTAACCACAGAGTAAACGTCTGGCAGTCGGCGGCGCTGCTGCAAACCTACACTCCCGTACTGTCCGATCTCTTCACACTTTGTCTACAAAAGAACCTCTGCAGCTCACTCACATGCACCACGATGCAGCCCTGACAGCTTGGCTCTCTCTATGCACCCTTCGATGCAGATACTGGGCACTACATCTCACGGCTAAAGCCATGAGCGTCTCTTATCACAGGCTGCTGATATTCCGTTGTGCTATATTGACAGCTCATACGTGCGTTCATTCAGTACCCATTGACAGTCCCAGCTCTGGCTTCACATTCTTAAGGTCACCGTGCATGTTAATAACAGTACAGGTCCATGGTAAATACATAAAACCTCTACAGTAGGTGCGATACCATTCAATACAGAGCCATCAGATTCTGAATATATAGATTCATGTGACGTGTCTGATATCATATCTCTAAGGTGTTCTAATCGTGGGATGTGGAGGTCTTCGACCAGTCACGTCTTCCACACATCCAAATTCGCTCTCCGCCATGTCTTTTATGGATGTTAGCCGCTTGTGTTGGAACATGGAAACGGCACTGTCCCGACTGTCCCCCACAGAAAGCTGGTCAAATTAAGAGTTCCTCCGACTGTGGCACTCTAAAAAAGATGAGCTTAAGACAGAAGTTGTACACCTATGAACAACACAACGACACAAGGTACAGCAAGTGATTATTGACCTTGAACCTCCAGTTTACCTCATGTCAGGCAGAAATCATATAGGTTGGATTAGAGGGCTTGGCATGCCATCGCAAACCCCTGCATGAAGGCATCTTTTTGGCCTGCTTGAGTTTCCTTTCACTACAGCACCATCAATAACTAAATACTTTACTGCCCAGCTATCCAGTCCCCATGTTAGGGGGTGAGAGTCCAGACCAGGCATTTTTCACACATGCACGAAACCCCACCTACAAATAGACTACACGAAAGACGGACGTTGGCCTGCACAGTAAACAGATGACACTGATGAATAGATTCTTTCTGGCATGCAAAGTGTAGCTTTGAACAAGCTTCAAATTTCCTAACATAGTCCGTATGGGCCAATTGGAACAAACCTTGCATCCCATTTTCTTACACACATTCGATAGCAACCCCGTGACGCTTGTCACTTAGTTACATAGTGTGTGACAAACTTCTTGATAACACACCATGAAAGTCTAGCCGCATAGTTCCTTGTGGGTACTAAAGTTCTGAGTTATAGTTAGAACATGCATTTTTTTTGTTGCTCCATTCCTCCTTCATAAAGTTGCCTTAGTTGCGAGATGCAGGTTTCTTCTTCCACAACACCACTGATTAATGATACTACCATCGAGACGATGGTTTCAGTTATATATAAATAGTGATATGCATTTTGCCATTCGTATACAAACAATACTCTGTGTCTCTAGGAACAACGTTTGTCCATACCTTGATATCCATGGGTTTCCCTTTCAAATGCCAATATTCATTTTGTCGTTAGTCATACACCTAAAAATATTATCTCAAGACTTTGTATCCAATTTTAAACATTCCGCATACGCAGAATAAAGCATACTGCTTCTGTACAGTTAAAATCTGGCATCAATCATATTTTTTATTTTTATTTATTTTTTTTATAAAGTCCGGCAGGTGAACTGTGCTACTAGACAGTTTATGAAAGAAGTTTGAGAGAAGGGACCCAGGCCCAAAACTCAACTAAACTGCCTCCCACTCTGCAGGTCTTATGCCCCTTATGGATGTCCCTGTCCCCAGCTACGTTTGAGGTGTGGATCCAAACAAGCAAACAACCAAACCTTCAATGGTTTCTTAGTTTGTATTGTATGTTCTACTGTGGTGCTGTACTGTATCCATCAACACCCTACTCACTCACCTCTGCAATGGCACCCATTTTTCACTTAAAGTGTGATGAAGGACCTGTCCTCCATCTCTGCTTGTATTCTCCATTAGGCTTAACAACTGCCCCACCGCTCAAACCTCACTGACCGGACACAGTTAGGACGGAATCCGGTGTCGTGTGCTTCTCCAGTATTCCGGCTACGTTAGCGATAGACAAAGGAATAGATAGATACACACACTTCCTCAGATAGCACTCAGCCGGCTATGATTGATGACTAAGAATTGATAGAATACCGGCCATCAGGCTAGGTAGGGAATACGAATCATGATGTGTGAGGTGTAGGGATGAACTCCGTGCTGTTCTGCACTTGTGTAGTCTTGCCAGCGGCCTCGTTCCTTCAGGCCATTCACAGGTGTAGCACAGGTGGAGGAGATTGCGGGCGTAGGTGGAGAAGACCTGTTTGGTTAGGCAACCCGTTGTCTCTCATGTAAACTAACCGGTTGTATTTATTCAGTATCTCACATCAATGCAGTATTCCTCATCTTACACAGCCGCACCTGATCCCATGGCTGCCGTTTCCCATCTGGAAAGCCAAACGACAACCAATTTGGGCCATCCGACGTCGGCCTTCATTTACGTGCTGTTGCGGAGGAGAATGCTCACTCGAAACACCGTGTCAGCCCTCGCATGTGTGACTCCCGTGGCACCGCTGCCAGAGACTGGCCATCATTAAAAACCGAGCCGATCTTCCCGTTTAACGGCCTGTCATGTCACAGTAAACTAGCCAGATTTGTGCTGCACTGGCCAGCGTTTCTTTCTGACCCAATGGCTGCACATTAGAACACACAGACTGTGCTGTGGAGACCAGATCAATACTGTCTCTAGTTGTGGTTGACGGTGCGTTCCTGTCACTGCATACGGGAACTGAGATGGGACAAGGTCGGTCATCCCTCACAACAACAAGCGAGGCGACTGCCGGCGCGCCATTATATTCCTCTGAGTTCTGGTTCTTTATCTGATGTCTAGCAACTCCACTGACTCCAAACACCGCAGCTGCTGTTCCATGCGTGCGTCAAACAAACAAGCAGCTTTCTTTCTGAGAGCAGTAACCGTGTTAAAATGTGCGCAGAAGTCTGACCTCTTCAATTAGTTCTGAGAAGCTTGTGAACGATCAACATCAGATTTACACTTCTGAAAACAACAGCATCCCTGTATCTGCGTACAATCTGAACCAATCATACTTTCTGTTCTGCAGTCTGCTTCATCTGAGAACGTGTGGAGCTTCAAAAAATGCATAGCAACGTCCATGTAGGTCCATTCAGCTAGATGCTCAGCATTGGTGTTCCACTCTTGCATTGACCTATGCACATGTGCAACACTTCTGGGTGACGCAGTACTGTCACAAGCCTGAACACTGTGCAGCTACTCTAGCACGCAAAGAGCTTTGTATATCTACTTCAAAATGGCATACTACATAATACTCAGCAGACTAAACCTACCCTAACAGTAGTATGTAGCTCATGTGACCGAGACTGAATAGCATGTGGTTCTAAAGTCCCGGATGCACATGTTCCTACTCCAGTCCAGATGCTTCTAGTGCACAGGTGGGCTATCTTCATGGTGTACTGATCCCATCATGCACGCGGCCTCACCAGCTCTCAGCTTGCTTTAGCGCAAAATGGCACTGGCGGCTCAACACTGGGAGCTAAACGCAGCCCCTTCCGGTATACACTTTGGGGTGTAGTGATTGTAGTGGGGGTGTGTATTTTCATCAGAATGGCCTCAGAAAGTTTAAATATACAGTCTGAAGATTAATAAAAGATGAACTCGCTTTAGAGGATCAGTTTTAGACAAGTGGAATAGCCGAGTGGGAGCGCAACAGCTAGGCTTCACCGATTCTCAGGTGCCATGAGCACCGTTTACAGCAGCTAGCTCCTAAACGTGGTGGATACAGCTAGACGCTACAGCTCTTGCGGTCAAATGTGCAGGGTACAGACTGGTCTATGTGTCCTGTATTAGCCATCGCCTACCTGCTGCATAGGTCAATCTTTACTACTGTAACTGTATACCACACACGGGGCGTACACGTGTGTACATACTAACTTGTAAGTATAAAGTGTGGGTGAGTTATACATACGCGGACTGACCATTTCGAATACAGCTCACTGTGGTGTACTGACAATGCACAGGTCGACTTTGTCTGGCGTCATGCTTCTGTGCTTCTTTCTTTCCATGCGCTGTTTGTTCTGATGACTACTGTCGCCGCTACATCCACCAATCCTGAACTGTCTTTCCAAGTCATTGGGCTCAAGAGTTTATTGAGTGCTCGTCCCACATGTTTTGTAACTTCAGGAAAGCTTAGGATAAGTATCATACTCCCTTGCTATTGTCACACAGTCCTTTTGGAGAGGTGTGCTCAATGCGTTTACCACACACCTATGAGACTATATGGAGCTCTGGTTATTATCTTGTCTATTGTGCATCCTATTGTTTGTTCTTTCCCTTCTAACTTGTTTACCTGAAGTTGTCATCCAGTTTGGTGTTTTTTAGCCCTGCCCTGCATTTCGTCCTGATCCTGTCTCTTCCACATGAATCACATCTAATTGGCTGGTGTCGTTCTTGACAACGTGATGCTTCTTTTGCCTCTGTGGAACCATCTCTAAATCCTCCAAATGTTGATACAGTGACTGTGTCTATCAACTCTCTTACTCAGAAAAGACCAATAGTAAATTGTTCACTTGCGAGAGATGGCGACAAAATGCCTTCACAAGGTGGCTCTATGTGCAAGCTGCCATTGTGATGCATAGATAAGCCCATTGGTTAGTCGGGGGTGATCTGATATCAGATTATACTAGTACTAGGTGTTGGGTAAGGACATGAGCATAAGTCACTATGTCTATAAATAGTGGCTTTCTGATACAAATATTCCGGACAAATTCTATTCTACTCTATCTAAATCTATCCTATCTATCTATGTAAATATAAAGTTTTTCACTCTCTGAGCAGAAATCTCTAGTTCAGTAGCCCTTACTGCACCAATCCTTCAGTAGTATGTGTAATGCTATATTATGAATGTCTGTACAGAGATTGATTCATATATCATATGTATGCCTATGACAACATGGTGAACAAATGTGGAAATGTTTCATGCTGTTGATAGTATTTTCAGATTTATGAACTGATTAAAAGAGATCCAAATTCCCCCCTCTGTAAACCTTCATTTCTATATTGCCAGCACAATGATCCCGAAAATGTTGAACTTCACTTTATTCACAGTTCAAGATATTGTTTCGTTGTACACTTTAATGTTAACTTTGTTTCATAGTTACATACAACATTCATAAAAATTGTGTACCACCAACTATTGTTGCTCTGAGACATGTGCTCTCGTAGTATTATTATGTGTTCTACTGGATCTATAACCCGCTTTCTCCGGTTTGGATTCTGCTCTCGGTTGTCCGGAGAACGTTTCTTGTCTGTTCTGCACTGTGCTGAGTACATAGCACACAGTGTTGGTGAGGGGGATTAGGTGCTGCTTGTGGTGCTCAGGCATAAGCGAGTTGGGCTCGCGCCCTTAGTTGCAGTGTGAGAAAATCTCCTAATGCTTCAGCAGACTCCAAGCACGACCTCTGGACTTTGTCATGATCCGCAGACTTTGTGGGGTTAGTTTGGTGGATTCGTGCTCCCGTCCTGGAATTTTCGTCAAAATAGGACACATGTAAGACCGCACACACCAGTTGCACTCAAAGCAAACCAGCTCCATACAACAAAGACAAGACACGATCTGGCAGAGCTGAGTCTGGTGTGGAGGACTAGACTGGCCTGCACAGAGTTCTTGCTCGTGTAACTCCACCCGATAGAACACCTCCATTATTGGATATGATTAAGCTTCCAAAATGAGGAGTGGGTCAGAAGAATACCTTTGGGTGTAAACAAAGAGGATTGTCGATTGCTATGATCTTTTTTTGATGTGATGTCCAGCCTTTTAGACTGTATTTTTTTTTCCACCCAAGCAATTTTGGGCTCCTTCTGTTGGTCTAATTATCCTGACATTTTCACACAATGTAAACAGCAGTTGCTGGGTTCAAATGATGTTAATAAATATATAAATACCTAATAAATATAGAGTTATCCTGAATTAACTGTTTCTACCATCAGATCATGCTTTTTAACCAATGTTACAGCTGGCTCTCCTAGTGAACTCCACCTGTGATGTCAGTAATACTAGTTAGTCAAATAATTGGTGCTCATAACACAGTTTACATTTTCATTTTAAAGGTGTTAAGTTGATTGTATAAAATAGGAAATTAAGATCACAATTCTCTGGGGGCCTTGTTTGCCTCAGATAACTCAGAATTCATGATCCCAAATTTTTATAAAGAAACTGGGCGGAAATGTAATCCATGGGAAATTTGCAAGGTAAAAAGCATTGCAACCGGGAGGAACATAAAAGCTGGACTTATTTTTTCCTGGAAAAATGTATTAAAGATTGATGAGTCAACAGTGGACCTTCGTGGGGTCCTGTTCGATTTGGCATGAAGCTAACAACACAGCATTCCACAATAAGCACATCATACTGACAGTCCATCATGGTGGTAGTCATATGATGGTGTGGGGATGCTTTGCTGCTTCAGGGCCTGGGCACCTTGCCATAAAGAAAAGAACCATGAATTCTACTCTGTATCAGAAAATCCTGCAGGATAATGTCTGTTCATCAGTCCGTGATCTGAAGCTCAAGCCCAATTGAGTCATGCTTCAAAACCATGATCCGATTCACAAGATATGTCCATCTCTGAATGTCTCAAAAGAAACAAAATGAAGGTTATGAAGGGGCGTAGCTCTGACTGGAGTCTTTTGAGATGCTCTGACAAGATCATAAAAGAGCGGTTTATGTTGAAAGGCAAACCAATTTGGCATTTTAGCAAAAAAGAGTAGGCCATAATTCCTCCATGGTGATGTGAAATGCTGATCTTCATTCATGGATAGCTGTTGCTTCTGAAGGTGGCATAACCAGTTATTAAGTGTGAAAGGGGAAATTGCTTTTTCAGACAGGTGATACAGATGTTGCAAAATGTTTTTCCTTCAATAAATTCAATGATCTTTTAAAAGCTGTGATTGTTTTTCTCATTTTCTCGTAGTCTTGTTTACATTTTGTGTAAAACCGTTTAAGTCAAGTCAAATTGATTTATAGATGTTACAAAGCAGCTTTACAGTAAGTCTGGGTCCAAGCCCCTAGTGAGCTATCCAAAGGTGACATTGGAAAGCAAAATAGAAGAAGAAACTTAGAAAGGAACCAAGACTCAAGAGGTGAACCCATCCTCCTCGGGTCAACCAAACACAAAGGATCAGAATTGACAATATAGGCAATACTGAATAAAATGTTTTGGTGTGACAAATATGCAAAAACAGCAGTTGATAGGAGAAACACAGTAAGAGTTGAGATGAAAAACCCGAACAGTCACATCTGCATCCTTCGCAGCACAGTGGTAAAGCTACCGCAATGTACTGTTTGGAAAAGGGGCCATATCATAAGATGCAACCCACACATTAGCAGTAAGGTTGAGAAATGAGTCACAAAAGTTCTGGAACAGAGTTTTATGCCTGGACGAGACCAAGTTTACTCTCTACTAAAATGACAAAAAGGCCATAGTGTGGCAAAAGAAACACTCTGCCCATGACCTTAAACTCCGAGACCCACTAGTCAAGCATGGTGGAGGTAGTGTCATGGCTTAAGCTTGCATGGTTGCTTCTGGAGCAGGCTCCATATTCTTCATTGGTGAAGTAACTGAAGATCGTAGCAGCAGAGTGAATTCTGGCTGACAGTTTACAGAGAAACATGTCCGAATTGATTGGGAAGAGCTTCATCATGCAGCAAGACAATGATCCAAAACACTCTGCCAACACAACAAAGGACTTAATCTTGGGAAATAAGTGGAGGATTTGAGACTGGCCAAGTCAATTATCAGAGCTTAACTCAGCCCAGCATAGATTTTACCTACTAAAGAAGAGACTCGAGCAAGAAGCCCAACAAAAGAACAAAAAACAAAATCTGCAGTAAAAACTTACAGAAAAGCATTACAGGAAAAAGAGTTCAAGCGTTAGGTGATGTCACTGGACTAAATATCATGAATTATTTCCTTGAGACAGTCTATTTGACTAGCAACGGTAACTACGGCCAGCACATTTCTAAAAACTTTACAACATTCTGTAGCATGTTTGCACATTGGACAACTCGGTTTTTTTATTTGTTACTCATTTCTCAAACTAAAGACAAAAGCGATGTGTAAGATTTCAGTTGATGTGTGGATGTCTTTATGACCAAAACGGATAAAAGCCAGAAGAAGCTGCAGCCAGCCAATATGGGACCCCCTCCCAAATACCAGGGTGTAATATGCACACTAAACATCAGGATATCATTTAAAAGAGTACATTCCCTGAGTGATTGCATAGCTCAAGCTTGTTGCTGGCTGATTGCTAGGTGTTGCTAAAAACAAATGTGAGTCTATGGAGGAACAAACGCTGATTAAGCGACACATTAAGGAGTGGGGGTCAGTTTGGCTTTGTTTTACAGTTTGGGGATCTGTTCTGAGTGAGTACATGCAGTTTAGTGACTAAGTTAAAGGTAACAATAGGGCTTAAATTGGGGTGAAAATGAATGGGGCTCTATGAGAGGAAACAGTGGAAAAAAACAGACTGCAGGTCAAACATTGAATTTGTGCTCAGGGCTATACCCTGAGATGAAAATGCTGAGATGTATGAATGAATATTCAGTAAATCAGAAAACACATGCCAGGTCATAAAACTGTATACATAAGCACAAACATTCGCCAGGAATATCATATAGAAAGGTGTAGGCAGAGCACAACATGCGGATTGCGTGGTCACTAATAATGATCCACCACACATATACCACCTGCTCTGTGGTGATCCTGACCACTGAAAAACAGTGAAACGGGCTAACAAAGTATGCAGGTTTGGAGACCACAGTCTGTAATAGCAGAACTCCAAAGTTCTCCTATATGGTAAGTGGATTTGATAAAATGGATAATGAGAATAGACACTAGGAGGTGTACCTAATGAAGTGACCAGTGGGCATATGTGTATGTATATAACACAACAGATATTCCTGTAGACGTCTAAGAAAAATCTGTCTTACAAATGACACAGTTAATAGCCAGGAAATCAGTACAGCTGGTATAGAATAAAGCTCTGAGGAAATTGTAACGAGCAACTTCTCATTCATGTAGCTTTCTAAAATTTAGAGGTTAATATCTGATTCAGAAAAAAAGAAATAGCCTCAATTATATATCGATTAGTCATGGCATTGCTTCATCATTTTAAAAAAGAAAAAGTTTATGCAGATTTTCATCTCTAAAGCTACAGCACTGAAAAGGCATACCAAAGCTGAAGCTTTCTTTTTCCCTCAGCTACCTTCTTCAGAAAAGTGGATCTTATTAGTATGAGCAGATCATCACTCCCTAGTTCGCCCGGTGTGTGCCTAGGGGCTTTTTTTTTCTTCTTCAGTGGGTGCCATTTGAAAGCATGGGCACTGTCACTGCACTGATGGGTCTTAACCAGCAGTGACTCTAATGAAATCTCTATGCCTTAATTGAAAGCTAGAGCCTCAGTTAATTAGGTCTGAGTCACACAACACAACTCTCTTTTCCTTAACTTTAAAGAAACAGTGACATGTTTAATTAAGATTAGCAAAATTGCTTTAATTGTGCACAGTGCCTTATCATGCCCTGGATCATAATGACGTGCCTTATTGTACTCTTTGCGAGACAAAATTAAAGTTGAGGAACATCATATGTTAGAAACTCGAAAGCAGCTCATACTTGAGCATAGTCCTCAAATGGATTATTACATTAATTTGCACACAGAGAGACTGGACTAGTGTAAACCTGGAGCTAATCAGAGATCAGAATGATGCTGCAAGTCTTCTTTCTTGGTGTTTCTTATTACTGCATTTGTAAATACACAAGAAGAAAGGAAAAGCATTCAGTTTACTGTTTGGAGAGACAGTTAATACCAGCAAGTCAAAGTTTAGGAAGTTTTCACATGAAAGAATGTCCTACATTTCAAAGTACTGTATGTGCATGAATAATCGAGCCCTTTAACACACACACCCAGTCCCACAGTCACGGAGGGAGTGCTGAGGAGACGCGAGAAGTCACGACAAGCGCTGTGAATAATCTCTCTCCGTCACCTCCAACATGTCTCACAGAAAGAAACTCAGAGTCGTGGGCAAATACACCAACATAATGAGATGGTTTTAGAAGCGTTTAGAGCCTTAAGGTTCCTAAAATCCAGTTAGGCTTTATCCTAGTTTTGCTTTTTTCCCCTCTTTTCTTGAGTTTTAGCTGGTGGTTTATATGAAGTACAAAGATACATCTCTGTTTGCTGTAGTGTGTGTATATATATATATATATATGTAATCATCATAAATATAGCAGTAATGTCCTCATTCCACTTTTAAGTTTTAGTTGGAAACAGATTCTTGAAATGGAACCAATTGAGCCAATCTTATTTATTCCTTATTGTACATGATCTGGGTATATTGAGCAAACAGTAGTACTCTTAGTGGTAAGGGGTTGAAAGCTTAACCTGTCAAATGATCCACTAACATGATTAGATAGATTTTTAATTTTAGCAGCCAGTTGCATTTTCACAAGCACAGTAAAACAAATACAAAATGAAAGTAGGAAGTAACATTCTACGTTTTGATTTACAAACATTTTGTGGAAGTCCTAGATATGCCATTTATTGTGAATATGAGTGGTCATCTAACCAGGTTTGAGTCAGTTGGCAGAGACAGAAAGCAGTGTCAGTGTCCATTAGGCATATTGCCTAAAAGGTCCTATGTCCCTCTGTTACGAAGTAGAGTACATCTTAAGGTCTGTAAAAAGTGTCAAATAAAATGTATTAAATAAACAAACTATTGTAAAAAGCATTTGCCAGGTGAGTTTCGACATTTACAGCCCGAATAGAAGGCCTAACACTGACGTTTACGATTTAACACTTGTTTTACGACTGGCAAACATGGTCATCATAGGCTGGGTTGGGTAATAATGGAATACATAACAGCGGTAGTAGCAGCATTTTGGAATCAGGATAAACTACATTGAATTCCATTACGGTTACAGTAAAACAGACACACATAACGGTTGATTACATGCTCTTGACTATTGCACATGCACGCTGAGCTGTAGCTCTCTGCGTGGGACGAAGGAGCTAGTTGTAGCCTAGCCTCCCGTCTGATGCAGCTGCTTCTAAGTTACTCTGGACAGTAATGGTGAGATGTGTGGTTACTTGGGCCAATAAACACCACTTCTACCCCGCATGCAGTGTGTCCTGGGCGTGTATCTGTAGAGAGTCCCGGGACCAGTGCCTTTTCCAGGGTCTGGCTCCTGCACCACACCCTTTTCACTCTTACACACTGTAACATCGGGGTAAGTGCCAGCAGGATTCTATTCAGATGCAAGCTTGTAATTTTTAATTATATATACACTCATCGTCAAAAAAACACACACAGATGGAAGTGTTGGATTGCAATGCTGTACAGAAGGAAGATAAAAATGACCAGGAACAATAAATAATGATAAACGTAGACATTAAGTTTCTCTTCTGTTAGTTGGTTCCTTCTGGGTGCAACTATTTGTGCAGTCATTCTTTTCTTTTTTTTTAAAGAGTGTACGTTAAAAGAGTGGCGTGTATTTAAAGAGTGGTGGGCTGCTGCTTTTGATAACCCCAGCCTGGTTTCAGCTAACAGCTCTGAAGCGTAAACACAAAATGAAGTCTCGTGAGCAGCATGGTTGGTTTTGCTTTCACATATCTGGATGCAAAATGTTAATATGTGTAATCTATCATTATTTATAACTGAGATTAACATTTTCCGTATTTCATGTGAAATGAAGGTCTGTTAGACATTTGTGAGAACTCATGGATTTCTGTGAGCTGCTGATTAGTCCAATCACAACACACCACCACGAAACCTTAGAAACCAGTGCAGTCTGTTAGCTAGTACAGCACACATGGTGGCCAGTCTTTAGAATGGCCTCTTTTTCTTATTGTTGTTAAAATATGAATTCTGCCAAGCTCAAACATTGGGCTAAAACACAACAGACAAAAAAATAAGGTAAAGGTGGACATTTGATCTGATGTACTGATCCACTCTTCATTGATTTCTTGTTTCTCCATGTTTTAGAGCTTTCAGGTTTAGTTTGGTTTAATTTACTGGTTTAGTTTACCAGTGTTTGTGTAGTAACTGTTTCCTGTCAGAACCACTCAGTTTTCTTCCTGGGGAGTGAAGCATACTTTCTAAACTTTGAGTTTTGGGTATACATATCTATACTCCCTTAATATGAAATCAGTCATTATAAATAAGATGGACCAGAATAAGCTGTCTTAAGCTCAGACATGAGTGGCACAACAGCAAGTAACTGTGGAATTTGACAGAATGTTTGTTGGTCTCATCTGAAATGCAATTCACTGGCAAATCTTCAGCAACTCTGAGAGTTAAATTTAAGTGCTGAGGCACGGAGTTCTGTAGGCTGGCCTTCCAGCACTTCAGCCCTCACTCATTATCAACTTGCTGAAGCCAGTGCTGCTGTGCCAACATCTAAACATTTATGCAGAGCATAAACCAGTTGAATTTCCCTTCTGAATTCTACTGAACCAGCAGGTTGGCCATTTCGCCACACAGCTTGTGGCATTAGATATTCTGTTAGAATCCACAGTACTATGGACATAAGCACCCAGGAGCTTCATTAACCGAGCCTGTGTGTGTGACTTAAAAACTTCAAACAACTGCTCCCTATAAAGGCACATACTTCTAGTATATCAGTATAACTGCTTTTATGTATAAACATATTTATGTAAATACAAGTTATATGCATTTATGTGTATTAATGTGGCGGAGGAGATACGGAACCACAGTCACCACACATATGCTGGGTGTTCCTTCTTTGATTTAGCACATCTGAAGCAGACCAGGGAAAGGAGCAGAGGCACATTTAAGAACTGTCTCTCTCTCTCCAGTGTGAGATAGAAAAGTATGCTGGGGTCCCGGCGACGTGTGCCAGAGAGAGACAAAATACTCCTGATACTTAGGCTGTGTTACTAATGTTTGTTTTTGTTTTGGGTTTATTTAGCCTAAATATGTGTAAATAAAGCATCTTGCTTGACTCATATAGTATCTACAGGGGTTGGACAATGAAACTGAAACACCTGTCATTTTAGTGTGGGAGGTCTCATGGCTAAATTGGACCAGCCTGGTGGCCAATCTTCATTAATTGCATATTGCACCAGTAAGAGCCGAGTGTGAAGGTTCAGTTAGCAGGTAAGAGCACAGTACTGCTCAAAATACTGCAATGCACACAACATTATGGGTGACATACCAGAGTTCAAAAGAGGACAGATTGTTGGTGCACGTCTTGCTGGCGCATCTGTGACCAAGACAGCAAGTCTTTGTGATGTATCAAGAGCCACGGTATCCAGGGTAATGTCAGCATACCACCAAGAAGGACGAACCTCCACCAGCATCACGTAGTGACCTGGCCACTATCCTGCAAGAAGAATGGCTTAAACTCCCTCTGACCACTGTGCAGGACGCAGTATATGTCATTCCCAAGACGAACTGACGCTGTATTGGCCACAAAAGGAGGCCCTACACCATACTAATAAATGATTGTGGTCTAAAACCAGGTGTTTCAGTTTCATTGTCCAACCCCTGTATGTATGTAGGTATGTATGTATATGTATGTATGTGTTAGCTGGATATCCAGGTAGACTAAGTCTAGATTTCCTTCTGTTCTTATTCAGTTTCTATTTCTTTAATAAAATCATTCTTATATGTGTGTCATTATATAAGTGCCAGACAGATAAATAAAGGCACGCTTAATATCTTGTCAGTTTAAAGATTACTTCACAGAGGCTGGTATGGAAACAAGCCAGGGGTGCAGATTTGACTACAGCTTACTTACAGCAATTTTAGTACATTTTACTAGGTAAAGAAAACAGAACTATGTCAACTAAACAAAGTGCACCAACAACAATGCTTATCATATTAATATTTCAGTCTTTATGAGCTCATTTTAAAACGCTAAAAGGAGATTCTGCCCAACACAATGGCATTTTCTTCCTTTCAATGTGCCACTCAAATTCTTAGTCTACACTGCTATCAATATTCTTGAAAATAATAATAATGGCTAAATTTAATGATAATTAGGGAGAAACAATGAAGGGCTTATTAATAACTGTTATGGCATAGTAGATAGTAAGTCAACAGCACAGTAAAGAAGTGTTAAGGATGATTCCAGGGCAGATTAGTGTTTCTTTTTTACTTATAATAAATACTGTATAATTTGACTACTGTTTATAACTAATCTAAACAACATCTAGTTTGGGATTTAACTGACTTTAGCTAGCCTAGACAGTATCTAATAACTGAGAGCTTCGTTGCAAGTCAGCTATGTTCTTCTTTTAACAAGCATCTCACAACCCACAAAATTATCCTGCATCGTTTCAAAACGTTGGGAAGGTATGTCCCTCTCCTCCCTATCCTAAATTTGCATTACTGGAGCAAATGACAAACTAGAGCTCTTAAGAACCACATACACATTGTTTTCCTGAGGAGTGATTACAATTTGACCTCACCAATCAGTGGAAGCACACTGAAACTTGAATTTTAAAACAGACTAATTAAGGTAGATTACCTTCGACCTACACATACCGGCAATTTAATCAGAAACGCCATCCACTAAAAAGTGCACTTTGTAGATTTACAATTACCGTTTATAGCTCCTCTGTTTCTGCACAGCTTTGTCAGTCAGCCTCTACTGCCTGGACTAGCCTAGCACTGCAGAATGTTGTAGTCAGTGTCACTGCTGTGCTGAGAAAGATAGGCCACCCAAGTAATATCTGGTCAGGGAAGGTTCTAGAGTGGTCCTTTTCTGCTGATGGACAGGGTAGAGGGGGGATGATAAATTGTGGTGCAACAGATGGCCTACAGTCTGTAATGGACCAATTGCAATAGTCCCACCTCGCTTAGTTACTGTCGAACCTTCAGCTCAGGCCAGCTGTGGTAGCCTCCATAGCACAGGCTAAAACATCATTCAGAAATTCAGTGGTCTTATGAAATGTCCAATCACCAACATCTGTATAAAAGTGTCTTATGCAAAAGTTTGGGTACAGTGGCCAAATGATTTCTGTACCCTCTACGGAGAAAGTACTGTTAATGTATTGAATTTAATATATCAGAAAATAGGAAACCTAAAATTGTGGCAGGCTTTAGAGTAATAAGTAGGGTATTTTGATCCCTGTGTATCCATACAGTATGCATTTCCAATAAAGTGGCCAAACACAAATAGTGTAACACAAACTGTCAACTCAGGGTTAAAGGTATGGTATGTTATTTATTTATTTGTTTGTTTATCTATTTTCAAGCATCTCCAAAATGCTAAATGTAAAAGAGAATGCCAATTTTGTTGCTTTTAATTCAAGTTAATATAAAGACATTTTGTGGACCATTCATCATACGTGATGTGATTTAAAAGACTGCTGTGCTTAAATAACGTAAAAAACTAAAAAAAAACACTTGTGTTTTTGGGTATTTTGCAGATTAAAACCTTTTAGAATTTTTGTTAGAATGTTTGTACTGCATTCTTTTCATTATGAGTTAGTCAAGGAATGTTTTACTCAGAGTGAAAGTTTTCCATTTGTGCTGTATCCTACTTTAGAAAGCTATAATCAAAGCTGCAGCCACGGCACAGCAGAAGGTCAAGAGCATTACCGTCTCCAGCTGTCTGCCAGTTTTGATGTGATGTTGCTGTGATGGAAGTTTAAACCCACCGCACGCTTGTACAATGCTCTGCTTCAGTCTTATCTGAACAAGCCACAAGCATTCCTTCGATGTTCTTTTTACCGGGTTTGTGTGACTGGGTTTTATCCACACGTCTTAAGTGATTCATCGCTTAGCCCTATCTCCTCAAACCTAACGTAGAGGACATTATCTTAATCGACCTTCTTTTTTAAAGGAATGTATTCATCTAAAGGTATGCATATGGCCTGCATGGGGTATAACACGAGCAGAATAGCTTTTTCATGAATTTAAGACACTGCTAATACATACATTCACTGATTCATCTTTCGGGTCGTGGGGGTTAGTGGAGCCTATCTCGCCTCTAATTTGGTGGGAATACCCTGGACAAGCCACCAATCCATCACAGGGCAGACACACAGACATATAGATTCACAGCTAGGGGGCATTTGAGCATCTCCACTTCATCAGACAGCATGTCTTTGGACTGTGGGAGTAAACCAGAACTACCAGATGAAACCCACACGGACTCAAGTAGAACATCAAGTAGAACTCCCCACAGGAAAGACCCCGGACTCCTGACACCAGACACCACAGCCAGGATTGCACCCAGGCCCATCTTGCTTTGAGGCCATTCAGACATTATTTTGGTATTACAGAATATCATAAGTAAAGATGTGTTAATTGTTCCCTTATGGATTATGATAGGGAGTTTGTTCAAACACATTTGGGACTTTGGTGGGATGCAAAAGTTTGGGCAGCGTTGTTACTTTTCCTGATTTACCTTTATAAAGCATTGATTGTTTGGATAAAAGAAATTCCATTAAATATATTCCTGATATACCTTTACAAACACAGTGATATTTGGAAGAAGTGAAAAAATGAAGTTTATATGGGGATTGACAGTGATAATGAAAAGTGTGCAATAATTGGTTAAACAAAAGTAGGCAGGTGCATAAATTTGGGCACTGTTGTCATTTTATTGATTTCAAAACCTTTAGAACTAATTATTGTAACTCAAATTTGGTTTGGTAAGTTCAGTGACCCTTGACCTCCATCCACAGGTGACTCCAATTATAAGAAAGGGTATTTAAGGGGGGCAATTGTAAGTTTTTCTCCTCTTTGCATCTTCTCTGAAGAGTCGCAGCATGGGAGTCTTAAAACAACTTTCAAATTACCTAAAAACAAAGATTGTTCACCCTCATGGTTTAGGGGAAGGATACAGAAAGCTATCTCAGAGATTTCAGCTTTCAGTCTCCACTGTGAGAAACATTGTGAGAAAATGGAAGACCACAGGCATGGTTCAAGTCAAGGCTCGAAGTGGCAGACCAAGAAAAATCTCGAATAACAGAAGCGAAGGATGTTGAGAACAGTCAGAGTCAACCCACAGACCAGCACCAAAGACCTACAACATGATCTTGCTGCTGATGGAGTCACTGTGCATCGTTCAACTATTCAGGGCACTTTACACAAGGAGATGCTGTATGGGAGAGTGATGCAGAGGAAGGCTTTTCTCCGCCCACATCACAAACAGAGCCGCTTGAGGTATGCTAAAGCACATTTGGACAAGCCAGCTTCATTTTGGAATAAGGTGCTGTTTTATTTGGGCATAACAAGGGCCGTTATGCATGGAGGAAAAAGAACACAGCACTTCAAGAAAAACACCTGCTACCTACAGTAAAATTTGGTGGTGGTTCCATCATGCTGTGGGGCTGTGTGGCCAGTACAGGGACTGGGAATCTTGTTAAAGTTGAGGGACGCATGGATTCCAGTCAATATCAGCAGATTCTGGAGACCAATGTCCAGGAATCAGTAACAAAGCTGAAGCTGCGCCGGGGCTGGAGCTTCCAACAAGACAACGACCCTAAACACTGCTCAAAATCTACTAATGCATTCATGCAGTGGAACAAGTACAACGTTCTGGAATGGCCAGACCTAAATAGTATTGAAAATCTGTGGTGTCACTTAAAGAGAGCTGTCCATGCTCGGAAACCATCAAACCTGAATGAACTAGAGATGTTTGGTAAAGAAGAATGGTCTAAAATACCTTCAGCCACAATCCAGACTCTCATTAGAAGCTATAGGAAGTGTTTAGAGGCTGTTATTTCTGTGAAAGGAGGATCTACTAAATATTGAGTTAAGGTTTTTTTTTGGTGCCCAAATTAATGCACCTGCCTAATTTTGTTTAGACAATTATTGCACACTTTCTGTAAATCCTATAAACTTCATTTCACTTCTCAAATATCACTGTGTTTTTCCCTATATGATATATTTAACTAAATTTTTTTATCCAAACAATCAATGCTTTATAAAGGTAAATCAGGAAAATTAATTATATATATATATAATATATAATGTGTGTGTGTATATATATATATATATATGTATATATATATATATATATATATATATATGTATACACTGTATATCAGATATGTATATATATATGTATACACTGTATATCAGATATGTATTTACAAGTTATATTTTTTTATCTTTTTTATCCAAAAATTCTCTCATGCTTCAAGATCAAACCCGTTTTATCAAAAGTTGGCACTAAAATATCCTTGTGTGGACTCCAGAAAGCCTGATGTCTGTTTCCATGGCACCAACATAAATGTACTAATTTAAACTGTTGAGCTGGTGGGAAATTATTGCTTTGCTCTTTGCTCTGCCTTTATTACACTGATTATTTAATTGCAGAGTGCACTGCCATAGCATTCTATACTGTGCTCCTCAGTTCTGTTGTGACTACAGGCCAGTCACAGGATTTCCTTCTGCTTGCAATCACACCCATAAATTAATGATCTAAACAGCTATTTATTTTTTCAAGCAAGTGTTTTTATCATAAGTCTGGATAAATAAACAGCTTAATAAAATCTGAAATGGTGTTAAATATTTATAGGGGTTACAGTGGTTTGTTTTATTCTAGACATGTTCATATGCCACATTTATGACATCATTAACTTACTATTAACTAGCATAATTACTAACTGCCGAGTGAGAGCATGTTGGACCTGTCAGTAGATAAAGCAGTCATAGTGGTATATGTTCTTATGCGTGTCTGAATAGATGCCAAATGCATCTACATGATTGCGCATATGCCAAATTACTACTGCTACTCAGGATTCCTCAGACATGCACTTGCAAAACCTCCATCTGTGAGTCACAATGATCTTAGCAATGCCAATTTATTACTATTCTCCACCTCTCAGCGCTGTGATGATGTGGAATCCACTCTGAGAGATGACACGCCTCAGCTGTGAGTCTTTATTAAAGCAAGGCTCTGGGACTCCTCAGGAGAAAATAGTCCATTGTGTTTCATTGAGCCGACACTGCCAGCCATGAACAGCTGTCAATACAACTTGGGTGTGTGCGAGAGAGAGAGAGAGAGAGAGAGAGAGAGAAAAGGAAAGAAAGACAGAGATCATAAGAAAAAGAGATTGAGAGATTAGGACAGACAGAAAAGAGACAGAGAGACATGAGACAGACAACACGAGTGGAAAAAAGAATGAGGAGAGAAACAGACAGAGAAAGAGAGTTAGAAGGAGAAAGAGAGGAGAGAAATCTTGAGAAACAGAAAGCAAGAAAGAAAGAGAAAAGACTTAGAAGAAGAGATATGATACAGAAAGATGAGAAAGAAAGAGAGTAAAACAGAAAGACGTGAGACAGAGATAAGAGGGAAAGCAAAAGATTAGAAGGAAAGATGAGAGAGAGGAGAGGGAAAAAAGAGAAACAGAAAGCAAGAGAGATAAAAAATGCTTAGAAGGAGGGACATAAAACAAAGATGAGAAAAGAGTAAAGCCGAAAAAGATGAGAGGTAAAGACAGGTAAGAATAGAGACAGGTAAAGAACAGACAGAGGGAAAAGATATGAGACAGAGAAAAAGGGAAACATGGACAAGAAAAAAAGAAAAAGAAAGATGGGGAGAGAGATGGGACAGAGGGAAGGAAACTTAAAGGGAGACTAGTTAAAAAGAGAAAAAGAAAAATAGAGTGAAAGAGAGAACAGAGAGAAAGACACAGAACTAGTTTAGAAAGAGATATGAAATAGGGAGAGTGGGAGAGAAAGATGTGATGGAAAGAGAAAAGAAAAAAGGAGGAAGATGAGAGATAAAAGAAAAATAGAAAAGGTAAGAAAGAGAAAGAGTAAGGAATTGTGGGAGAGAGAATACAGAAAGCGAGACGGAGAGAGAGAGATGTGAGAGAGAAAAAAAAAGAAAAGAGGTGTGAGATAGAGATAGGTGAGAGAAAGAAAGAGAGCAGTGAGAGGGAGAGAGAAAGGCAGGCAGACAGAAAGGAAGCGCTCTGCCATACGAGGAATGATAGTCAGATGAAATGTTCATCACTGGTGTCAAAAAAGAGGAGTGACAGCTAGCTCTCTCCGAGTCCTGATCCCAGCTCCCCGCCCCACACACACTGAAGCCTCACTCACACCATGTGCTCAGATTCCACACAAATACACCACCCCCCTATTCAGTTCACCTACAGTCCGTCTACATGTAGGATCTTCTAATTACGCAGGAATGGTGTACAAGCGCCTTGGAGGGATAGTGCTTCCCACTGCTGACAGCTTCACATGCTCTCCGTCCTCTAACCATTCAGGAGCGAGGCTGCCTTTTAAAGCAGCGGCTCAACAATGTGCGGTTCGTGGGTGGTAAAAATTCTGTTTCTTCTTTCTCTGTCCAACTGCCTCTCCTACAGGAGCTGCTTCTGGAGCGCTGAGCAGGACTGTGCGTGACTGCTTTCTGAGACTGAATCCTGCACACTATCCAACCAGTAACTGTCCTGGCGCCCAGTCAAGTGTCACACCAGTGCCTGTTTCAGGTTTCTGATTGATGGGCTGCATCTTATCTCCCGCTGCATTTGTACTGTATGGCAACTCTCCTAAAACGCTGCCGCTCTTTCAGGACTTGATTAAGCCAATGCAAGTGATCTCATGCCGACATTAAATGGGTCATGTAATCTTCAGGGGGAGAGAGAGAGAGAGAGAGAGAGAGAGAGAGAGAGAGAGAGTACATAGAAAACTTGACACAGATCATCTGCTTTATGTCATATGTTGTCTACTTTAATTGTAACCCATTTACTGTCTCCTCTTGCAGTATAGGCCCTGTGTAATCGGCTGCCTCAGGTAAAGGATAAAGAGTAGGACGTCACCTTCCCCTGCATCTGGGCTACACTCTTACAAATGAAGGTTCCTAATTGGTTCTTGACTTGGTTTAATGGTTCTAGGCAAGAAAGAAAGTAACTTGCCTAAGACATGCACAAACTACTCATTTACATAGCCTTGTGGTGCTTCTGTGCCATTGCTCCTTATGGCTGTTTTGGGCACCTTAAAGTGTAGTTCTGGATCCATCAGTGGTCCACACCATTCTGAGCTACTGAAAGTAATGGGGGAGGGGGGCGGGCAGTTTGAGTGTTTAAGGTAGCCAGCCTCAGCAATGCTATTTTCACCACTGCAGTACCAAACGAGGGGGTGGGTGGCAGATTTTCAGCTCCACTGACAATGACCAAAGGATAGAGCTCACTATTGGGCAGCACGTTGTTCTACAGGTAGTGTGCATGCGCATGCCTTACTGTCTAAAACGCAAAGCCGGTCAAAAGACACAGATCTGAAAGCAACAAGTCACTGTCTAGCAGGATCGATCACCTGGTCACGTTTAAGGCACTGTAAGCATCATTAAAAGCCAAGACTCCAGCTGCGCTCCTACCTGACTCTGAATACCTCGGTCTGGCAAGGTCTCGGAAATAGTAAATGAAATCCAAACAGTTCTCGTTCTGCACTTCCCCCTTAGAGCAGAGGTCCGTCAAGAGCTCCAGTGCTTTTTGGCAAATCCCGGCCTCTTTGTCGACAGGCATTGCCCACCAGCATGCTTGTGAATGGAGGCGCTCCTCGGCAGCACCGCACCACCACTCCTCCTCCTCCTCTTCCTTCTCCTGCTCCTCGTCTTCTTTTTCTTCTTCTTCTTCTTCCTCCTCGCGCCGCAGTCCGCCCTACTATCACTATCAGCCTCGGTTCAGCACGAGCATCGCCGGCTTCTCAAATCACCACCTGCTCCCACTTCCAAGCTTCGGCTTTCTCGCGATAGCCGTCAGCGCAGTTTCATCGCATCCCTTCGCGCGCTCGGGCTCAGCTGCGGGACGTGCGGGCGGGGACGTGTGCGTGTGCGCGTGTGATTGAAACAAGTGCACGGGGCGCGATTGAGTTGGACCTGCCACCGGTTGAATCCTGGGGCGGGCGGGCGGGCGCGCGCGCGCAGAGCAAGGAGCGCGTGAACGCGTGGAGTTCGAAGCGCGCTGTCCACTTTCCAAGCTGGGCTAAAGAGAGGGGAGAGGGGTGCGCGCGCACAAGCGCGCCGGCGCTGTCCGCTTGCAACGTTGTGCTGAAGGATGCGCGTGCACGCGAAAGTGAGCGCTGTCCACACTCGCCGTGACGCTACGAGCGATGAGAAAAGAAAGCCCGTCCGTGAAACTGAGCGGCGAGAGGCGAAAGCGGCTTTGACCATTTGGCGCAGAGTGAGAGAGGAAGGAGGAACGGGGATTGATAACGATCACCAATTAAGCCAGGGTCGAGGAAGGAGGGTTGGGGGTGCGGCTCAAGTAGGAAAAAACCAACAGCTGGCTTCGATCGCAACCTGTGTTCCGTCATTGTCATGCATTTTACATGAAAGTGATGGCAAAAAATCTGAGGCAGGACAGCTGCTGCCAGCGATCTAATGGAAACACTCTGCATTGTGTGACCTGACACAAGCCTTTCACTTTTCTGTACTAAATAACTGAAAGGCCAGCGCAGGCTATAGTGGTATGGCATCAGTGCATTAATCGCTTATTTATCCACACTGTAAGATACATACATACAAACATTCAGAATCCTTTTTATTTGTTTAGGGGTCTGGAGTAATAAAAAAAATAGCTTGCAACTTTTTCAAAACACATTATTGTTTGTGTATAGCAGCATAAAAGCAGCTTCTGTATCAATTACACACAAAACAAGCTCTGATCCTCTAAAACAAATACAGGGGTTGGACAATGAAACTGAAACACCTGTCATTATAGTGTGGGAGGTCTCATGGCTAAATTGGACCAGCCTGGTGGCCAGTCTTCATTAATTGCACATTGCACCAGTAAGAGCAGAGTGTGAAGGTTCAGTTAGCAGGTAAGAGCACAGTTCTGCTCAAAATACTGCAATGCACACAACATTATGGGTGACATACCAGAGTTCAAAAGAGGACAGATTGTTGGTGCACGTCTTGCTGGCGCATCTGTGACCAAGACAGCGAGTCTTTGTGATGTATCAAGAGCCACGGTATCCAGGGTAATGTCAGCATACCACCAAGAAGGACGAACCTCTACCAGCATCACGTAGTGACCTGGCCACTATCCTGCAAGAAGAATGGCTTAAAATCCCTCTGACCACTGTGCAGGACGCAGTATATGTCATTCCCAAGACCAACTGACGCTGTATTGGCCGCAAAAGGAGGCCCTACACCATACTAATAAATGATTGTGGTCTAAAACCAGGTGTTTCAGTTTCATCAATGATATCTTGGTTTAAGAAAGAACACTCTAAACATTCACAATCCAGGCTGAATAAAGACTGAACCCTCATATTTAATAACTGGAAGCAAGAGCTCTCTATAGCTTTACCAGTAGTCGCCACAAGACCTGCATTCTGTCCTTACAAAACTACCTCCGCTCACTGATATTTCTCTGAGTACTTAAACGAACAGGCAGATCATCTTGACTGGATTAGAGAGTGGATGTGACCATTATGAGTGGAAACATGTGCTGGAGTTCTTTTGGGCAAACCTCCTTTGTGACTGCAGCAGGACTATCATAGGACTGAGGAACAGGAAGGGTGATGGGGTGGTGGTGGGACTGTGAGACTTTTTTTAAATGGGAAACAAAGGATGTGAAATTATAAGGTGCTAGACTGGAAGGAGGAGAGCCTTCAGGCACATGTCTGAATTATCATCCCCCAAATTATTATCAGTTATTGCTTAAACTATATTTAATGTTAAAGTAGTCATTAGAGATATAGCCTACGTGCTGTCATGCATCCTGTCCTGGAAATACTGTACCACAAGGATCTCAGTCTCCCCCTCTGCAGTAATTTATATACCACATGTACCTGAGCTCTGTGTAAAATTAGCTACTAACATCACGGTACAGGTGCTAATAAAGAATAAGCACTGGCACAAACAGCTGTTTAAACAGTTAGCATTAGCGAGCTAGTTAGCACATCTGGTCACAAAAAGGCTGGCCCTGAGCAAACCATGTTTGTTGTCATGACTCCGAAAACTGACAAGATGAAAAACTGTTGGAGGCAGCCATAAGGGGAGGAGCCTACTTTACAACAATGCAATAAACCATCCTGCTCATTGATCTGGAGGAATCAATGGTTTGAAAGAATGACGTTCCATGTGATCCCATGACACTGTCATTGTAGCTTTGATCGACTGTTCCAATGCTTTAGATGCTTACAACTATTTTGGAGTTTCAAATGAGTTGCAGGACACTTTACATTCTGCAACTCAAGTGCAATTTAGTTTAATACAGCAGGTAAAGTTGCCTGAAAAGCTTCAAGGTAAAGCTTCAAGCAATGTTTGTGATAGCAAGGAAAGTCTGGAAAATACAGCTGGTAAACTTGCGTATCCAGAGAACAAACTGGGATGCCACAAAACACTCTGCTAATAAGTTTATGATGTCAGAATTTTTGTCTGTGACACATCCTGCAATGTGTTCCTTGACGGTGACCAGTAGGATGACAGAGTGCTCTATGATGCACGTATGTTAATATGGTGAGGAGGAGGAATACTGCTGTTGCAGGTGTCAGGTGGAACAACAATCAACAGATCACACATCACTATGACATTTCCTTCCAGCGCCAAAACCCAAAGCAGTGCCTTGAAGGAAAAAGGCCCATACTGAGCATTTTTGAGTTCCTTGCCTTTTTAGAACACAAACCCACCAGCATCACACATGGTGCCTCTGTAGCCATGACTGACAATTTCATGTCCCTCTTTCCCAATAGCATATCATCGCTGTCCAGTGAAAACAAATCTCATATTTTGTTAATTTTGACTTTTATACATCATTTGAACACAGCAGCTGCTGTTTACACTGTATGAGAATTGAATGATGAATAGGCCAACAGAAATGGCCCAAGAGTGTTGGGAAGACGTCTGGTTCCATTGACTTGAATGTGGTTTTTGGCCTCTCCTGTAAAGTTTGCCATTTTGGAGATACTTGTTTTTCTTTGGACAGCAACGATATGAACAATGTTGAGTGGTTAGGATTAAAGTGTTGTGTTGTCAGTCTCCTGACCAAGACACCACAAATATTTATGGCTCTATGACTGCCTAACATACAAACTGACAGTACCCATAGCCATAGATGATAATATTAGAAGTGTGATTCTAGCCTTCCAGAGACTTTGAGCGGGACACTTAATGCTCATTCAACTGCCTTTGTAACCTGCTTAAACTGTAACAGGCATCAGCAAAATGCAAATGTGAAATGACTTCATTTAAATGATCCCAAAGCCTATTTTAACTTACATTGCATTTTCTACACTGTAGTGGAGTGTTTGACACTGTACTGTCCAGGTGGGGACACAGTGTTCCCACAGAGGGGGAAAAAGAGCACGCACACACACACACACACACACATGCATGCACAGTCTTACACAACAGTGTCTGAAATATCTGTCAAATACGTTTTACAAACATTTAATCTCCAATTTCATTTTCGCCCTCAGTGACGTGTGCATAGCGGAAAACCAGTGCACTGTGCACTCCCAACTTTTCTGACCTATTGCATTTGACAAGTCATTGCAGTGTGAAAGTGAAAGTTCTCTGCGTGCTTGTTCTCCTCCCTTCAGTCAGGGATGGTGCCACTGCGACCGTGAGGAGGGCACTTGGTGAGAACTGAAGCAGACAGGCCTTGAATGCTGACGGTAATGAAGATGCACGTACTCTTATCGGCAAGCTCGGCAGGCTCTGACACCTGCTTCTTTCTCTGAGGAAAATGTGTTGCTTCTGATACAGAGGTCATCTTTGTGGAGTAAACACCTCTTTAAACAGATAAACCACCAACAGAAAAAAGCCCGAAGCAGAAAGTGTAGATAGTCGGCAATCTGTTGCACAAGCAACTGGCAGAGTATTGGCACTAGGCATACTCATGAATGACTGATTCGTGAGATTTCTCACCACCACCCTTGTGTTGTAGAAAGCTTGCCTCATAAATCATCAGATAACCTTTGACCACCAGTGCAGCAGAGGTGTATACAAAGTACTACCAGACAGCAAAAGCTATTTGCTGAACAGAAAAAGGAAGCAAAGGCTCTTTAAACCTTGCGGTCCCCAATTACAAAGGTTGAGCTTGCAGTCACAGCTAAATAATGCATGCAATATGCAGTTTCCATGCCACAGGGTCTTGCTGTTTAGCACGCAAACAAGCGTATCTGTAGGCTGTTCTTTTTAAAAAGACCAGCACAGGTAGGCAGACCAAATGCATGAAATTCACAGCATTAAAATCATGTCAATAATGGTAATGGTCAATTGCTAAAGACTTTTTACTGCACTGTGGCAATTCAAGGAAAATTATAACAGACAAAACTGAGTAACCATTATCGGAGTGGTGAGATTGTCTTCTATATGCGCTCCATGAAAATGAAGATACAAGCACTATTTTTTACAATGTGATGTCCCCCGTGGCTCTGATCTAACAGGGAGGGGATTTAGGATTTTGCCTTCCACAGCTAAAGGAGCACGAGGACTGCAGCTGGCCATGTCCCCAAGGGGAACGGTTTGAACAGCAGAGGTCACTTTCTGTCTGGGGAGTGACATATTGATTCAATCAGATGTCCATCCATTCACTCAGCTAGTGAAATGCTTAGTTCTCCCTGTCGTCTGAGCTGGTATATACACAATCACTAAATGTGTAAGTACCCACCGGAGGGATGCCATGTAGAACAGCTATGGTGGGTTCCCTAAAGAATCTTTCAGTGAATGGTCCTTAATTAGATTATACACTTTTGCATCCAGGTGGCTGTGTTATATTTGGAAGGAAGATGAACGTTATCAGAAACAATAAAAGATGAGAAATATTTCTTGAGCTACACATACAGAAGTAGGGTCTCTCAGTATGGTGCCATGTTTGCAACATACCAGACACCGCAGCATGGAGTTGTAGGTTCCTAATGGTGTCCTGTGATAATCTATCCCATGCAGCTTGAATATTCTCATGTAGTTCTTATAGATTTTGCTGTAGAGGTGGAGGCAGAGGTGGGGTGCCACCAGGCCTTCTGGACATGGTACGGGACAACAAACCATTCATCTTGCTGCTCACCATCTCCACACACGGATTTGCTGATCGTCTCCACCAAGACAAAAGTGGGAGTGGTCACTGAAGGTGACCCGCTGCCATTCTGAGTCACACCTTGACAACCTCCCACAACACTATTGGAATCTTCGGTGACATTGTTTAGGTGTTATGGGCTGCTGTTGTAGCGGTCTGAGTGCATGTAGTTCTCTCAGTGGTGTTGGTACGAACAGGATGACTCAGAGGCAATCACTGCTCACTGAATCTTTGCAGTCGTGGTTGTTGAGTGAGTCAGGTACAACGATGAGGCCTGTTACTGCTTATATCACATGTGTAGCTGAGCATGAAACATGAATAAATCACAATGTTAAACCTACCCACCAATTTTCATCGCTGTCAGTTGAAACCTTCTCAGTGCAACTATTTGCACAACTATTCTCTATGAGTGTATATAAAAACCCCACTGGAGAGAACTCCAAGACGTTTTCAGGGGAGGTTCTATAAAAGAGTTAAGTACGAAGAATCATTTACATAATTCTGTATCAATTCAAGTTTTTTTCTTTTATTCAGTAGAATCATGTAGCCAAGCCAATAACCATTTGGTAACTCTTACTTATAAGACTGTATGGGCAACAGCTTATATATCTAGCATGCTCTCTGCTTAATGCTATAAATTCTGGGTAATAATTTTGGCTTGTATGATACTAAATAGAAACTAATTAAGCCCTAGCAAACATCAGCCTATATTTTCCTCAAACTGTTCATTGAGTCTCTGAAATAGACAAAAATACATTCCATGTACACCATCATGACATCCTTATCAAACCTTCCCTCCGCTGCCTATCACTGCTTGGCATCACTAGGCCATTAACCACCAGCACCTGCACCTCATTCCCACTCACCTGTTCATCATCCACACTCATCTCCTTCCCTGTGGATGCTTGAGCTGTCTTCAATCTCTTGTTTCCCCATGTCCCCTAGATCATGTACCAACTGCTATCTAGCCGGTGCTGCCACTGTTTGCCTGTGCATATGCTACTGAGTTATTTTGTCTTATAAATTATAGAAACTGAGATATGATTGGAAATAAAAGGTTCATAAATCATTCTTGATACTATAGTTCACAGAACCACCCCTTCCTTCTTCCTTCTTCATTTTTTATTCAGTAGAGTCATGCTCAATTTTAAACTCTGCACACACTACAGTGCTGTTCCAGGTTTCATAGATCTGTTCAGGATGGGAACAAAAGCATTAAATTCCTCACACACATAGCAGGGAAGTGGACAGGAAGTGTTTTTCTCCATGGTTTCTAGGTAGATCTTGAATAGTGAGCTGTCCTATTCCTTTGTCCTATTGTATTGGCTTTGAGAGTTGAATGAACATACAGCTTTTTGCTTTAGAACCTAATCCTTTAAACTAACCAGCAGAAGTGATAGAAGATTCATTCAATCATGTTTTGATTTTAAGTAGGATGGACTTATTTCATGAGAAAGAAACATCACTCTCGGCCTTCTGAAGGTCCTAGATCCATCACTGACTGTAAATATAAGCGGCAGGCTAGACAGAAATGGAACTCTGTACCAGGCCTCTTAGCTAAAGAATAACTCTGAAACTGCCACTGTCTTTTAAAAGCTTCACATATTTGTGTTTAACAGAGAACAGGCCAAAATAAGTTCATGTGCATTGCAGTTAGCTTAGTGCTAACATGCTAATAGAATTTCATAGGCATGAGGTAGGCCTCCAGTTATGTTTCAAAACAGGTTGGACATCCATGGCTAAAAATGTAAGGCTAGAGTTATAGTCAAAGTCTGAGGGGTCTCCACTGGGTTCTAGTCAGTGTTTAAGTCATCCCTTGTTTATTCTCTTTTAGTTTTTGTAGTCCTCCAGTGTTTTTCTAGATTTGTTACGTTTTCTTTCTCAGTCTCTGCTTTTGTTTATTTCTGTCTTTTCTAATTGAACCTTTTATTTTTGTTTTGTTGGATTCATCAGTTTCCATTTCACAATAGACTCACTTTGTGTACACATCCCACCTCATTACCTGTGTTTTTAAAGGGGACCTATTAAGTTCATTATGAATGCAGAAAGTGGATATGCTGTCCTTTCTGTGTGGAGTTTGCATGTTGTCTCCATCTCTGAGTGTGCTTCGTCTGGCTGCTTTGGTTTTTTTCCTACATCTCAAAGACATACAGTTAGGCCAACTGGAGATGCTAAATTGCCCCGAGATGTGAGTATGTGAGTAAAGGTGTGTCTCTATGTTTCTGCCCTGTGATGGACTGGCAAGATTTTTAGTTTCCTGCTTCTACCCAATGAGCGCTGGGATAGGCTCCAGCACTCCCCGTGACATGATAAGTGGATTAGTAGGTGAGAGAGAGAGTACAATAGATTTACGTGCTTCAGTATTGTTCTCATACCTTACATCTGTTTTTACCCTAAATGCTCTTTTTGAGCTTCTGAGTCTTCTAAGCTTCCCATTCTAATGAACCCAGTTGGTTATGATAGGTCAACTCGCTCACTCTGTTCTTACTGGTCAACTACCAGAGTGGCATCTTGCTACTAGCTTTGCCCTTACATCACTATGGCTTTCTTACACTGGCATTGGTTCTACAGTATCAGTTTGAGTCCCATCCTGGAAGTCAGGCAGAACAAGTCGATCCACCTTCACAGGCTAGAGTTGTAAGTACTTCTTTAGTTCTCTTTGTATTGTGTGCCAGTTGCTTCCCGTTTAGTGAGCACAAAGATTGTGTTACTTTTCAGGCAGCTAAGAAAAGTAGTTGCTGTGGAAGAAAGTCAATTTTTCTGGCATGTACTTAAGAAATTGTACACTTAAGGAAAGGAAAAAATGGAAAGGCATAATAAGCTTACTGGACAAAAAGTAGCCACCTGTGACTGGTTTCTGGGTGTCATCAATGTTCTGCCACCCTTGCATGAAAGTATTTGATGCCATATTTGGTGGATGCCTTTCCTGGCACAATGCTGAATTTCCTGTAGACTGGAATTTTTGCCACTGCTGGTAGACCCATATGACCGTATGCTTCCTGACACCTGCAGATTCAGCTGCTTCCTTCACACTGTGGCCTTTGGCAAGCCCAAATTCAGCCACTACCATTCACCAATAATTAACATCTGCTTTGGACACATTTTCCACACATCAAAAGAGACATTCACTGCACTGTACCACCTCTCCTCAATCTATCAATCCTGTCGGACACCCCGTGGGTATTTATAGCCTCAGCATCTTCATGCAACATCATCTGCAGGAGCCTGAAGTTACAGCCGCCTTAAACATGCAAGGTGACTTATGTTTTTGTACAGTGAGCTTGGGACCTCTTTACATTTGGCTTGAACGGATGATTCCAAGGTTGCAAGGTTTCTCAGGTCCACTGGAGTCATAGAACACTTCCTGGCACCTTCACTTTTAGGAGCACATGATTCTGCAGAACAAGAAGTGAACATAAGATTTAGTGTTCAATTTCTTGAAGCTGTCACTTTGTGACCCAAAGCTCTGCTCCATCTGGGCAGTTCGTGTTAAGAGGCGTGGCTGGGAGCTGCTTCCTCTGACATGGCCTGAGAGCAAAATCTTGCGCTATTGGCTGACATGCTCAGCAGTGTGGCTGATGGCACAAAAAGATGCAGCGCAAACCCTGTAGGCCCTGGAAGCATGTGGTGCCTTCTCCCTCCCACGCTGGCGGCACCATCTCATGACACAGCGAGAGACTTACAGTACAAGGACTGGGAGTTGGTGATAATGAAATTAGGCAAAAATGAAGCTAAAAAAAAATACATTATGAATCATACACAAATACATGCACCTGTGAAGGTGTTGGTACTGTACACCCAGGGGGTCACTCAGATTCAAAAGTGCGAAAATAAAGAAGAAATGAGACAGAGCTCATAAGACTCTGCCAGTAGCCTCCAGCCATCATACTTGGTGTCCATGGCAACTGACAGGCAGAGGTGCCTCTGGCTGCAATTCTCTTTCTCACATACCATTACATAAACATCTACAGTGTCTTCCATAGGCACAGCAATGGACAGAAAGTGTCAGTAGGGGGTTCACAGTGCAGTTCCATTAGATTCACAGCAGCCTGCTCAGACATGCTTCCTTTGCCTGTTAACGGTATCTTCCCTAATGTCTCACCTGCAGAAATAATTGAAGACTTTTTTGTCCTTTTTGACTCATTTAAAATCTGCCCTCGTAGTGGTTATAGACTATATGGCCAGAAGTATATGGACACATGAAAATCACACCAATACCCAGCTTTGATACAGTACAAAGGACATTGTCACCAATAAGTATCTAGACACTTTAATCATCAAACCATTGGCAAACTTTTTAGATTTGCCACAAATGCACCAAATTTGGAGCAATACTGTCAGGAGCTCAGTAAGCGGGCAGTACAATTCAGAGTTCAGGTCACATGGATGGGCAGTATAGGTTGAAAGGGTTAAAACAAGGTCACATAATATCACTGATGAGAAGCAGTACTCATAAGAAACAGCAGAAGGTAAATTTACTGCTAATAGTGCTTTTGGAGAATCTTCAGCCTGTTAAACATGATTAAGTGAGGGAGAGGTAATGCACCACACTAGGGCTTGCACAGTTATTCATTTTTCCTAGTCAACTAGCCTTACAAAAAAGTAGTCAGCTATTGTTGTTTCACTCTTGTATACATTAAAGTAACCACAGCTCTCCAAAAGCTGGCAGCAAATTTTTTTACTAGGCTAAATAGCAGTAGCAAGTGATTGCATTTTTTACTTCCTAGTTAGCCTTTCAGAGTGATAGTAATGGTTGCAATATAAAACATTGCAGAGGTCGGCTCTGATTGGCTGGTTTAGGTGCAACATGTCTAATTAGATACAAATTCAAGATCTGATGAGAAGATCATTCAAGTCTGAAAGTGGATGCACACAAAATGGCTGCTACCTACTGGCCGTGGTTGGGGTTGTGATGGTAGCTAAAGTAAAACTCCAGACCTCTCTCTGTGCTCCGCAAACCTCGATGTTGTCCAAGGCTTGAGAAATGGTTTGTAGAAAAAACTCAAATCTTTAAATTAAAGTTCTCCTGGATGATCATAAAAAAAATAGGGGTGGTCAAGTCAGCTTACTGTTCGGGTCATTAGTTAATCTGTCTTCCACCTTAAATGAATGAACAACAATGCCCATGCAGAATTACCTGAAAAGGGTATGAAAAGTATTTGGCATCCCCCTGCACAGCCCGGAAGGGTAGATTTCTTTCTAGATTGTCGGTGGTCTGGTATATGTCAGTTTAGAGAATGTCTTTTGGGTGGAGCAGGAAGGTTATGTAACAGTCTAGGTTTTTGGAAATGGCTCGTTTTACTGCCCTCTTTTACACTGGATTTGTTTTTGATTGGAGAATGATAGTCAGTTGTCAGTACAGTTGTTAGAACTCTCAGTTTTCCATTTTTGGCCCCCATAACTGTCGTTTGCTTCTATTTATATGAATTTTTTGTTTATCTGCAAATGTGGTTCCTTGCTGAGAATGGGTGGCCCCCAACATGATTTGACAAGAGATTAGAAAATGTCTTTAGGGCAGTGCTGCTTGTTCATTGCTCATGTTGGACTGATAGCAGACTCACTATTATCTTTTGAGGTAGGAAATGACAGACTGGGGCTTACTAATTAGCATGCTAATCTTACTGGATATCTTTGTGACATGATATGTAGACACCTTGGATATACTATCAAAAATAATTGTTTTTCAAATTCTGCTGACATTTTGGTTAATTTTATAAAAATCTTAGAAATTGCACAACTTCTGTTCTTTCCTCTTTTCTCTGCTGTTTAATTTATTTAAGCCAGCAGTAAGCTACATCCCACAGCATCGACAAATGAATTTAGTTGACTGATTTGTCTTATCATGTGTATCCAACCCATTATATCACACAGGAAGAACATACAAATGAGATGAGAGTTTATTGTGTCTTGTATAAGACTGATAATTTATAATAAATATAATCATGTATAAGTATTAAAACAGTGGTTTCTGGCTTTCAAATGTTACTTCCAAACATTATGATGTTTCTGTCAGGATGAATGGAGTAAACAAAGGTGTGAAATCACATTATTAAAAGAGAAGAATAAATGAAATGTCACGGTTTGGCTTTAACATCAAAATTTTAATCAACATCTCTACACAATGGGAAAAGACTGTCTGCCAGAAGACTCTGGTGAAGAGCCTTTGCTGTATCAACAGACTTATTCATTACTGCGCAGCACCAAAGTTTCATTGTGGCTGTGTCATATGCTCAGAGGAGAAAGAGTGATATGTGACTTGGCACTTTTAGAATATAATGAGGAAACACAGATACACTGACATAGATGCAGACACCCACACATGCACACACACATATATTGATGTGAGGGTCGTGTTGGCTCGATAGGGCAATGTACACAAGTGAAGGTGATAAAAGACTGACAGTCACCACATACAGCACTCTGTGCTCTGAGCGATAGCCCAAAGAGCCCACGGCAGTGTCAACATGCCACCTCCGCTACCACACAGCATAACAGTCACGAGAAAAAGGAGAAGAAGTGAGAAGAGGTAGAGTCAGCACTGTGCATGCTCCTGCAGACAGGTCACGAGCTAAAGCTGAACAGTGTTGTCAAAAACTCACCTTACCAATGCAGTGAACTGTGCCACACATTATCATCCCTTATTAGCCGGCAAGTTCATAGTAATAGCTGTTCTATATCTTGGTGAATTTGATTTAGGTTTACATTCACAGAGCACTTTATTAGGAACAAAATGCATACCTACTCATTTATGCAATTACCTAATTAACCAATCTTGTTGTGGTAGAGTAATGCATGAAAGAATGCAGGTACGTGTAGCAGGTTTCGATAATCTTCCCTCAGCCGTCAGAATGGGGAAAAATGCCATTTATGACCATGCCGTGATTGTTGACACCAGACGGGCTGGTTTGAGTATTTCTATGATCTTCTCTAGGGCTTGTATAGTCTCTAGGGTTTATTTAGGATTGTCCAGTGAAGATAATTATCCAGCGGCCCCTCTGCAGATGGAAACACCCTCTAGATGAGAGAGTAGTTTGAGCTGACAGGAACGCTGTGGTAACTCAGATGAGTGCTTTGTACAGTTGTGTTGAGCAGAAAAGCATCTCAGAATGGCCAACACCTCAGACCCAGGCAGATGAGCAGCTCAAATCCATGGACCCAATTTACCTTGTGTCTATACCCCAGGCTGGTGGAGGTGGTGTAATGATGTGAAGAGTGTTTTCTTGAGGCGCTTTGGGCCCATTAATACCAATCAACCGTCACTTGAATGCCAAATCTGTTTTAAGGTCTGTTGGAATTGTAACAGCCTTGATAGCATGTGGGGATTTCTAATGGCAACAACAATGACATTAGCAGCATTTGTCAAATTTTGAATATTTAGTAATTTAGTAGGGTATTTTAATCATTTATTACATCGTCACTAATAGGTTCCGGGCTTTTCTGTATCGTGGTTTAATATCTGTTGTACATATACACTGCTACTAGCATTCTAGCACCTGGAAATAAATTCTTTGTTAATGTTGATGAACTGCATACATCATTCATTGCTTCATTTATCAGTAACACTTTACATTTAGTTATTGACTAACTAACCAAGTAATGCATTAGTTAACATAAGGCAATACATTAACAATAGTTAACTGATGTTAAGTAACCATCTGACAATTGTAAATGTAAACATGTAGGTATTTACCCAATAATCATTATGAAGAGTAATTATTAGTACTTTTTGTCATTTTTTTTACCTTCTTCATTCTTTCTTTTTTCATGGTTGCCACTGTAACGTGTTGCTATATGTGTACGCCTTCTCCCGCCCCAAAAAGGCGCACAATAACTGAGACTGAGATGTTCTGAATCACATTAAAAGCTCTGTCATGAATCATAAATGCATTTGTCTGACAGAGCCTAAATAAGCACTTGGCACAGCGAATGAAAGGAGTGGCATAATTCAGAGACAAGCGCAGTGATTGGTTAAAGCAGTAGAGGATAATGGCATGAAGAAAAGAGGATGCCTCTATTCTGTCCTACCCATAATTCAGCAGAAGTCATTTTCAGTACACAATATTCACTCTACAGCTTCCTCCTCTTGTGCGAAAACACTAAAGCACTGAATCTTCCCCGACGTCTCTGGCTGAGGGTTCTTTTCTGAAGAACTGCCTCAGGCAAGCAGTTCAGTTATATAGAGAGGTCTAACGCGGTTTCAGTGGCTCATAACCATGCTCAAAGGGCGCTAGTGGGAAAAGTGGTTTTAACAGGTCGAATGGTGGTTTGATATAATGCTTTGTCCTTAGACCTTGGGGCACAGTTGGGCTTATTCCAAGCTGTAAATGTTGAGATTTGCTGCAAGAGCTATCCCTGTGGCACAAAGGGGCAGAGAGTTCAAACCCTTGGAAAGAGCAGAAAACATACCCGGATCTGCTAGTTCAATATTAATGCTCACAAACATTCAGTCACCACAAGCTGTAAAAACGTTATTAGCAGGTCACATCCCCCAGCAGTGTATAAAATACCTCTGAGAACACGAGCAGTGCAGTGGAAAAAACAGAAACCAACAAGACATGTTATACTTGGCACTTAACGTTAAATTATATCTAGTTAACAAATCTTATGTGTTTCATTTTGAGATTAGTGTAAACTTCTAAGATTATTTATTTTTATTTCTAGACATCTTTTATTTGATTTAAGTAATTTTAGTAATAATCATCAAGTAATCTCACTATGCTGGCAGATTCATTAATTATTATTAAATATGCATCAGATAACAGATAATAATTGTCTGCCAGTATAATGAGACTGTTTGGCTTACTACAATCATGTTAAACAAGTTTTAAAACAAATGTAGAAATAAATTAAATAATCTTAGGATAATATCTCAAAATGGCAAATATAAAATAAATTCCCAGTGTATTCATTTTATTTCATTTGAAATTCATTTCAATTCAAAATGTTCATTCATTTTTCAGGAGATGCTGCTAAGGATACTAGCTATAAAACAATTCTTTTAATTATGTGAAAAATAAAAAAATATCTAAAGCTTGAGTTTCTAAAACAAGTTTTAAAAAATAGTTGAAGGACGCAGAAAAAATAGGTCTCCTAACAGTACAAGGCCTGGCAGACCAAACAGTCACCTTCACATAAACAGAATCTTTGAGAGAGAGAAGAGAAAATCAAACTCCCCTCTTGTTTTATATCTCAGAAAATCCACTGGTGTTTCTGTCCATCACTGCACTGTGAGAAGACAACTCTGCACTATGAGTCTGAAAGCCTTTACTGATAAAGGGACATTTGCTAATGAATCTAATAAGCTGCTGGTGATCTCAGAACAAAGTACTGGCCACCACAGTCCAGACTTCAACATCATTAAACATTTTTCACTCTGAAAGTGTGAAGCAGAGAATTGAGCCAACTTCCAAGACTGAGCTCTGGAGGTGTGGAAAATATCCCTGCTGATTCCTTTGAACGTCTGAAAGTAAATTTCCTAAACAGTAAAAGATGTGATTTTATAACCTCACCAGGCAAAAATGAGTCACCAGTGACTGAAGCATATCTCATAGCATGTTATTTCCTCCACATTGGCATGGACTGGACAGGTTTCTGGATACAGGCCAGATTAATGTTCAGCCACTCTTACATCAAAGAATGGCAGTTGGGCCAGATTTGGTGGATGCCTTCCCTGGCACAGTTCTGTGGAGTTTCCTGTAGACTGGGATTTTAGCCACTTCTGGTAGACCCGTACTGATTGTACGTTTCCATACACCTGCAGATTCAGCTATATCCTTTGGCACGCTCAAATGCCTCTCTCTTTTTAGCCAATCATTAACATCTGCTTTGTACCCATTTTCCACACACCCAGTGAGACACTCACTCCACTGTATCATCTCTTCTCAATCTATGAAGGCCCTCACACACCCCACAAGTATTTATAGCCCCATCATCCTTGTGCCTGAAGTTACTACCACCTTAAACATGCAAGGTGATACAAAGAAGTAGATTGAGTTTAATGGAAATAAAGTGATGGAAAAGGTGGTCTCTAACTTTTGCACAACTCTGTATATATTCTTTGTTAGCTTTTACCACAGGGAACAGCTCGAACAGTGTACAGAACTTAGGACCACCTTTTGTGGAAGACACAGCAGGAACCTTTCACTTCATAGCTGTCTCTTTAGTCGAAACGACCTCATTATTCTACAAATGCCATCATTCTTCAGTTTGAAAGGACTGTTTCTAGGTCAATCAATACTGAAGTAGAAACCAGCCGAGACATTCTTTCCCTCTCTGGCCACAATGTTTGTCTCCCTGTAAGGTCAAATAACGCAAGTCTGCTGTACTTGAATAAAATATCTTCAATATGTCATTTAAGTCTTCAGTTTTTGAATACTGGGGTCACGATATGCATTTCTCTCACAGTAAGGACCACGGCTTAGTTGAACCTGTTTGCTTGACCTGCGAGTGCATGCATGCTCTTTGAGGCCATGAAAAATCTTCTTACACAAAACCTTTGGGTGCTTCTCTCCTCTATCATTTCATCTGCTGTTAAAAGCACTTCCCCAGCATCCCAACCTTACCCACAAAAGTAGGACACTTCAAGCACTTAGATGAAACCCCATTTAATCTGATTGCTTGGAAGATGGAGCATGATTTAGCCACAGGGACTTGGCAAGAACAGCCCTATTCCTGATAATTAAATATAATCATCACCATTACCCATAGAACTCAGATTCTCTGATTTGCCCCAAAATGCTTTATCTACGCCAACGACGTACTGTACATTATGTACTCAAGTCTCCACAGGGTGATACTTTGCACTCTAACAGATCGCTACTTTAGCGCACCATTAAATACTGATAGAACTGCATTCCATTGCTTCCACTCAGTGAATTGTTGCATTGCAGTTAATTAGTGCAATCATTTATCCTCGTTTAGTTTCATGAAGCTATCTGTGAGAGATGGAATATGGTAGGATAGAATATAGTGGTGAGATTCTCATGCTAGAAACTTTGTGCTGGATGGTTTAGCCCTCATGTAGGAAATTCAAAACAAATAGCGTTCCCTTGAGGAGGCTTTGTTTGCTTGTGACCCGGGCTAATAGTGTTGTATCCATATGTATGAATACAGTATACCATGTTCATGCATGAGACACGAATCGGGGCATAGCATTTCATATACTGTATGTACCTGATTTGAAGCCCAACCATTCAGCAGGCAGGTACTGGTCAGGTACATTTTTGGGTGGCTCAAAGAAACCAAGGACAATTTGAATGTATATGGAATTTAATTTTATTTGTGTTATGCTGAAACCGGTCTTATGAACTCATGAGACAGTAATCATGTTTCAGAAGAGACCAGTCTTAGAAAGGAGCCAGTATTAGAGCTGTAGTGATGCATGCAGCGTGACAGGTTATTGAGGTGAAATCTCCACAGGCGCTCAGGACTGCACCAGAGGGGCACCCAGGTGCAGTGAAGCTTGTAGAACCTGAGCCGACCTACTAGCTCTATTTTCATGCCTTTAGGAATGGTCATACAAACATAATTATTGAGCATGCTTACAAAGAGGACACTTGTACATCATGAAGGCAAAAGGGTAGGCATGCATGCCTCCTCCAGGCTCATTATTACATAATAATTACGGACTCTCTGCTCAAATGTTCGTAATCTCTTCACTTACATGAATCCAATGTTTTGTCTTCATTGTAAAAATATTTGACTGTAAAATTGCAGTATATTACTGGCTACTGGTGGCATAAACTTCACAGTAACTGTACTGTATAATGTACTGTACACAGTGTACATGCTCACAAAATAGGATGTTTTTATACGCCACTGGTCAATATCAATCAATATTTAGATAAATTAATTCCAGTTCCATAACTTTAAGGTAATTACTACCCAGTTAGAATGCCATTTTAAAGAATGATGTTCAAAATTTAAGAATGTAAACATTCAGAATTCACATATGAAAAGTGCTAATGAAACATTGAGGCTGATTATTGTACATGTATAAAGTAGCTTAAAGTATATAAACAAAAAACCTGTAAAATATATCATTGAAAACATTTAAAACATATTTGGGTATATATTTAAACTGATGTTACTGATATAGGGTAATGCACATTATTACTATATAAAAATATTCTATAAGTTATTTACATGGGGAAAATACAAAATATATGAGATGCAAAGTGATTCAGAGTGGTTTGATTTCATTTTATTATAGTTGACATCTGAAGACTTTCAAACTACCTCGTAGAAAACTATTAGATGTAATGATTATGAATGCACCCGAGAGATGGATTTAGGATCATTTTAGGCTAAGATTTTTTTCTAAAAGATATTTTTCAAAGCCATTGATGGTGAAGGGAATCATGGTGGAGAGAATTATAAGGCCAAATAGTCCCTAAACTCTTGGACCTTTATCAACACTACACATAAAAACTGTTTGCTAAACATTTTGGATATTAAATAAAATGGTTCTATAGTTGTAGTTGCTGCAACCCCTAATAACATATACAGCAGTCAGATGGTTGTAAATAGGGTTTAGTGTGTTTTACACAATAACAAAAATTAATGCCTCTTAGATATTGGTAATGTAATATAAAGTCTTAAAACATACAATAACACTTAGAGCTTATAATTTACAGCACTACAATCTCAATTACATGTTGAATTTATGTTGAATTATTATAGTGATGATTGGAAAGTTAACTTCAGTTTATTAAGTATATTTAAATAAAATATTTTCCTCTGAACGGTTACCAATAAATCTTGTGTAATCTTGACCATGTCCTTTCAGGGGTAAACACCCCACAATACCATAAATGTCTAATTGTTAATGATGAATCAGTGCTTCCTCCAGACACTTCTCCCTTAACCAGATGCTGAAACAACCCTCTTTGCAATGGAAGACCAGCTCCCTCGGAGTCTCTATGGATGACTGATGAAATGAAAGCTGTTAGTCCAAGCAGCAGGGTGTTGCCTCTGGAGAGCTGCAGGTAGCTGTGCTTGCGATCATTACTGCTTGTCATTCAAGGACAACATTCATAGCCTGCTACTATGTGTGATCAGGCTCATCGTTGACATTTTGTCCCAGTGCAAAGGTATCTGACAATATGTCGGCTTTCACATCCTTATCTTCAAGCAAAAGGCCCATATATCCATTTCCACCATTATTTCAGCCTGACCTTGAAAGACTTATCAAACATAGCATTTCTGTGAGCCATCATGCTCTTTGAGGTATGAGTGGCTCTTGAGAAGTATATTGTCATGATGGAAGTCGACTGAAAGAAGAATGGTTCTTTTGAGTAGTGCAGTGAGTGTTTGGACCCATTTTGGTTTAGGATTATTGTTTTCTGTGTGACTGTTATGTCTTCTGTTCAAATAAGTTTAAGAAAGCAGTAGACTATTTTATTGGCATCTCAAGAGCACAATGTATAAATATGTAAAATCTAAAATATATGGTGTTATTCTAGCATTGGGGAACCACAATTGCTACAGACAGACCACCTTCAGTTCCACTACATTTTATTAGCACCCCTAAGGGATTGCTGTGGTATGTTAGCACAAAGCTAACATTGGTGCAAAATGGCATCTTTTGGCTAATCTTGTTTGAACTTGAAAAAGTTTTTGTTTTCCATTTGAAGCTCATGAAACCTTATTAGAGTACAGTATGGTTCATGTTTACACTCATTGAAGTGTCTTGGCACACAGTGTTTTTTTTTTTCTTCTCAGAATCATCAGAATCAAAACATGATTGGTTAATTCCACTGCCGGTTCATAATGATCTAAAACATTAGACTTTCCAGCTCCTGAGGTTTATGCCTCTGGATTACATCTGGATAAGGCCTGAATGAAGTGTAAACACACCCAAGCTTAGAAAACATTACAGATCCCACCACTCAAACCACTACAGGAGGTGGCCTGAGACAAATTTGGGTCACAGTTTACAGCAGTGTAAACATATAACTGTCAACAACCGTCTCTCCAAGACATTCGACCACAGTCAAACTCTGGGCCATAAAGGAAATCATGGAGGACACAAATGGCTGGTAATTGGATGAAGCAAAATGCTTAATATGCAGTATGCAATATGAACAGACACGTAAAGGAAAAAGCAGATTTGCGTATTCTGTCCCATACAGCAATTGGATTTTACTCAGAGAAGCCAAAGATTCATTTGACTACCATGTGTTAAGGCATACAGTATGATTAAAGTCTTATTAGGATACAGTACAGATACTAGTTTAGGCGTGAATGGTGTTGCAGATACCATAGTAAAACAAATACTGATTGCTTACCAATTTTTATTCATTTATTTTCTTTTTTGTTTTTGGGGACAAGGAAGGAAACAAGGAAACAGCAGTGTCACCACCATATTGCACAGAAGCGTAATGATTTTATGAAATAAAGTTGGACTAAAAAGTGCAGATTGATGTGTAAATAATAGGATGCATGTACATGCTTTGCTGTTTCATGTAGTTCTACACCATATGGTTAAAGAGTTTGTGGCAGGATGTTGGGCTTCTGTTAGGATGGGATTTCTAAAAGAATAAGCTCCAGCATTGTTTAACCTAATTTCTTAAACTGCTGCACAATTGATTAACATAGGAAATAAATATTATATGTATCAAGAAAACAGTAGAAAACCTGTGACTTATAGAGCCCAACATGCAGCTGCTTCAACATCTGTCCATTGGCCTCTATTATTAATGTGTTTCAGGTCAACAGTTTATCCGTTCATGTACACAGTATATGACAATGGCAGTTTATTATTATTTTACTTAAACAATGAAATAGACCAAAATGAACATGCACAAACAAGGTAATGCATTCACTGTGCATGGTAATTTACCGCATCCCAGAGATATTGCAGATAGATTTTTGCTTCCATAATGGAAGTGCCAAAGTCAGTAATCTGAAGGACTGCATTAATCCAGCAATAAGAACATCTTTAAGTAATTGTTCTGCAAACAGTGGTTAAAAATTTAGCTGCCTATACATAAGACCCCGGCGACCAGAATTTGTGTAAGGTTTTTAATAATTCGTTTTCATTTGCTCTCCTCTTGCTTAATGAACATGCTTTTTTTCATAATTATTATTGTTGTTGTTGTTGTTTTTTTTTGTTGTTTTTTGTTTTGGAATGTATATAGTTTCTAAGATACTAATTTAAAGGGAAGGTCAGAGATTTCCATGTTTCTTAAGTGGTAGTGATATCACAATATGCTTACCATAAGAAAAGCAAGGACTAGAAAAGAGGTTTGTGTGTATGCAATTAGTTACATAAATCTACAAGCATTGAAACCAAAGCACCTGAATAGGTCTATATTGGAACTGTCCTTAGATAATAAAAATTGAGGTGCTAATGGATGATTGCAATTGTAATTTGATATTGTCAAATGGCCTTTTTCCAAAAAATAAATAAATGAATAAATTTAGCTGCCATATTTTCAAATCCCCTCTTAACAGACTTGCTCAGCGGATGTCCAACAAGAAATGAAACAATCTCAAAGTTTTCGGTGTTAAGTTCTGGTGGAAGGTTTAGCAGAACTAGGCCTTTACACAGCACTTTATAGGAACTAGATGAGAGGAAAATTTGTTAACTTTGGAGAGCTCCATGTACAGCATTGTCGTGTGCATGTTCCTGTGTGAAAAAAATGTGATGCAGTATGAACAAAGCATAACTCAATAAAGCTGTCTCACTAACGGCCTGGAAGAATCCGGAAAGTGTTAATTCAACAGTGGATCAAGGAAGCAGACAAGTAGTGCAACATTGTGCAACATTGGTTCTTATTGTAGAAATGAAAAAAACGACATGTGCTTTTCATAGGAAATACAAGCTAAACTAATGGGTTGACTGCCTTATGAGACATGCTTACATATTGATGCATAATTCATAAACGTCTCATCATTTATTGAAATATAAATAAATTAATCAATAAATAAATAAATATACACATACGAGAGGCTTGCTGCTCTTTCTGTTGTGCAGAGAGCACTGTGCTGGAGCTACAGGGGGTGATCTGTCTGATGCAGGGCTATATGAAGTTGCTGAATGATTAAAAGGATTCGGGTTAGGCTTGGTAACATCACAGTGTCATCATTTGTGATGTGCTGGCTGAGCAACAGTGCATAATTAGCTCTTGTAACTGAAACACTGAATACATGAATAATGTGATTGCATTCGCTTGTAAAAATTTACATATAGCATTTAGCCATTGCTTGAACCGTGCGCTGTTGGATAATGTAGAGGAAGTTTAGAGCCTAAAACTCACCACGAGCTCAGACACTGCCCGAACACTGTGGTATTTATAAAAGTATATATGGTTAACTATTATAAAATTTTGCTATTATCAAATTACCAAGTGCTTTTCTTGCACCCCTGCATTTGTAATGCAGCCTACAGCTCCTATATTCCCTAATGTGGAGCCACAGCTGTATGTTTAGCCATAGTTTTAAAACATGTTGTAGTACAACATATAACGAAATGCAACATGCAGCATCTACTGTAGCTAGCAAGCATCTCACAGAAGGTACCAAATAACTAACTACAGTATCTTTAACCGCAATATCTGTTGCATTGCACCCAGTATATTCATGCACATGTTCTGGGAATGTTCCAACGTAGAAGATTTAAGGATCTCTGGAGTAAATATTTCATCCAGATTACTTGGTATCATCATATCACCTTAATTATGTCTATGATGTGATGTTAGGCCTTCAGCTTACCATTTAAGATGTGGTAGGTTTTACCTACATCATTAAAACTTTGGATCACTGCTACTTCCTCTTAAATTACACTATGCTACAAATTCTTATTTTTTTCTTGTTCCTGGACCCTGAGTGTGTTTTCTCAATCCTTTAGACCCAGAATGTGTAAAATGTGGTTATTGGTCCACATAAACTTTGCTTTTAAAGTTATAACAATCTGTTTTCCACAACTTTAGTGATACATTCTATACTAAGTGGACTTTAAGAAGCTTCTAGAGATGTGCAAACTTGCAAAAAGTTTATAGAGCTGTCCAGTAGTACACACAGCAGTATACATGCAGGTGCATTAAAACAACTATTTCTGTCTATGTTCCACTTGCGTAAGTAGATTGTGGATGCACAGTTACATTTAATTTAGATGGCATCAAGCGGTCGCTGCATCTGGCAGACGCATTCTGCTACATCTGTGGCCAATTTATCAAGACAAGGGTAAAAAAGCACTCTGCCAAATGCGTGAGGCCTACAAAGCATTCTTTAGAATGCTTTACTGGGATCAGGACAAACCGTGGGTATCTCATCTCATGTCTGAGCACTGCAATAAAACTCTTATAGGTAAAAAATATTACGGCAAAATTCTGTGCTGTAAAGTTTTGACATTTTATTAAAGAAATCTTTCTTAAAAGTCTTTATGTTCTAGCACAATTAATATTGCATTACATTTTATACTGTATTTTATGCACTGTGGTCCTTATAGTGAATAAATGATATATTGTAGTGTACATGTAATATTAATTTTAGTAATAATGTACAGTATATTGTGGTAATACCTTACACATTATTAAGTAAATTTATTGTCCTGGTCACAGAAACACAGATTGTTTTTAATCCCTTATTGATCCCACAGTGGGGAAATTTACAAGTCTTCCGCATTTAACCCATCCGTGAAGTGAAACACCCACATACACTAGGGGGCAGTTGGGGGTTAGGTGCCAGTCGTTACTGTCAGTTCAGGGAATCGAACCGGCAACCGTTTTACACATTAGCTGTTGGAATATAACACAAAAAAGGCATGAACAGTGGCAAATTGCAATAGGAACTAGGCTTTGCAGGAAGGTAGCTGATATATAGAGGGTTAAACATGTGATTCAATCCCAAAACGAATAAATGTAATTATATTTGTCCCGGTTACATTGTACATCATTGTGTATGCCATACACTGTATGTAACATGTTTATCAGTCACTCCCTGTGTCACGCCTGCTGTCTCTCCTCTTACCTCCGATCTCCCAGACTCCATTGTCCATAACCCACCACCCAATCCCGTTCCGTTTTCCAGATCCTTCTCCTTGAGATTTAGTAGTTTTGCTGATCTGATTGTTTGCCTGGTTTTGACTCCCACCTGTTTCCCCACTCTGACTCTGCCTTGCCCTTTTGTTATGTCTGCTTTGCTCTTGTTGCTGCTGTGTCTGACTACAAATCTGTTCAATATACATCGCCTTGATTTCAGCTCAACGCTCATCACAATATGTCCATCAACACACCCTGAACTAAGCAGCACGTTATAGCAGTTACAGACACAAGTCAATTGCTAAGACATAGATAAAAAACATTATTTACAGGGTGAGGAAGTATACCGTAAAACACTACCATAATGGTGAAAATATCAAAATATCATTGCTGTAGAAAAAAAAACATGGATCTCATTTTTTTTGTTTTTATGTGTCATTTGAACACATCCGTTTATATCTGTTCCCACTGATTTGCATTAAATCAAAGTTGCCTTTATAACAAGTCAAGTCACCATTTATTTATGTAGCACTTTTTACAGGAAATGTTGTCACAAAGCAGCTTTACAAAGAATCTGGTTTCCGAGCCCCCAATGAGCAAGTCAAGGCCGACAGAGGCAAGGAAAAACTCCCTTATTTAGGAAGGAAGAAACCTTGAGAGGAACCAAGACTCAAAAAGGGAACCCACTCTACTCGGGTCAACACCAGATACAAGACAGCACAAGAAAGGAGAGTATAATGTTTGTAAGGCAGAGGAATAAATGTCTGATTAGTTTGTAATTAAGTTATTGGGTCATCAGATGGGTCAGCAGGACGCAGGCCAAGCTTCAAAAGTGCAGGACAGCCAGGAGCTCGGAGGTGGTTAACGGCAAGCAGTGGCACTCAGTCAAAGCATTTATCTGTGTCTCCAAACCCTCTGTTCAATACAGCTCAATTTGAAAGTAGTGTATTCATATTTACAGGTACATTTATGTACTCAAATAAATTATGTGTATGTTACTTTGACAAAATCTGTTATTCAGTCTTTCTTTCTCTAAAGATTTTTGACTTAGAGATTTTGCTTTTAAAATAACAATGTTCTACTTTCTCCGCTATAATTAGAATTTGTTTAGAAATCATGATGTGATTTTTTAAGCCAGGCACCTTCCAGCAATGAAGCACTTAATTCCTAATGAATCTAACCTTTGGATCTGAGAGCAGAGACAGATAATCCCTTAACATATATATGCAAATATTTATGTTCATCCATTCGTCCTGCAGTTTGGAGGTTTAGCACCTACACACAAGATCAGAATTGTAAACCAAAAAAGGAGGGAGCAGAACAGGACAGCACAGGACAGATAGCAGAACAGCAAAGCAAGAGAAGTGATTCTTTGTACAGTGGCGACGACGTCCAAAAGCGGCAATGTGAAGGATCATTGATGAGGGCAGTCAGAGAGGTAGTTGAGAAAGCCAATCCAGAGATGGTCCAGTCCAGTACAGAAAAAGAAATCGCAACCAATTTCTAAAACTGAAGTTTGGAGGCATGGACAAATGCAAAAACCTAAAAGCAAGGGAAATTGTAATACAGGAGGAGAAGAGGTCATTTTGAATGGACATGATATTGTGGCATCCCACTACCTGTTCTCTCATTGCTGGAGGTGTGGACAGGCAGAGTCGCAAACACGGGCCACCAGAGGTAGTGCGTGACTGCAGGGACTGTCTGAGAATATTCTTATAGATGCATAAGATGGATTATCACAGGACACCGTTAGGAACCTCTACGATGCCATGCAGAGATGTACATATGTTGCCTTAGCAAACATTATAATGTACTGAGAGACACTACTTCTGTATGTGTAGCTCAATAGGTATTGCCCATATCAGTCTAAATGTATCATCATTTATTGGTTCTGATGAGCTTAAAGATGTGTATGTGTGTCGCTTGTATTCTTTTTGTACTGGCCTGTGGGGCTGGTTAGTACCTACACTATTGCCAAAAGTATTCACTCACCCATCCTCACAAATCACCCATCCACCCACAGACCATTGAATTCAGGTTCCAATCTTTTCCATGGTCACAGGTGTATAAAACCAAGCACCTAGCCATGCAGACTGCTTCCACGAATGTTTGTGAAAGAATGGGTCAGGAGCTCAGCGAATTCTAGCATGGTGCTGTGATGGTCATAAAATTCCAGTCGTGAACTTTTCTCACTACTAAACATTTCACAGTCAAGAACAGTGCATAGTGAGCCACCACTGGGCTCTAAAGCAGTGGAAACCTGTTCTCTGGAGTGATGAATCGCACTTCTCTGTCTGGCAATCCGATAGACGAGTCTAGGTTTGCCGGTTGCCAGGAGGATGGCACTTGTCTGACTGCATTGTGCCAAGTGTAAAGTTTGGTGGAGGGGGATTGTGGTGTGGGGTTGATTTTCAGGAGTTGGGCTCCTTAATTCCAGTGAAAGAAACTCTTAATGCATCAACAGACAGAGGGAATTTGGATAATTTCATGCTCCCAACTTAGTAGGAACAGTTTTGGATGGCACCTTTCTGTTCCAACATGACTGCACACCAGTGCGCAAAGCAAGGCCCATAAAGCGATGGATGAGTGAATTTGTTGTGGAAGAACTTGACCTGACCATAAACACGTTCCTAAACCTTGTGGGTAGCCCTCCCGGAAGAGTTGAAGCTGTTATGGCTGCAAAGGCTTTACCAACATCATATAAAACCCTAAGGATTATGAAAGAGATGTCACTCAAGTTCATATGCATGTGAAGGTAGACAAGCGAATACTTTTGGCAATGTAGTGTACCAGCAGGTTGAAATGGCTGGCTGTTGTGGATCTGCTTGCCATCCCAGTAGCATCAGGTGGTGGTCTCCACTTTTAACGTGTGTAGTAAAGGAGTTTTGTCTTCGTCCATGCTTCCTGTGTCTTCATTCTCTATGATGATGTCACAGCATAAACAGATACAGACGTACTATATGAGACAATTCAGTGAGGGACTTTCCTTGTCCAGAATAGCTTTAGATTGGACTACCCTTGTCCAGTACATGTATACATGTGTATATATGCAAGTCTACGCTTGGAACCACACTAAGAAAAACACCATCATTTGCCCCAAATGCAATTTTACATGCATATATCACAACGGAGCTTCTATCCTGGTATAAGTATGAGATCACCTCATTTCTTTCTCCCCAGGGAGTAAATGTAAATGTGAATTTGATCTCATTATATTTCCTGAGTGAAAAGCTTTCATTTCCACCCCATTTAATTTAGCAAAGCTTGTCATATAATAAGCTCTTGTTGTTGACTCTATGTGTTTAAGGCTTAAGACATTCTGGCTGGTCTGCTGGACCCCTGCCCAAAACACTGCAAAATCCAATATTACCTGAAGTGAGGTTCCCCCATAGGATACTGTTATTCTTTCAAATTGTTATCCATGCCTGGCTGAGCTTTGCGTTTTGATTTGTTCTACAGGGATCCACTTCTCAGTCTCTGATCATTCAAACAACAACAAAAAAAAAAACACTCCACCTCACCACTGTCTGCTCCAAGCACTCTTTGTTCCTGCTTTATTTAATCGGGGAGTGATGTTCAGGTAACAGCTTGGCAGCCCAGACAACTAAATTATTAAAGCCGCCTTCATGTAGTTTCTTGTTGTGTTGTATGCTGTTGTGACACAGAGATTAAATATTACTGTGTGTACGTCTGTAACTGGCCATTGGTAAAAGAACAGCTGCTCCCACAGTTTGATGATTAATGCTGGTGCCACAGTGAAATGACTCTTGAGGTTCTGATCCGATCCAGTGGCTCGGGATTAGGGCCTATTCTGGCATTTACCTTAATGAGCTAGGTATCAGCAATATTAAGCACAATCCATTTACATTCCATTTTTGGTGCGCCTCATAGAAGTGATGTAAAATACGTGACCAACTCCTATAACTGAACAGTCCCTATGGATTTATTTTTAAACATGAAAGGAAGTCTCCTGCAATTAGAAGGAAGAAATGCTTAGTCCCGTTTCTTCTCCAGGGCTGTTCATTGTTAAAGAATAGTTGCACCCAGAAGGACGTTTTGGGTGGCAATGCTATTCAGAGGGAAGATAAAGGTTACCAGGAACAATAAATGATGAGCTACACATACAGAAGTAGTTGTAAGGGTCCGGGCTGTACCGCCGGCAGCCAGCAGAGGGCGGCAGCGCCGCTCTGGGGGAACTACAGCCCGGAACTCCAAACCCCAGAATGCCCCGGGCTGATCAAGCCAACGAGCGGCACCTGAGGCAGTAGCCATATAAGCCCCCACCACACAAACACCTCCGCAGCACCTTTGTAGAGGGGTAGCCAGTACGGTACACCTGAAAGCAAAAAGAAAAAGAAAAAGAAAAAGAAAAAGAAAAAGAAAAAGAAAAGAAAAGAAAAGAAAAGAAAAGGAAAAGAGAAAAGCAACAAGTGTTTAAACTAATTAACTACAAATAGTAGAGAGTGTGGGTCACTCTCCACGCAAAGATCCACAAGTCCCCTTTCTGTTAAACCCTCTTCTGTTTATTTCTGTTTTTTTCCCGCCATTTCTCCCTCTCCCTCACAAAACTCCTCCTGACTTACCTCACGTGTACTACCGCATAGCGCAGTGGTAGCATGTGGGGTTCTCACTCCAAAGGTCGGGGGTTCATTCCCCGCCTAAACCAAAATTCCAAACACGTTCCCGAAAAACACTTCACGCATTCACATCCAGGAAGTCCGTTTGCTTGCAATTTAACATTTACATCGGATTCCTGCCCTGCGCTTGCGTCCACAACCCCAACCGCCGTGACAGTAGTGTCTTTTAATGTGATGTCAGGCCGCCATGTTTACTCAAGCAACATGCCAGAGGTCAAGACCTGGAGTTGTAGAGATTCCTAATGGTGTCCTGTGTTAAACCATCCCTTGCAGCTTTAATATTCTCTCAGATTTTACAGTAGGGGTGGAGGTAGGCTTTCTGTACTGATGTCAAACCTACCCACCACGTTTTATGTGCTGCCGGGTCGATTCCTTCTGGGTGCAACTATTCTTTTTATGATGAGTGTATGTTTTGTGCATATTGGCTTAGCACTTTCCCAGGCTTTCAGACTTCATAAACAATGATGCAGTACATTTGAACATTTTTATGAAAAAAAAAAATATTTTAGCCTTAGGCCAAAGCTTGGTGTATGTTAATTATTTCTCAAAAGCATGTAAAAAAATACAGTCCCAGCACATTTTCTCTCACAATGGGTTAAAAATGGAAATATCTGAGGAAACATTCTGCTTCATCAGCAGCTGTGCCAATTCTGGTCTAAAACTGGCATTAACAGTAACAGCACGTTCGAAACTGAAAGAAAGGAACAGACTTATGTGCATGTGTTAGAGCAATATGAAGCTGCAGAAAATGTACAACACTATAAAAAAAGGCATGGGCAGAATTTTAAAATGACTGGTAGCAAAAGCATGGGGGAGGATTTATCCACCACATTAAACACCTATTAGGCATAAGAAAAATAAGCCAAAAGCAAAACACATTAGTCCGATTTTTTTTTATTATGCACATAATTTTAATCAGCTGCTTTTATATCTTAAATTGTGAAACTGTATTAGCTATAAAAACATGAAGATCAAATCAAATCGGGTCAAGTCCAGGTCAAGCACAATAAATGGGTCTGGCCATCCCTAATAGCCTGTATTGAGTTCCTAGCGATTAAAACATTCTTAATTATGCAGTCAGTAATTGATAATGTTTACAATTTATAGTGTGATAGATAACATTAAGAGATAGTCTGGCATGGCCATTTGTCTCCTTAAAGAGGAATTCCACCCACATTTTTCTTCATTTAGTAATTATGTTTGTAAACACACACATTCAGTGTGGTTTGATGTGAAAAGGGTTAATTATTGTGGAATTTAGAGACTTGGATTTCTTTACAGTGGTGATGATAGGAGCGAGCTGTCATGATAACATTCCAGTTACTATACATAATAAATAATCTGGCTAAAATTAAAACAGTGATGGATCTGAAGAAATAGAAGTTTTACTTGGTGACTACTTTGTCAACCATGAAACAAATCATATTCATCTGAAAATTATGACAGCAGGAGGCAAATGAATAATTAATTCACATAATGACTTTTAATGATTTAAGTTCCCATCACCACCAATAAGAACAGATGTGACAGAGTTTTGTCTAGAACAGAGGATTTCATTTCCAATTGCTTTTGCCTACATCATAGCGATTTAATTATTCAGAAATAAAAACAAAACAGTGGAGCATGAATCAGCTTGAATCATTTATATTCATATTTCAATGTGTAACTTTTAAAATGAGACCTTTTAGATGCAAAATTCCCTGTAAAGTGGTACACTGTGTGCTTTCTGATGTCATAATATCTATTCTTCTAATGTTAGTGTTAATAAAAAAAGCTTTAAACTGAATAAATTAAACAAAGAGTATCTATTTTAGGATTCTCGCTTTGTTCTTTCACCACTACTCATTTAGATCCTACTGAAAAGAACCTGTGTTAACCCCTCACTGGTGTTGCTGGGTTATAATAATGAGTATAGCTGGAATTCCCAGAGCTCTTTTCTTTTAATACAGCATTAATGGACCCCTGATGGGTGCTAAGGTGTGAATAGGACAATGCTCAATTAAACAGTCATGGAACTGTTATTATCTCTTATGAGTCATGTAAAAAGAACACTTAGAGGGATACACCGGTTCTTAGTTTTAGAGCTGAGGTGCAAGAGGTGGTGGCTGAAATCTTCCCGTCAATACCAACAGAACAATAAGCAGTGCTTCATTACCAGGCGACTAGTGGAGCTCTGTAAGAAACCCTGCCAGTCTGCAGTAAAGTTCATCAATTCAATTTTACTGCTCAACCTTATATAGTGGAGCACTTACCTTCGGGACCACAAGGCCCCAGCAAGTAACAGCTGCAAGGTGGAATGGTAAAATATGGAGAATAAAAAGTTGTCTCTGGTCTAAATTTAGCTAACCTTCATTGTGCACAAATCACCAATAACAGTTCCATTGCTGGAACTAAGATACAAGGGGTAGCGGTGGAAATCTTCAACAGGAAAATAAAGTGGAACATTACTTCATTACCAGCCTACTAATGGTGCTGTGTAGGTAGCCCTGACAATCTGCACTGATATCAGAGGAGCAGTAAAGTACATTAATCAAATTTTCCCATTTCACATTCCACTGTATAGTACAGTAGTTGCATCCTGGATACTGAGGTGCCAGAATGTACGTATGGCAAATTTTGAGGTGGAATAGGAAAACTTGGAGAATAGGAAGCTGGCTATCGTCTTGTTTAAATTTAACATCATGCACAAATCAACAATGACACCGTAACTTTAGACAGCTGCCAAGGCTTCCGCTCACTTGCTTTTTATGCTTGTGATGAAGGAAAGGACAAGCATATACTAAAGCAATATTAAACTAAGTTGGTCATTTATTTAATTCATAACAGAGAGAATACTTTCATTCATGGGTTTACTCGATCACCCAGCAGCTTTGATGGTTCATATGACATTCTGGGCAATTTCTCATAGCACTCCAATCAGAATGTGCCTCTGTTTGGAAGGTCATGGAGCCGTAATACTTACCTAACTCTACCACTCTTCTCAGCTAACATCAGAATAGGCTTGAATGTGCAAAATGATAGGGCTAAGTTTTAGGGCCAAGGGGTTAAATGAGATAAAATGACCCTTAGACCATTTACCGTGCCTTTGATCACCAATCATAATACAGATTTCACATGTACAGTGAGGAAAATAAGTATTTGAACATCCTGCGACTTTGCAGGTTCTCCCACTTAGAAATCGTAGAGGGGTCTGAAATTTTCATCTTAGGTGCATGTCCACAAAAAAAAAAATCCAGAAATCACAATGTATGATTTTTTAATAATTTGTGTTACTGCTGCAAATAAGTATTTGAACACCTGCCAATCAACAAAAATTCTGCCTCTCAAAGACCTGTTAGTCCGCCTCTAAAACCTCCACCTCCACTCCACTTATTATTCTAAATTAGAAGCACCTGTTTGAGGTCGTTAGCTGCATAAAGACACCTGTCCACCCCACACAACCAGTAAGACTCCAACTACTAACATGGCTAAGACCAAAGAGCTGTCCAAAGACACCAGAGACAAAATTGTTGACCTCCACAAGGCTGGAAAGGGCTATGGGGCAATTGCCAAGCAGCTTGGTGAAAAAAGATCAACTGTTGGAGCAATTATTAGAAAATGGAAGAAGCTAAACATGACTGTCAATCTCCCTCGGACTGGGGCTCCACGCTCCACGACTGCAATGTATTAAGGAGAGGATGACCGGGGCCATGTATTGCGAGATTTTGGGGAACAACCTCCTTCCCTCAGTTAGAGCATTAAAGATGGGTCGTGGCTGGGTCTTCCAACATGACAATGACCCAAAGCACACAGCCAGGATAACCAAGGAGTGGCTCCGTTAGAAGCATATCAAGGTTCTGGAGTGGCCTTGCCAGTCTCCAGACCTAAACCCTACAGAAAATCTTTGGAGGGAGCTCAAACTCTGTGTTTCTCAGCGACAGCCCAGAAACCTGGCTGATCTGGAGAAGATCTGTGTGGAGGAATGGGCCTAAATCCCTGCTGCAGTGTATGCAAACCTACGGGAAACGTTTGAGCTCTGTAATTGCAAACAAAGGCTACTGTACCAAATATTAACATTGATTTTCACAGGTGTTCAAATACTTATTTGCAGCAGTAACACACAAATAAATTATTAAAAAATACATAGTGATTTCCGGATTTGTTTTTTAGATTATATGATTTCTCTATGATTTCTAAGTGGGAGAACTTGCAAAGTTGCAGGGTGTTCAAAAATCAAATACTTATTTTCCTCACTGTATCTACAAACTGTGCAACTTTAGTAAAAGTCGATTCAAGCACCTGGTCTATGCTGGTCTCTTACTGGACATTGACAAAGAGGTATGCCTTAAAAAGACATTTGGGTTGGACAAGGCAGAGGCTCCTCAAGGCTTTCCTTATCCAGATGTCCTGTGGACGACAGGGAAAATGATGAATTATGTGTGTTGACAGCACCACAGCCCCTGAGCTCAGATTCCGCTTCCACAGAGCAGCAACCACTTCCCTTCTAATTAACATGGCTCAGAGGAACAGCAGAGCAGGAAACAAATTAGCCTTCACTGAAAGGCAGAAAAAAGGGGGAGGTAATGCTCAGCAAGGTTTGAAAGAGGCATAGTTATGTTTTAGAAGAACTGCTTCTTTGCAGCATAGCATGGATTCCACAAGATATTGGATCCATTGAGCAGAAATGATGTACCATGCAGAAACTCCAGCCCTCTAGCTGTGCACAGCCTTACCCACCTCATCCCATAGGTGCTAGATAGAAATACATCTTTGCAAGGTCCATGCACGGACAATTTAGACATGAAGGGACTATTTTGGTCAGCAATGACATTATATGACATGTTGTTCAGATATTCTTTAGGGGGCAACAGGGGCTTTTAAGGTGTGCCAGAAAAATGCTCGTCAGCAGCACTAACGAACTGCAACACAAAGATGGTTGAAAACAGATACTGCTGATGCTGCTAAACCAGCTATGAAATATTTAACTTGAAATGTTCTTGACTTGCCATGCCAGTCACCCTTCTCACACTCCACTAATCAGGCATCACAACAGTGTTGGGTGTTGTGAGGGCATAAACTGATGGCATAAAGTCTTAAAATAAGCAGAAGCTGAAAATGGCTAAAAGAGCATCAGCAGGAAAGTCATCCACTATGTGGGGGTGTGTGTATATATATATATATATATATATGTGTGTGTGTGTGTGTTGTGTGTGCCAGTTGTTAGTTAAAAAAATAGTATGTGTATGTATAATATATATACAGGGGTTGGACAATGAAACTGAAACACCTGGTTTTAGACCTCAATCATTTATTAGTATGGTGTAGGGCCTCCTTTTGCGGCCAATACAGCGTCATTTGGGCAGCCGTGGTTTTATGTTTTTTGGATACAATCCGGGTTAGCACCCGAACATCCCTTTCAGACAGCTTCCTCTTGCGTCCACAGTTAAACCTGTTGGATGTGGTTCGTCCTTCTTGGTGGTATGCTGACATTACCCTGGATACCGTGGCTCTTGATACATCACAAAGACTTGCTGTCTTGGTCACAGATGCGCCAGCAAGACGTGCACCAACAGTTTGTCCTCTTTTGAACTCTGGTATGTCACCCATAATGTTGTGTGCATTGCAGTATTTTGAGTAGAACTGTGCTCTTACCTGCTAACTGAACCTTCACACTCTGCTCTTACTGGTGCAATGTGCAATTAATGAAGATTGGCCACCAGGCTGGTCCAATTTAGCCATGAGACCTCCCACACTAAAATGACAGGTGTTTCAGTTTCATTGTCCAACCCCTGTACATATGACAGTTGTTAGTCAAAAAAATTGTTGCACAAATAGTTACACCCAGAAGGAATCAACAGGCAGGAAAGAAAGCTGGTGGATAGATTGTTGATTGTGAAATATGTAAATGATTCAAGTTTCATGCTCACCCACAGATACAACAAAAGCAAATACGGGCTTCATCGCTGTACCTGACTGACCCTACAGCCACAATTCAGCAACCAGTGGTGCCCTCCATACATCATCCAGTTGTGCATTGCAATTCAACACTTCCTTGTGGGTGCAGCTAATCTTCTGACAATGAGTGTATATACAATATTATATGCTGATATGCTTTGTTGACAACTGAATAAAACTTTTCAAACTAAAAATGATCTAGAATAATAACTTTTCAAGAGATGGAACAAATATTCTTTAGTTTTAAATGAATGTCAATGAAATTTTTTTTGGTCCATGGTCATGGGCAATTTTGCACACAATGTAAATGACAACAGGCATTTTCAAAACCTGAAAATCAACAAAAACACAGATACAAGGTTTTGCTCTGACAGCAGTGATATACACACTTGGTGTGTTTTACTCAAAACTGTAACTCTTTTAATTAACACTGCAAGATTGGAAAAAGGAGAGCAAGAGAACAAGAGAGAGAGAGTGTCTCAGAGTGCTAGTGGAGCCATTATGTGGTTTAAAACGGAAGAAAAAAGCGATTACCTTGTGCAAACGGATGAGCTCCTAACTGAGTCGTCCTTTTGCCAGACTGGCTCTTTCCTCAGCTCTGGCTCATGTTCTTCCCCTGAGAGCTTAATTGCACTGCATGCTCTGAGAAAAAAAATGAATGGGAAAAAGGTAAAAGTATGAACACACACACACACACACACACACACACACACACATGCAGACTGTTCGATTGTGATGTGTATCAGTACTGGCAGAGAGCGTTGTACTGATCCAGTGGAGCACCTGTTCAAACAGCGCGCTTTAATCTTGGATGGCAGGAGTTGTCATGTGAAATCCTTTTAAATGTCTGTTCAGCACCAGAATGTTAGTCTGAACTCCCCAAGAGAAAAGTGGGTACTACACACGGGGTGTTCATCATCAGCATGTTAACGGGAGATAAAAATGGCCAGCCCTACTGTAACAGGATTGCTATCCCATTAAGCAAATGGATTTCAGTGAGCCTTTTTGGAAATTAGTGGTAGTGGTATGTGTCGCTCATTGGTGGATGAACTGCATTGGTAGATTGCACACTTAACAGTGAGTACAGCCACTAAGACAGCTTGAAATTGCCTCTCTTTGCATTTTTAACCGACTTAACCTATGACATTTACTACCATTTGCTGAACTGCATCATTTTTAAGTACAGCATACATATATACATACATACAACGCATTACATACAATGCATTCTAAAAATAATCTGACTAAGTTATTTTAGAGTCCCTATCGTAAAAAAATCCAATTTAGAAATGATTAAATGGTTTGATACAGTATGCAAACATTACAGTTTGCATATATTAACAGACTATAGTTTAGCTCTGACTGCTCATGTAAAGGTTTCAGTCAAACAGAAATAAGAATATTACAGGCACAGCAGCCAAAAAAAAGGCAGCCTTTTTAATTGTAAGGGATAAAGACAGGTTGGAAATTGCTTATTAAAAAATGTCATAGGGTCAAAATCATTTCTTAGGAAAAGAAATTGGTGGTCTACCAGGTCTGCACTGTTGTTTGGAGTCCCATTATCTTATAATCGTTCAGAAACTTTAGCTTTGGTAACTCCTGTTTTTATCCACTCCTCTTTTCCTCTAAATATTTTTTATTTATAATTTATATATTCCCAGAAATAATTACTAGAGTAACTAATTACATAATAGCAGTTTTGACTGGAAATGAGATGAAGTGGTGGCCAGTAACTTTTGCACTGTACTGTATCTATGGACTACACTGTACTGTGTGCTACTTCATTACGTAAACGTGATTGGTAGTAAAATCATCTGAAATGCTTTCAATTCTCATGCACACGCTTTCTGTTCCATATTCAACAAGCGTGCTAGCAATCTGCAATCTGATTGCTTTCACACAAATCCATTTATCAAAAGAATCCTATGCAAATTTGTTGTGTGCAAGCATCTGAAATTCACATGCATTTGCATGTAAGTAAAGCATCCCACGAACAAAAGGAATGCTTCAGGGTGCAACTGAAAACGAGCATTTGACACCCTTTCCACTTTCATAAGCCAATGAAATTTGGCATAAACCAGACAAAAGAGAGAATTTCATAAAAGCACAGCATGTAGGCCTAATTGTATGTGATGTAAAAGGTCAGTAACGCTGCATTTCTTTCGTAGTCTTTTTCTTCTTTCTTTCTTTTTTTATTTAGGGATGACTATTGAAACTGGACGCCAGTGTCAGGTTCGTTTGGTTACATAGTAGTGATAGCTGAAGCCTCTGAAGCCTCATTACTTGTTACCGTGCCCCATTTTGGTTATGCAAAATGTGCTGTGTTGATAAATGAAATGGTGTTTTTGAGGTCAGTGAAATTAATAACTGTGTTGGTAATAATAGCTTGGCTTCAGGATTTTAAGCTAATGAGAAAACACAGAACTGTAAATGCTATCAGCAAGGTTGGCCCATAATGTGAGGCAATCGGAATAATTAGACAAACACAGTTCCCATCATTATTATCTCTGAGGAGCAGCCTTGTGCTTGGGCGATGGTGTACGTCTGTGAACAGAGCTATTATGCACTTGTCTTTATGGCTCCTGCAAAAGACTGTGGGGGCTGGTTAGAGCTTAGCAAATCCTGTTAAGTGCATGAGAAGCACCTGGTGGAGGTGCTCCAGTCGCTCTTAACATCCTGCTGTTGCTCTCCTCCGAACCCTTTCTCTCATGGCTTCTTCGCGAAAGCCGAGCCGTTTTTGTAGGCCTCCTCTTCTGCTGTGTGGGATTTCAACACTATGTTTGGAAAACACACAAGCTCGCACTCTCGCCCATAAACACACAAACACTTGTCACGGTTCGAGGAAAGCCGTTGCCACGGAAACACACACACCATTGGTGCAAGGCACGGGCAAGAGTGTTTGATCATTCGACTGAAGATCCACACACGGCAGAGTGGAGGAGAGCTCGGCTGGGCTTCGCCTTCTCCAGCCTGTTTTGTAATGCAGCACTTCAGGACCGTGGACAGCGCCCTAGTGGCCATTGACATCCTGTGACATGTGTTGTTGACCTCAGGTTATAGCATGCATTAGCACTGGGCTGTTCACCCATCTCATTACCAGCGTTAATATCCTGAACTAAATGAGTCTGCTGCAAACACGGGATTTCAGGATCTAAAGAAGGAAGCATGCCTAATATGTTAAAATCTGGTGTCAGATTTTTGAATACCACAACCCAGGCTGGTGGAGAGGGGGTGTGCATGGAGGGGTAGGGGTGGATTAATTCCTTCTTCTTAGCAGTGCGATCTCCACATACTGGAGCTGGGTGGCGTTGTCATGGCAACGTGATGCTTGGTGAATGGCTGAGCAGCGGCAGGCTCAGGGGCTTTAATTGCTTTATTGGGGGAGTCTCTTGTGCCTGCCTTTCACTGTCCTCATTTACCATGAGCTCACATTCATTATCTAATAATAAAGCATGTCCTGCCATCAGCCTGATCCTTCCCAAACAGACTGGGATATCTCAGATGGCTTTTTTCCTTTCTTCTTCTTTTTTGTACTCGACTGTATTCCTTTCTGGGTACGACTGAAGCTACACATGTTGCCATATGCTTCCATCTGGAATTGCTTTACATCCAACCTCCACATCTGCTTTACACGCCTGCTTGATAGCTCTGGCTGGCTTTGTGGCATAAACTGTGTTTTGTGTCGATTTGTAGGCATATGTAGAAGGTGTTTAGTCATTTAGCGCTTTGATCGCTACACACTGAGCACTCAAACCACTTTACGGAACAAGTAAAATCAAATAACAACTCATCTAGCATGCGAACTCAGAATGAGCATCATGCTAATTTGCTTTCGACCTTTCGGCTATTAGATCGCTTTCATTTCCTCCCTTTATTTTTCACAGCAGATGAAAGACTGATCTATGAAGGGTCTTATTACTGGATTGTTCTATGTACACTACCTTGGAAGCAGATTTAAGACAACAAGGAACATTTAAAGGGACCAAACTAGCATCCTTCAAAGGATACTATATCCTACATCTTGTGTTATATTTTCCCAGGCTGGGCACCAATAGGAATTTTGGGTCCCCTTTATGCATGGGCCTCACCCTACTCTTTATTTTGTTGGCACTCAGTAACTTCAGCTCTCGCACTGAATGTGAACATAAGCAGCATGAAGGCATATCAGTAAACTGTATTGATTGGGAAGAAATGAAGAAGTGGAGGGAGACTAGCTAGCGTTCTTATAGGATGCATAGTGGACCACCTTCAAAATTAGCGACAGCACTGAACCAGCACTTCACTGCTAATGTGTAAGCTGCATCCGTGACCTAAATCAATGCCGGAGTGGGAGGATTCCCAGTGGGCCTGTAGTGTTTTGGGCCACTTACTGTGAGCTAATGAATAAACTCATGTACATGAGCAGAAGAACACTCATAAGATACATACAGAAAACAAATAAAGAAGACAATAAAAAAGTGTTGCTATCATTAGTTTGCTGTAGATTTACTACCTACAGGGCTGTGTTATTACAGAAGCAGGCTTAAGGAACAAGTCAAAGCAAACATCTACTGTTACTTCAGTGCATTGAGTCATTACAGTAAGATATGCTACAGTGACGTAAACATGGCAGTGTTTGCCTACAGTGATTAGATCTGGGTTTATAAGACTGCTGTGATGGTTTTGTACATCAGCTGTTTGATTAAGTTGCATGTTCAGTGGGTCTGTCCACTGTGGCAGTAACCTTTATCTTTCTAAGTTTAACAGTTTGATCTGAACTTGGTTTGGTCATATTATTCTGCCTGAAGTGGTGGCTGTGTTTAAGTAAATCCAGTATTCTGGTTGGATGTAGCCAGTAATCTGATTGGATGTAGCCAGTATTCTGATTGGATGTATTCAGTATTCTGATTGGATGGAAATGTTGGAATATGTTAGGGTGGCTCCACTACTGTTAGAAATAGCAATACATATACACATGCTAGGTTTAGTTTGGGGTGGTCTGGTCTGGTCTGCATCATGGTCAGAAAATAAGTCTCACTCTGGCTCTGGCCTTGCTTAAATGAATCATTTGACAGGTGTTCAGTATTGACAGCGAAAGATTCCAAAAATCTATGTCCACCTTAAATCCTTGTAAACATGTCTGGGTGCTCTAGATGAATGGATATTGGCAATAATGCATGTAGTTTTAGTGTAATGTGTCCTCTGTAAAATGGCATCCTAGATTAGAAATGATTTAAAACATATTTTTTGATGTTTTGGGATTGTGTACTGTTATATTTCTACTTGAGTATATAAAAAGGTCATACTTTGTTTTTTTACTATATTACACTAGATTGGCAGTACATTTATATTTTAGTAAGTAAAGGAATCGTGTATGGAATCATGGAGAGGTGCCTGGATTGTAGGAAATAGAAAACATTGGCAGCAGCTCTTCACCAGGTAACTGTGAAACTGCTACAAGATATATAGTATATAGGGAAGACGTGTATATATGTCACAAATCTAAAATGCCATTTATTAATCATGCATCCCACTTTTTACACTGTGCAAAAAAAAAAAAATCAGATTCTTAATTACTGCAGCAAAGAAGAAAAGGCTAAGATCAGCGATAGCACACTACAAGTTAGCAATATTAGTAAGGTGTTTAAAGCATATACAGGGGTTGGACAATGAAACTGAAACACCTGTCATTTTAGTGTGGGAGGTCACATGGCTAAATTGGACCAGCCTGGTGGCCAATCTTCATTAATTGCACATTGCACCAGTAAGAGCAGAGTGTGAAGGTTCAGTTAGCAGGTAAGAGCTCAGTTCTGCTCAAAATACTGCAATGCACACAACATTATGGGACATACCAGAGTTCAAAAGAGGACAGATTGTTGGTGCACGTCTTGCTGGCGCATCTGTGACCAAGACAGCAAGTCTTTGTGATGTATCAAGAGCCACGGTATCCAGGGTAATGTCAGCATACCACCAAGAAGGACGAACCACATCCAACAGGATTAACTGTGGACGCAAGAGGAAGCTGTCTGAAAGGGATGTTCGGGTGCTAACCCGGATTGTATCCAAAAAACATAAAACCACGGCTGCCCAAATGACGCTGTATTGGCCGCAAAAGGAGGCCCTACACCATACTAATAAATGATTGTGGTCTAAAACCAGGTGTTTCAGTTTCATTGTCCAACCCCTGTATATAGTCTATAGTCTGAACGGAGTTTAAGACTGAGAATTTTGAACATGGTTTACCACAGTTTCTGTTACTGGTACTCATTACCGTTAGAGGCCTTTTAGAATAACAAACAGAAACAGATCTATAAAAACCAGTGATTATTATAAGAAGTATATCACAATGAAAAAGACAGTTACTGTGAAGACTACTGTTAAAAGCCTATGAGGATGCTTTAGTATGTCTTTAGCCTATTCCTATTAAAATTTAAATGTCTTTAATAACATCTTTGCGTCCAGGCAGATTATAAATCAAATCTTTTAATGGGTTCATCTGATCAGTTCCCACTCTGTTAGATTTGAGTGTGGCTTTTGACCCTGTTGACCATGACACTGTATACAATTGGTTAGGAAACTGTGTGGGTCTATCTGAATGCATCCTTAACTGGTTTCAAACATACATTAAAGAGAGACAATTTAACGTCAGCTTTGAAGATCATGTGTCGGTGAAATATGACAAATCTTGTAGTGTTGAGTAAGGAAGCTGTCGTGATGCCCTGTTTTCATTATAAATGTTAATGAAACTGGGTAATATAATCAGAGGACACAATATTAATTTTCATAGCTATGCTGATACATTTCTGTCAGGCTGAATGTCATACATGCTCTATGCTCTCTGACCACCTGTCTACATACAATTAATGAATGGATGAGCAATTTTCTAAACCTAAATGGAGTTATCTGCATGTCCATACTCAGCAGCATTCTGAGAAGCTGGTTCTTGCTTTTAATTGAAGTGGACTGGACTACTGTAATGCTCTACCGCCACACTTCTACCCAAACTAGGAGGAGTGAGCACATTGTTCTAGTTCTGGCTACACTGCGTAGGCTCCCTGAATATTTTAGAATTGCATTTCAGTTCTTCTACTAAATGGTTTAGCACCCTCTTACATCACTAGTCTGTTGGTTTAGGTCTCTTTCTGGAGCTGCATCTTTGATGTATGAAAGGTGCTATAAAAAAATAATCATTAATGTTGATCATTATGTAAATCTTAATGTAAATACATGAAGAACTGTATCATTAGGAGGGTGAATGAGGCATACAGGTCAGCATTTCTGTTAAACTTTTCCATTTCAATGAGAACCTGACATCTTAAAACACAAACATGAGATATCTACTATTGATTTCTGTTGGAAACTTCGCAAAACCTCAAACACTAAAAAAGAAATCTGTTAGGAAGCAAATTTTGTTTTCCCCGGTAATGCAGTTGCCAAGGGTTGTGTGAAATAGGAAGAGCTGGGGTGCAGCAGTACCCCCATATATCAGGGCTGGTTAACTGCAGCTGTTAAAATGTATTTAAAAAAGATCTAATATGATCATATTAAAGACCTATGTGTTCTTATATATATATTTTATGTTTTATTCATATACAGTAATTTAAATTTAGTAGCCGGCACCATTTAGTTTAACAGTGTACTTCATTGCTATTTTGCTGCTGGCTTTAATGAAATTGCCCACTGGTGGCTACTTTGGGTTTGGGTATATAGACCATTTCTTTAGACAAAGAGAAATTGTAATGATGTTCAACACTTCAAATCCTGCAGCAGGTTTTAAGATGTGTTTTGACACGTTGGTCTATGTTGTGTGTTCTTCATCATTTATTCACTGGGTTTATTATTTTTTAAGGAGGTTAAACACGACTCGACTCGACTCAGCTCAGAGAGCAGAGTCCCACTACTAACTGCATGCATAAGTGTGGGCTCCAGAGAGCACGCAGTCACAGTATGAGCAAGACTTTTCATTGTAAGGCTTTTCTTTGTGGAGAGATGATTAGTGCAGCAGTGTTGGAGTAATCGTGTCTGTAGAAAGTAGGCTGTGTGGCACTCAATAAGAACGTTTCACATATTTTCTTTACTGACGCCAAAATATTCCAATTCCTTACCTTGCTATGGCACCTCCTGACATGCTGTTTGGTGTAAACAATAAAAATATAGACTAAATATATTAAATAGGTACTGCTTTAAATTCCAACTCCCCTAACATAAACACCATGCCACATTTGTTTGGTTAGTAAAGCTTCATCACAGCTCCGACCTGAAACCTTGATCTGAATTAAGAACAAACCTTTAATTGTGACTGGACTAAACCACTGAATGTTTACATGGGAGGGATGACGGAACAGAAGATGCCTCACAGTTACCACTGAATCTAAAACTTGTCTTTAATTGTTATTATTGATTCGAAGCACATTACGTAAGAACATTTAAATGAATCTATAAATACAGCCTTTGTGGGTTTTTGCTCTCTTCGGTTCTCTTTGGAATTGTCTTAATCTTTGACCCCCTTATGACACCTCTGCTCACACTGCCCCTTTTGCTCAGGGAGGGCTTTAAGCACTGCTACATTATCAGCATGTGGCCACTGTGCTTTGTCATTGCTCTCTGAGGTCCGTGCTTTTGTTGTTGTGCCTTTAAGACTGATATCAATCAGTATATCACATTTACATAAAGTCTTACATAAAGAGAGGAAAATGTAGTTTCCCATAATAGAGACCCTTAAATGTTTATATATTTATTTATTTATTTATTGGTCTCAGTTGGTCTCCTTTACTGAAAACTAATATATCAAAAACATTAATAACATTGCATTTATGTTTCTAACTGAGACTGCATCCAAGTTGGCCATATATGTTGATATATAGCTGGATGTAGGTTGTGATGTTGTAAGACCAAAATTCAGATGTCAGAGTAACTTCTAATGTCAATATGATATGTAACCAAAATCCAACAATGTCCAAACGTCACATCCAAATGTCATATTGACGTAAATATCAACATTTAGTTGTAAGGTAATATAACCAGACCCCAACCTCCACCAAACATCATAATCTTTACATTAGCTTAACATTACTTACTAACATCATTAGACGTTGATAAAGCTTTATTTATTCATTTATTTATTCATTTGTTTGTTTGTCTTAGTTGGTTTCATTCATTGGCAGAAAATATATATTTTGCATTTAAACAACCTGAAATGTGAGCATGTAAATGTATATCAAGCTAAAGGCAGTATTTTAGTAATCTCAGAATATAAAACTGCAGCAAGTGGTCAAGAGATGTGAAGGCTGCAATCTCACTACTACACACAGTGATACAAATACACACGACACACACACACACACACACACACACACACACATTCCTCTCCGAAGACCTCATACTTTTCTAAACTCAGAGAGAGTGACTAAGCGTTAGCAGGAGCTTTTTGGGAATTTGGACAGGATTTGACATGAAATCAGAGACCAGCACCGGGTCAGACCCTGGCTAAGCTGCAGTAATGGATGTCTTCTGTGTCTTCTCTTTTTTTAGCCCAGCATTACCCACGATCCATAAAATCACATTTTCCCCCTCATTTTTCTTTGCTGAAAATGAC
>JAMWET010006897.1:187500-191682 GCA_024036415.1 Prochilodus magdalenae | reverse complement strand
GTAAAGGAAGAGGTAGCGAAGAGAGAGAGAGAGAAGAAGAGTAGAGAGAGAGAGGTAGGAATGGTTCCCGAGAGGAGAGAGGAGGAGGAGGAAGAGGAGAGTGAGGGAGAAGAGGAGACCGAGGGAGGAGGAGAGAGAGGACGAGAGAAGTATGAGGAGTGGTCAGAGGAGAGGAGAGGACGAGAGAGAGGAGAGAGAGAGAGGAGAGACGAGTGGAGAGGGAGAGAGACGAGAAGAGAGTGGAACGAGAGGGGAGGGGAGGGAAGGAAGGGAGGGAGGGAAGTTATTTGCTTAGTTAAAAGCAGGCTTGCGTGTGGTGGAGGGGGAACGGTTCACCCGGACCGCAGGACTTTCGTGATGAAAGGGCTTGCGAGCGCTCGGAAAGCTTCCGGTCAGTAGACGTTTCCTGGTCATGGGTGCTCGTGTGTGCCTGCGTGAGAACACGGAGAGGACGCTGTAGTGGACCGGCCCACCGGCTCCAGAACCCAGGTAAATAACAACCCCCCAAATTCTTTACACGCCTTCTAACGCTCAGTTCCACCTTAAACGGCTCAGGCAGAGTGAAGCAAGTGCGCCTCTTAAGGTGGAACGGGAAACAGCTCAGTGTCTGTGAAGCTGTGATTGCGCAAAACCTGACGGATCAGACTGAAGGTTCTAATGGGGCTTCAGCAGAACGCGGTGGTGGAGCTCCAGAGGCCCGCGCAGAGTTCACAGGCGTGCTTCAGCTCTCTCTGAACACGGCAGGCAGTCAGCCGGCGCCACACGCTCTGCCCTCCTTCCCCCTCACGTCTATCAGCCGCACGCTGCACCGCCCTGCCCCGCGAGCTCTCCGGCACCAGGAGACAGAGGCACCCGCCTGAGCCGGGTAAGGACACAGTCACAGCTGGAGTGACGTCTGGCCCAGACCACCAAAACCACCCCTCCACTCCACTCTCGCTTCAGACCGACCACATCCACCCAGCTGGCCTGCACCGGTTTGGCACAAGTTCAGCCTGAAGAGTCTTTACGTCTGACCGGCCTGACCAGTCTAACCAGCTCTGACCAGCCTGACCATTCTAACCAGCTCTGACCAGTCTAACCAGCCTGACCAGTCTAACCAGCTCTGACCAGCCTGACCATTCTAACCAGCCTGACCAGTCTAACCAGCTCTGACCAGCCTGACCAGTCTAACCAGCTCTGACCAGCCTGACCATTCTAACCAGCCTGACCATTCTAACCAGCCTGACCAGTCTAACCAGCTCTGACCAGCTCTGACCAGCCTGACCAGTCTAACCAGCTCTGACCAGCTCTGACCAGCCTGACCAGTCTAACCAGCTCTGACCAGCCTGACCCAGTCTCAACAGCTTGAGACCAGCTCCTTGACCATTCTAAACAAGGCTGACCAGGTATAACCAAGCTCCTGAACCAGCTCTGACCCATGCTAACCAAGCCGACCAGTCTATCCGAGCTCTGAACCAGCCTGAACCATTCTTTTACAACAAAAACCAGCCTGACCAGTCTAAACCAGCTTGACCAGGCTCTGACCAAGCCTGGATCCAGGGTCTAACCAAGCTCCTGACCCAGCCTGACCATTCCACACCAGGCCTGGGACCCAGTCATAAACCAAGCTCCTGGACCAGCTTCTGACCAGCTTGGACCAGCCTGGACCAGGCTATGACCAGTCTAACTACAGAGGCTTAGGACCATTTCTACTAACCATCTCTAACCAGCCTTAGACCAGCAGCTCTAACCATCTCTTAACCAGCTTAGGGAACCCAGCTCTAACCAGCTACACTTGCCCCCCCCTCTAACCTGCTCTAAAACCCAAGGCTTTGGGACCAGTCTAACCAAGGCTGTAGGACCATTCTTTAAAACCATCTCTAACCAGCTTAGACCAGCTCTAACCAGCTTACACCGGCTCTAACCAGCTCTAACCAGCTTGACCAGTCTAACCAGCTTAGACCATTCTAACCATCTCTAACCAGCTTAGACCAGCTCTAACCAGCTTACACTGGCTCTAACCAGCTTTAACCAGCCTGACCAGTCTAACCAGCTTAGACCAGCTCTGACCAGTCTGACCAGACTAACCAGCTCTGACCAGCTTGACCAGTCTAACCAGCTCTAACCAGCTCTAACCAGCCTGACCAGTCTAACCGGCTCTAACCAGCTCTAACCAGCTCTGACCAGCCCGACCAGACTAACAAGCTCTGACCAGCTTGGCCAGTCTAACCAGCTCTAACCAGCTTAGACCAGCTCTAACCAGCTTGGCCAGTCTAACCAGCTCTAACAAGCGTACACTGGCTCTAACCAGCTCTAACCAGCTCTAACCAGCCTGACCATTCTAACCAGCTCTAACCAGCTTACACTGGCTCTAACCAGCTCTAACCAGCCTGACCAAACTAACCATCTTAGACCAGCTCTAACCAGCTCTAACCAGCTTTAACCAGCTCTAACCAGCCTGAACAGTCTAACCAGCTCTAACCAGCTTTAACCAGCTCTAACCAGCTTTAACCAGCTCTAACCAGCCTGAACAGTCTAACCAGCTCTGACCAGCGTAACCAGCTCTCACCAGTCTAACCACCTCTGACCACCTCTGACCAGCTCTGACCAGCTCTGACCAGCCTGACCAAACTAACCATCTTAGACCAGCTCTAACCAGCTCTAACCAGCTCTAACCAGCTTTAACCAGCTCTAACCAGCCTGAACAGTCTAACCAGCTCTGACCAGCGTAACCAGCTCTCACCAGTCTAACCAGCTCTGACCAGCTCTGACCAGCCTGACCAGTCTAACCAGCTCTGACCAGCTCTGACCAGCCTGACCAGCCTGACCAGTCTAACCAGCTCTGACCAGCTCTGACCAGTCTAACCAGCTCTGACCAGCCTGACCAGTCTAACCAGCTCTGACCAGTCTAACCAGCTCTGACCAGCCTGACCAGTCTAACCAGCTCTGACCAGCTCTGACCAGCCTGACCAGTCTAACCAGCTCTGACCGTGCTGTGATGGTCTTGGTGCTGGTTTTAGGCTGGCCTAGTTGACCAGCATACCATACACATACTGGTATTAATGGTGACCAGCAATGTTGACCCACACTGGTCCCTACTAGCCGGGTTAGCATTAGCATGGTGATAAGACGCTAACCAGTCTGCTACTGAGCTATCACTGAGCGCTCCATGGCCATCCCAGTGGTCTGTCCAGCAGATCTACCAGCTCAGGGGGAGGTGTCCCTGCCTAACCCCTGCGCTCGCCGTTTGGACTGAGCTGAGTGGGTCTGACAGGATGGTGTCCAGAAGGCCTCAGTGATAACGGAGAACATTACAGCAGATCTGGACCGGGGTCCTAGGAACCGAGGAGAGTACGTTTGGGTCCACGAGGATGTTAAAGCCAACCTTAATAACAGACCCCCCCAAAAATGGCCCTCCCAGAACCCGTGACCCCGGTCCGTGTCCTAACGCCTCCACCAGGTAGCGGTTCTGGGTTCCAGTTTGGTAGCAGTGGGCTCTAATAGCAAACCTGGCTAACCTAACCTAACCTAACCAACCGGTCCGTCTGAGGGTCTCCATGACGACGCTGTGTGTCCCGATCTGCTGGAACAGTGAGAACCTCAGTAAGTGCAGTAGAGGCTAGAACCCGGACATGGTGGACAGACTGTACCACAGGCCTCCACAGAGTGGCCTTCATCAGTGTGTGCTAAAGTTATATAACACAGAGGGGTTTCTGATAAAGTGGCCAGCTAGCTCATGCCCATATCTGACTGTTTGTGTGTGTGTGTGTGTGTGTGTGTGTGTGTTTCTGTGTGTGTGTGTATGTATATCCGTGTGTGTGTGTGTATATCCGTGTGTGTGTGTGTGTGTTTCTGTGTGTGTGTCTCTGTATGTATATCCGTGTGTGTATATATGTGTGTGTATATATGTGTGTGTGTGTGTGTGTGTGTATGTATGTGTGTATATCCATGTGTGTGTGTGTGTATATCCGTGTGTGTGTGTGTATATCCGTGTGTGTGTGTGTGTGTGTGTGTATGTGTGTATATCCGTGTGTGTGTGTGTATGTGTGTATATCCGTGTGTGTGTGTGTGTCTCTGTATGTATATCCGTGTGTGTCTATGTGTGTGTGTGTGTGTGTGTATGTATATCCGTGTGTGTATATGTGTGTGTGTGTGTGTGTGTGTATGTATATCCGTGTGTGTATATGTGTGTGTGTATATGTG
>JAMWET010006897.1:177500-180000 GCA_024036415.1 Prochilodus magdalenae | reverse complement strand
CCCTGCAGTGACACTGCCTCACACTGAGTCATACCAATGTCCAAAACCACACCGCAATGCCTGTGTGACCTAGAAACATTTACAGCGTGTTCAGTGCGGCCTGAGAACCGGGACGCGGTTCCAGCTGGTTCACAGGGTGAACGGGAGTGCACCACCAGCAGTACACAGAGGGCTGGTGCACTGGCATCTTCCTTCACCCAGAGTTTCTCATGGTCATGCACCAGGAGTTCCAAGTCCTACTCTGGATCTCTAACTCCCCAGACTTGAACCCAGCTGAGCGTCTGTGGGACCACCTCGATAGTGGTGTGAGCTCTACGGATCCTCCTCCACGCCGCTGCAGCAGCTGTGGGCTGCACCGCCGTCAGCATGGCCCCAGATACCTGCGGCGACCTTCCAGGACCTTACTGAGTCCCCCCCGCCCCGTCTAGCTGCTGTCCCTGCGGCACACGGCGGCTCCGCTGGATATCAGCTGGGGGAATAGGAGGATTCACATTACTGGTGTTGACCTGAACTGGGAGTGCCTGGTGAGCTACGTTAGCCACGTTAGCCTCGTAGCCATGGTGCATTACAGCATTAACGTAACTCCTAGCACTAATGAGAGTATAACCTGTTATAACATATGTAATACAGCGTGTTATAGCAGGAGGAAGCCGTCTGCAGTGGGATAATAGCGAGTCTCTGTCCGCTAAATGCAGTGTTGGTCCAGACTCACGCTGTGGCGTTAATAACTGAAGCGGCGCTGCCACAGTCGTCCAGCGAGCCGCCGGAGAGGTACTGAAACCAGACAGGCTCAGACCAGCACATGGTTAGAAAGTTACTTCCGCTCACATGCACCGTGCGATCCTACCTGCGTGTGTGCGGCGTGTGTGGTCTGAGCTGCTGCTGATGCGGAGCCGTTCCTGCTGACTGTGTTCTCTCTGTGTGTGTTCAGGGTAAAGAAGGAGGGTTCATGGTGCGTGACTCCAGCAGTCCGGGAGCCTACACCGTGTCTGTCTACACCAAGACCTTGGGGTGAGTTCCCTCACAGTGCTCCAGCACGCCCGCCCGGCAGCTGCCCCGTCTGGGGTAGAGGGTCCGTCCGGGAACTTCAGTAAAGCCTGGCGTCACACACTGGAGCGGAACCGGTTCAGACGGGCTCAGAACAGCCGAGGAACCTCCTCTAGGTCTTCTTATCTCCAGTGGTTGATCCGCGTTCTGGATACGAACACACATCTGGAATAACAGCCCGAACACTCCTAGGTCATCTATACGCTCCGCCATCTTGGCTCTACTGTTTACCACCGCTGTGCAGCGCCCCCTGTTGACGTATCCATGGTTCCAATGCAAACAGGCGAAATAGCGAGCTGGCTCTCTGAGTAGCACCAAGGTTCTACAAAGTAACCAGATCAAGAACCAAGGTTCTTGTGGTCAAAAAGGGGTAACGGTGGAAAATCTGGAAAACCTGGAAATACTAAGTTCCTTTGGGGGACTATTTTACCGCACAGCGCCCTGCAGCATGTATCCCTCCACCAGGAATGGAGTTTAACATCCAGAGCACCATGTGACCCGGTGTATAGAATTCGGAGGCGGGGAAATCTCAGATAACGGTGACCTGGTCAGACCGTGGGGTGGTGTGTAGAACCAGGCCTCGTAAACCCAGCACTAGGAGCAAATCCTGAGTACGGGGCGATCGTGTGGGCAGAGGGAGGGTGTGGTTTTCACATGGCACAGATGAGGGGCCAACATCCTGTTCAGGGGGCCAGATTTACTGTAAGTCACCAGACTACTTCACCCACGGCCCCTTGTGCAGCCCCCACACCCTGCTGTGTTAATCATGCGAGTAGCTTGTAGTCCTACTTCTATGTGTCCTAACAGCGACGTGTGGCAAAAGCGAAACCGCACTTCCTGCTTGTGCCACCCGCAGCATGTACAGAGATCACTCTGACGGTGGACCTAGCTAACCTGCTCCACTACCTCACTCGGAACGTGTCCTGCTTCATCAGTACCGCACACGGCCCTGATTAAATTAGACAGCCTGATACACGATCAGGCCACTAACACCTCCTAACATCAGCGGACGTGTCATAGGGCCTGGCGGGGGGCGGGGGGCAGCACACAGGGCCTACAAGCTCATAGCACCGACTGAACCCATCACTGATAGAGATGCAGCTTCATGTGGTGAGCGGCTCTTTCCTGCCAGTGACGTCTGTTCCTGTCACTACGTTTAAACGGCAGGACGTGAACTGAGACAGCAGCGGGGGGCTACACCACGCCCGCCAGTGTGCCTGTCAGCACGCTCAACAACAAAGCCTAATACACACTCATCACCAAACAGCTGCACCCAGAAGGAGGTGCGGGAGTGCAGGTGTGTGGGGAAGGAGGATAAAGGTGACCAGGATCAATAACTGATGATAAGTTTAGACTGATATGATCAATATTTATTAAGCTACACATACAGAAGTCTGTCTCTCAGTATGGCGTCGGGCCGCCGTGTTCGCTAACCCAACACGCCAGACGTCTC
>JAMWET010006897.1:170000-172500 GCA_024036415.1 Prochilodus magdalenae | reverse complement strand
GTGGGGCGGTGTACACGCAGGCGACGGCTTCAGACTCGCTGCGCTCTCGCTCGCCTGCTCTCCCTCAGTGAAGGTTCTAGTTCGGGGAGGTTCCTGCTCTGGTGAGGTCTGTCTCCAGGCGCTGTGATGGTCGCTTTTAGAATTAGCTGGAACCTGTTCCTGTCTGCACCAGTGAGACGTTCCCCGTGCCCTACTCCACCTCCCCTGATAAACAGCTGGAGCAGATGTGTGTCGGTGCTGTAGGAGAGGAGGCATACCTGGCGCTGGGGGTTTCTGGTGTGGGGAAGTAAAAGTGCTGAGCTGGTGCCGGTTTCTCCTCTCAGACCCACATACAGCTCCTGGAGTTCAGTTCTCTCTCACGCCTGCTCCTAAACTCAGTCAGAGGGTGGGACACCACACGGGATCCCGCAGGGGCCCAGAGGTTCAGTCTCCCCGGTGAAAGCTTCGTACCTCTGGGTCAGGGTTAACGATACAGGGCGGTCTCTGACTTCTGCACCTGTCTGTATGTTAATGGCAGACCTGCACTGTGGTACGTTCACCTGTCCTGTTTGATGTGTGCACACCCGTCGTCTACAGAACAGCTGCACCCAGGAGGAGGTGTGGTGTTGGGTCAGTCAGGTACAGGGATAAGACCCGTCCTTGGTTACCTCACATGTGCGGTCGAGTGTGGAACCTGAATCATTAGCATGTCTCACCAGGTCACACCCACACACCACGGTTCACACCTGTCAGTGGATGCTTCTGGGTGCGGCTGTTCTTTTGATCATGAGTGTGTTTATGGTTGCAGGAGTCTGTCCCACCCGAAGCTGGTGCAGCTGTACGGTGTTTGTACGCAGCAGAGGCCGATCTACCTGGTGACGGAGTTCATGGAGCTGGGCTGTCTGCTGAACTACATCCGCCAGCGCCGCGGCACCCTCAGCGCGCAGAACCTGCTGAGTGTGTGTCACGACATCAGCCAGGGCATGCAGTACCTGGAGGAGAACCGCTTCATCCACCGAGACCTGGTCAGAAACACATCCATAATTAAAACCTAGTAAAGGTGGAGGTAGATAAAGGTGGAGGTGGATAAAGGTGGAGGTAGATAAAGGTGGAGGTGGATAAAGGTGGAGGTAGATAAAGGTGGAGGTGGATAAAGGTGGAGGTGGATAAAGGTGGAGGTAGATAAAGGTGGAGGTGGATAAATGTGGAGGTAGATAAAGGTGGAGGTAGATAAAGGTGGAGGTAGATAAAGGTGGAGGTAGATAAAGGTGGAGGTAGATAAAGATGGAGGTAGATAAAGGTGGAGGTAGATAAAGGTGGAGGTACATAAAGATGGAGGTAGATAAAGGTGGAGGTAGATAAAGGTGGAGGTGTATGTATGTGTAACATGGGTGTGGCTCTCTCCACACAGGCTGCCAGAAACTGCCTCATCAACGACTCGTATGTGGTCAAAGTGTCAGACTTCGGCATGGCCAGGTACAACCCACCCTACACCTTACACCTGTCCACAAGTACAACCCACCCTACACCTTACACCTGTCCACAAGTACAACCCACCCTACACCTTACACCTGTCTACAAGTACAAGCCACCCTACACCTTACACCTGTCCACAAGTACAACCCATCCTACACCTTACACCTGTCTACAGATACAACCCATCCTACACCTTACACCTGTCTACAGATACAACCCATCCTACACCTTACACCTGTCCACAGATACAACCCATCCTACACCTTACACCTGTCCACAAGTACAACCCACCCTACACCTTACACCTGTCTACAAGTACAAGCCACCCTACATCTTATACCTGTCCACAGGTACAGCCCACTCTAAACATTACACCTGTCTACCAGTACAACCCACTGTAAACATTACACCTGTCCACAGGTACAGCCCACTGTAAACATTACACCTGTCCACAGGTACAGCCCACTCTAAACATTACACCTGTCTACCAGTACAACCCACTGTAAACATTACACCTGTCCACAGGTACAGCCCACTGTAAACATTACACCTGTCCACAGGTACAGCCCACTGTAAACATTACACCTGTCCACAGGTAAAGTCCACTGTAAACATTACACCTGTCCACAGGTAAAGTCCACTGTAAACATTACACCTGTCCACAGATACAACCCACTGTAAACATTCCACCTGTCCACCTCTACCTCTGGAAAGGTGTTTGTTTGACCTGGTCCAGTAACTGAACGGTGCAGCTCTTACGCCCGTGTCCTCCTGGTTTGCAGGTACGTTATGGATGACCAGTACACCAGTTCCTCAGGAGCGAAGTTCCCGGTGAAGTGGTCTCCACCTGAGGTCTTTAACTTCTGCAAGTACAGCAGCAAGTCCGACGTCTGGTCTTTCGGTGAGCCTAACGAGCAGGTCTGAGTAGCTGGTGTGCAGGTGTGTCTGTGAGCAGGTGTGAGGGGACTGATGGGTATGGGGTGAAGGTGAAGCAGGTGTTCCTTCTTTCCTCAGGTGTGTTGATGTGGGAGGTGTTTACAGAGGG
>JAMWET010006897.1:160000-162500 GCA_024036415.1 Prochilodus magdalenae | reverse complement strand
ACCTTTTTGTGAGGTTGGTTGGCTGGACCTGTAGTGTCTTTTTATGAGGTCGTTTGGTTGGACCTTTAGATTCTGAAACATGTTTTTGTGAGGTTGTTTGGTTGGACCGTTTGTTTCATCAAACCCATGTTGATTGATGATTAATGACAGATGACTGATGACTTATTGTTGACTGATGACTGACTGATAATTAATGACTGATAATTAATGACTGATGATTGATGATTGATGATGTGATTGATAAGTCTGTTGTCTGTGGTGTGTAGATGTCTTGGCACCCTCCGTACCGCAGCTCTAAGTTCCGGCATGTTTACGGTAAACCTGCAAGCAAAGATCAAAGCTATGATGGCCTGCCAATCACACGCGCCGTCCATGACAACCACTGTTGTGCTATCAACCCGCGTTTCATGGCTGTGGTTACAGAGTGCGCTGGGGGCGGAGCCTTCATTGTCATTTCCATCCGGCGTGTGAGTCCACCAAACCCCTCCCCCAAAACAAACAGATAAATAAACAGATAAACGAGTGAGCGAAACACCTGGGACAGGTAATCAGCTCTGACTGTGTGTGTTACAGACGGGCCGTGTGGACCCCCATCACCCCCGTGTGTGTGGGCACAGAGCCAGAGTTCTGGATATAAAGTGGGACCCCTTTAATGACCATCGCATCGCCTCCTGCTCCGAGGACTGCACGGTCTCTATAGCAACACCTAGACACAACCTCACTGCTGCTATGGCAACTGTATCTGCTGTAGCTACAGCAACCACACACAGCCTAGCTAAGTCAAATGTCCAATAGAGCTGGCTATGTACTGACAGAGTAACAACAGAGTATTAACAGAGTAATAACAGTAATAGCAGTAATAGCAGAGTAATAACAGAGTAATAACAGTAATAGCAGTAATAGCAGAGTAATAACAGAGTAATTAGAGAGTAATAACAGAGTACTAACAGTACTGACAGAGTAATTAGAGAGTAATAACAGAGTACTGACAGAGTAATAACAGAGTAATAACAGAGTAATTAGAGAGTAATAACAGAGTACTAACAGAGTACTGACAGAGTACTGACAGAGTACTTAGAGAGTAATAACAGAGTAATAAGAGAGTAATAACAGAGTAATTAGAGAGTAATAACAGAGTACTAACAGAGTACTGACAGAGTACTGACAGAGTAATTAGAGAGTAATAACAGAGTAATTAGAGAGTAATAACAGTAATTAGAGAGTAATAACAGAGTAATTAGAGAGTAATAACAGAGTAATTATAGAGTAATAACAGAGCAATTAGATAGTAATAACAGAGTAATTAGATAGTAATAACAGAGTAATTAGAGAGTAATAACAGAGTAATAAGAGAGTAATAACAGAGTAATTAGAGAGTAATAACAGAGTAATAAGAGAGTAATAACAGAGTAATTAGAGAGTAATAACAGAGTAATTAGAGAGTAATAACAGAGTAATTAGAGAGTAATAGAGTAATTAGAGAGTAATAACAGAGTAATTAGAGAGTAATAACAGAGTAATTAGAGAGTAATAACAGAGTAATTAGCTAGTAATAACAGAGTAATAAGAGAGTAATAACAGAGTAATTAGAGAGTAATAACAGAGTAATTAGCTAGTAATAACAGAGTAATAAGAGAGTAATAACAGAGTAATTAGAGAGTAATAACAGAGTAATTAGAGAGTAATAACAGAGTACTGACAGAGTAATAAGACTACATGGTGTTTTTCCTATCCTTGATTGAGCCAGTGATGTATAAAGGTTATACACAGATAGAGCCTCAGCCTGGGTTTACCGTCTCAGGTTCTGGATCGGCGGTTCTGGATCGGCGGTTCTGATGCCGAATGTGTCTGTGTGCAGATTAAGGTGTGGGAAGTCCCTGACAGCGGTTTGCAGGAAAACGTCGTCATGGCGAGGAGGGAGCTGCTCGGACACGGCCGCAGGGTGGGCCTCATCGAGTGGCATCCGACAGCCAGAGACATACTGCTGAGCTCAGCGTACGACTACCGGGTACAGAGACACGGTCCAGCCGCTACGGCAGATCCACCGATACACGGACCAGAACCGTCACTGACCACCACAAACACCTCAGCCACTCTCACGTACCACCACTAATCCGGCAAGGCCCGCCCTCCTCCTTTACTCGGATGGAGTCCATCTCTTTAGCGTGATACTCAGGACCGTGATACTCAGTACCGTGATGCTCTTTAGCGTGATACTCAGGACCGTGATGCTCAGTACCGTGATGCTCTTTAGCGTGATACTCAGTACCATGATGCTCAGTACCGTGATGCTCAGTACCGTGATACTCAGCACCGTGATACTCTTTAGCGTGATACTCAGTACCATGATGCTCAGTACCGTGATGCTCAGTACCGTGATACTCTTTAGCGTGATACTCAGGACCGTGATACTCTTTAGCGTGATACTCAGTACGATGATGCTCAGTACCGTGATGCTCAGTATCGTGATGCTCAGTATCGTGATGCTCAGTACCGTGAT
>JAMWET010006897.1:145000-155000 GCA_024036415.1 Prochilodus magdalenae | reverse complement strand
TGTGCAGGTGTATCTATACCTGTGCAGGTGTATCTATACTTGTACAGGTGTCTGTTTACCTGTGCAGGTGTATCTATACTTGTACAGGTGTCTGTTTACCTGTGCAGGTGTATCTATACTTGTACAGGTGTCTGTTTACCTATGCAGGTGTATCTATACTTGTACAGGTGTCTGTTTACCTGTGCAGGTGTATCTATACCTGTACAGGTGTCTGTTTACCTGTGCAGGTGTATCTATACCTGTACAGGTGTCTGTTTACCTGTGTAGGTGTCTGTTTACCTGTGCAGGTGTATCTATCCTTGTACAGGTGTCTGTTTACCAGTGCAGGTGTAGCTATCCTTGTACAGGTGTCTGTTTACCTGTGCAGGTGTGATGCCGAAGCGTGGGCTGAACATCAGACAGTGTGAGATTTTCAGGTTCTACAGGCTGGTGTGTGTGAAGGACCTGGTGGAACCTCTGTCCTTCATCGTGCCGCGGAAGGTAAGAGACTCCTGTGGTTAGAAAGATCAAAGCTCCGTTCCGTGTTCAGTCCGACTGTCTCTGACGCAGACACCCATTCTCACTGTGCGGTTCTCAGTCTGACGGCTTCCAGAAGGACATATACCCGATGACGGCCGGTAGTGAGGCAGCCATGACGGCTCAGGAGTGGCTGACGGGTCAGAACAAAGGTGAGCAGGCGGACGGGCTCACTGCTGTATCACCCGGTTCCCTCCACACTGCAGTCAGTGTTGGGTCTGAGGGTGCTTCATTAGGCTTAGCTCTGGAGCTAGTTACTAAACTAGTCCCGTAACACTTCCAGGACCGGTTCTGATGTCCCTCAGACCAAGCACTAAAGTCCAGAACCCGTACCCGGCTCCGGTGGACGCCTCTGGGCTTGAGTGGTCAGCCAGCAGTGCCTATCTCATTGGGCCGAATAAGGTTTTCCTTCAGGAGGTCAAGCAGGACTCAGAGCACGACCTCGCTGACCTGTCCGGGTGGCAGGAGGACGGGACTCAGTGGGTCAACACTCGCCCTGCACGCGCACAGTCCGGGGCGAGGTGGTGCGAGTCAGCGGCGTACGCACCACCTGCAGCTGAGAAGGAGGTGAGCGCATGAACGGCAGTGGCGTCAGGGTGTGGTGAAGAGCGGGATGCCGTCCTCTCTGAGGCGCCCCTGTTGTCGTGACCAGTGAATGAACTGTAGGTCTCACTGTTGTGTTGTAGCTGCTGCAGGTGTTCTACAGCCAGCAGGAGGAGATCAGGTCGCTGCGGGACAAGCTGGAGCAGCGGGACAGCAGGATACAGCAGCTGGAGCTGGAGGTCAAGCACATCCGCAACCAGCTCAGAGCTTCGTTCTGATCCACGTACCCACATTGAAGGATTCCTCCATTCCTGGGAACCACAATCCCGGGTGATCTGACCAGAAGGAAGTGTCTCGGACACATGATCAGTCAGACCACCCTCTGAGGTGGTCATGTCGCTCCGACAGGATCCAAAGGAACCGCATGACGATCCTTCCTTCTTCCAAAGTAAATACAGATTAAACATTCCGAAGTTTGACCACCTGCCGTTCCGTGTTCTGTGAGGTTCTGATCTGATTTCTTGATCACAAGTGATTTCTGGCCATGCTAGCGTCCTGTGTTCGAAATGCCATCGCAGAGAACTAGCATGACCAAACATGCTAGCGTAGCAGACCATAAACCAGATCCACGACTAGCGTGGCTCACCCAGCGTGCTGATCAGTTTCATTCCCTGTTAGCGAACATTAGCAGCTCATAGATGTGTTCCCGTTTGGGCACATCTCCAGGAGGTGGGCTGGCGACCACAGGACTGAGGTCTTCGGAGAACCTCAATTTGGACGTCTGTAACCTTTAGCTCATCGTCATTCAGCTGAATCATGTGTCATTTCACGGACGTCCAGTGGAAAACCGGCCAATCAGGATCCACTTCTTCATGGCATCTAGACAGACACAGCTCAGCTCGCCTACGTGTTCTGGATTCACTACCAACATCACTACAGAGTGACGAAGATATCAACCATCACCGATTCTGTGGTCTGGAGGTTCTAGATATGTCTCTGACTGACCAAGAGTGCCAGTTCACTACTGTGGAACAGACACGAGACGTATGTGCTTATATTCCCGACGCAATCTTCAAGTACACAGAACATCTTTTAGAAGCTTCAGATATCTTAAGCCAAACAAACAAACAAACAAACGGACAGACAGACAGACGGACAGACGGTCAGACGGTCAGACAGTCAGACAGACAGACAGACAGACGGACAGACGGACAGACGGTCAGACGGTCAGACGGTCAGACAGTCAGACAGTCAGACAGACAGACAGACAGACAGACAGACAGACAGACGGACGGACGGACAGACATACAGACGGTCAGACAGTCAGACAGAGCAGAGGAGGCCAGTTTGCTGTTCATGGCTGAGAAATGTTTATTTCATGGAAACATCACTATAAACGTCATAAGATAACAAACAACCAAACCGCCCGGCTCCGCAGCGGGCCGGGCTCCCAGACCGGGCTCCCAGGCCGGGACCCTGCCGACGGCAGAATACAAACTCTTATAAAAGTACAGTACAGTGATTCTCCGACACGAGCCCCCCACTAAACACTACCCACCACTAACGTCTACTGATCCACACGACTAGCTGGCTGGACTTCGAGTCTCCAGTTCTGATCCTAATGTAGAGTATTGCTTTAGGGTTCGTCCGGGTCAGGACCACAAACGAACAGCATCATGCTGTAGTGCAAAGGTGCTACTGATCGCTGGGTAATCAATACTGATCACTGGGAAATAAATACCGACCACTGGGTAATCAATACCGATCACTGGGTAATCAATACCGATCACTGGGTAATCAATATTGATCACTGGGTAATCAATACCGATCACTGGGTAATCAATTCTGATCACTGGGTAATCAATACTGATCACTGGGAAATAAAAACTGATCACTGGTTAATCAATATGATCACTGGGTAATCAATACCGGTCACTGAGTAATCAATACTAATCACTGGGTAATCAATACCGATCACTGGAAAATAAATACTGATCACTGGGTAATCAATACTGATCACTGGGTAATCAATACCGATCACTGGGTAATCAATACTGATCACTGGGTAATAAATACAGATCACTGGGTAATCAATACTGATCACTGGGTAATAAATACCGATCACTGGGTAACCAATACTGATCGCTCTGTATCAATACCCATCACTGGGTAATAAATACCGATCACAGGGTAATCACTACTGATCACACTCAGTAATCAATACCCATCACTGGGTATCAAATACCAATCATCACTGGGTAATCAATATCGATCACTGGGTAATCCATACTGATCAGTGGGTAATCAATGCCGATCACTGGGTAATCAATACCGATCACTGGGTAATCAATACTGATCACTGGGTAATCAATACCTTTCACTGAGTAATCAATACCGATCACTGGATAATCAATATCACTGGAAATCAATACTGATCTGGGTAATCAATACCCATCACTGGGTATAACTCAATACTGATCACTGGGTAATAAATACAGATCACTGGGTAATCAATACTGATCACTGGGTAATAAATACCGATCACTGGGTAACCAATACTGATCGCTCTGTATCAATACCCATCACTGGGTAATAAATACCGATCACAGGGTAATCAATACTGATCACTCAGTATCAATACCCATCACTGGGTAATCAATACCAATCACTGGGTAATCAATATTGATCACAGGGTAATCCATACTGATCAGTGGGTAATCAATACTGATCACTGGGTAATCAATACCGATCACTGGGTAATCAATACTGATCACTGGGTAATCAATACTGATCACTGGGTAATCAATACCGATCACTGGGTAATCAATACTGATCACTGGGTAATCAATACCGATCACTGGGTAATCAATACTGATCACTGGGTAATCAATACCCATCACTGGGTAATCAATACTGATCACTGGGTAATCAATACTGATCACTGGGTAATCAATACCGATCACTGGGTAATCAATACCGATCACTGGGTAATCAATACTGATCACTGGGTAATCAATACCGATCACTGGGTAATCAATACTGATCACTGGGTAATCAATACCGATCACTGGGTAATCAATACTGATCACTGGGTAATCAATACCGATCACTGGGTAATCAATACCGATCACTGGGTAATCAATACTGATCACTGGGTAATCAATACTGATCACTGGGTAATCAATACCGATCACTGGGTAATCAATACCGATCACTGGGTAATCAATACCGATAACTGGGTAATCAATACCGATCAGGTTCATGCAGTGGACTAATGTGTAGCGATGCTTGATGTCACTAATAACAATGGTACACGGATGCAGCTCTGTTATCGGAGTCAGAGGGAGGTTCATCCGTTGGGAATTCTCTTTCGGAGTGATTCCGCTTCTCCCAGCGCGGCACCACCACTACACGAGACCAGCGAAGCCCGTGACTCGGTGCAGCTACTTCAAACGTCAGACAGAAACCGTCTCAGCTCAGCGAATTAAAACGACCTACAAGCAACACAAACGCTAACAACCCCGTCACACTACCCCCAAACTAAGATCAAACACGGCGCTAAGCTAACGTCCAGGCAGTCCGGAAGGCTGGGCTGCACGGCGGCGCTCCGACCCAAACCCGTTTCATAATCACGTGATACAAACCACGAAAACAAAAACACCTAAACACGGAACTCCACCAAAATACCCCGTAACTCAGAGATCCAGACCCGGTTTGGTGTGGGACGGTTCGGACAGTGTGACGTGGTTACAGTGGTGGTGATGGGAACCAGGGTTCTCCATATCTAGAACACACATACAGACAGTTTATCTAAACCACCAGTGAACCTACACATGTCTTAATACGTTTCTTTGGGGGACTATTTGACCTCACAGCGCCCTGCAGCATGTATCCCTCCACCATGAATGGAGTTTATGGAAATATGTTTCTACTTCCTCAAACAACCAGAACGCCAAGATTAATCTAACTCATTCCTCTCCGGTTCATCCACATTCCTCACCTTTTAGACAGTTAATCACGATTAATCGTATCAGTTCTCCGAAGTTAATTAGATTAATCATATCAGTTCTCTGCAGTTCATCATGATTAATCACTTTCTCCTCGACCATTAATCATAATTAATCAATTTATCTTTTTCTGTGGTTAGTGATCAGTCACCTTTTCCTGCAATAAATTAATAGATTAATTTCCTGCAATAGATAAATCATATTGTGTTTCTGCAGTTAATCATGATTAATCGTATTTGTGCTTATGTAGTTAATCGCAATCAATCGTTTTGGTTTTCTGCAGGCAATCGCGACTAATTGTGTTGGGCCTCTTCAGTTAATCATGATTAATCGTGTTGGGCCTCTTTAGTTAATCATGATTAATCGTGTTGGGCCTCTTTAGTGAATCATGATTAATTGGGTTGGGCCTCTTTAGTTAATCATGATTAATCGTGTTGGGCCTCTTTAGTTAATCGTGATTAATCGTGTTGGGCCTCTTTAGTTAATCGTGATTAATCGTGTTGGGTTTCTTTAGTTAATCGTGATTAATCGTGTTGGGCTTCTTTAGTTAATCGTGATTAATCGTGTTGGGCTTCTTTAGTTAATCATGATTAATCGTGTTGGGCTCCTTTAGTTAATCGTGATTAATCGTGTTGGGCTTCTTTAGTTAATCGTGATTAATCGTGTTGGGCTCCTTTAGTTAATCGTGATTAATCGTGGCGTTTCCGTAGTTAATTATGATTAATAATATTCTTTTCCTCCAGGCAGTTAATCACGTTTAATCGCCTCTTGTCTGTAGCTGAGTTGCAGTCGTGTCTAATTTGCTCCAGTATTTGAACTTCTGAAGTGCGTCGTGGTACAGCGGTCATCAGAATGTTGTTGTTCCCTTCAGGAATTGAATCTGATTATTTTCTTGGTGTGAACGCGGTTCTAATTTTCTTCGCCACGTCCAGGTTCTCTGAGATCGTAGGAACCATGTGGTCATTGTGTGGTTGTTTTTTGGTGTTTATCACTCAATTAATCATCGTTCACAGAAATGAAGAGCATTAATAATCAACCCGTTGTAATTCTGACGGGACTCGGTTTTAAAGCTTACTGCAGAACTATAGTAAAACAAGGTTATCTAGAACGGAGCACTTCTCTCTGACTGGCTGTAGAGCAGAGTTCTCTGTATTTTGGTGGAATTCCCCTTTAAACAATGTTTGGTTGAAGAACTGTGGAGCTCAGTAAGAACTCCTCACCAAGCCTAACAGTGCAGACCCTAACGCATGACCTCAGCGCTGTTCCCGGAGAGGAACTTATCTAGAACATACGAATTTGAGCTCATATTAAGGAAATGATTGAAGACTTCAATTGAAAGGACTGATTGATCAATAGAGTTGATTGTTAAACGCATACTTATCGATTGGCTGGTTTTGGGAGGGAGTGCATTCACAGTGACTCGCGGCGTCGGCTGGTTTTAGAGATCCACCTCCACCGACGCTGCGCATTTCCTGCTGGTCCTAAAGGAGCTGCAGTCGGATAAGGATACTACTACGGAAGACCATCACCACGGCTCATGCGTGATCATGCTACTCAAGTGTTTCCTGTTTGCAGTTGCAGTGCATTATGGGGCATGTTTGCTGGAGATACCTCGTCCTCCAGGTTGGCACTGAGATGGCAGTGCCCACCAAAGCTCCACCCTAAAGACCTGTACGGAACCCTGAGGAGGATCAGGAAGTGTACGTGGAGGGCCTGGACGTGGAGTTAGGGCCTGACCGGGAACGCCCCGCGTTTGGCTATGACTGTATATTCACAGCCGTCAAACGTCGAGCGGGTGAACGGTTCTCCTCACAGCGGAGCTATCGGCTCATCATGATGGAAACAACTGCGGAACCCGGCCAACACTGTCTGTAGAACGCTATACTGGCCGGTTTAGCTCAGGGGGTAACACGGCAGCGCTGTGTGCAGCAGCTGTGTTCCCCACCGCACACACTACTGTAGGCCCTGGGCTGGACTCCTGGGTTGGCTGAGCTGTTAGCTCGAGATGAGTGTGCTAATACTGTGTACTGGTCAGGCCCTAGTAGTCCAGTGTCAGCTGATCTAGAACCAGTTCGATGTTCTCCAGCGTACAGCGGCTCTGATGTGAGCGGCTGCGTAGCTTCAGTTGATCAGACGTTGCCCATTTGCTGACCGCAGGAGAAGGCAATGATTCCAACCTGTGACCAAGCCGAACTCCACAGGTCAGTACAGGCCCACGTGCCTTCTCCAACGAGCCCTGGATCACAAACCTGACCTCAGATCAGGAGGTCACTGGACAGACTCCGCCCACTCCACACAAATCATCATCATCGTGGTGGTCTTCAAAAGCAGAGGGTTAAACAGCTGAGGTTCAGTTTCAGAGCTCAGTGGTCTCCGACCTGACCCTCTGGAACGTAGTGCAGTTATACTTGTGCGGTGCTCTGTGTGTGGACGCCTCCTGTCCCTGTGTCTATAACTACGTTAGTGCAGGACAGCAGTGGACAGGACACCTCTCAGTGTGTGTGGGTGTGTGTGCAGTAACTGTGCATATCGTTTGCAGGCTTATGAAAATAGTTCTCTAATAGACAGTACAGGCTGCGGCATCGTTCCACCCTGTCAGACTACATTTCCCATGAGTCTTTGCAGTTACCTGGCAGGTAAAGCCCAGTGGTGCTGTAGTTCATCTGTACAGAGGTGCTTCATACCCGCTGCTCACGTAACGAGGGCATTCAGAGGGGGTGTAATGAGAGGTGTGTGTGTGTGTGCGGTACAGTCTCTAGGAGTTGCAGTGTGGTCCAGTTTTTGTACTGACAACCTGATTTCATACCAAACCTAAAGTCAGTAGAACTCGGACCTGGTGTGATGCTAATGAAGCGGCTGGGTATCTAGGTTTACACTGGGGTTGTCCTCTGGGCCTCTGTTTGGTCAGGGTATCTACATCCTCTGGCTCCAGGCCTGAACGTAATGCACCAGCAGGACGTTCTCTTATGGTTCCCCGAATGGTTTTCCTAAAGGTGGGAGAGCGTTCTCCAAGGACGTTCTGCCGTCTCAGGTCTCAGTAACCTCCATAAAACATGTTCTGAATGGTGGGGTCTTTAGCTTAATCTGTGGCCCTCAGAACTTCCTCAGAACACCCCCTGAACGTCCCCTGAACGTCCCCTGAACGCTGCAGGTGGAACATCTAAACACCTTTGAAACGTTCTATGAACATTAGACTAAAACAGCAGAACGTGTTCCGCCATGTTGCTTCAACATGTCGTCTGCTGACTTCTGCTTGTAGACTAAGGGCCGCCCGAATCTCAATAACCCTCTCAGAACTCCACCGGGACGCCGGTGGCCCCCAACAGACTGGCATGAGCCTATCATGTGTCAGAGAGACTTGGTCACATGCATTAGCCTGACGAACAGACGAGCGCTGAGCAGTTTTCCAGTTTGGTTCCAGCAGCCAGCGGGAAATCTAAAGCCTAATCTGGCAGAATGTCCTGAAGTGGACTGCAGAGGGAAGAATGCCGCCTTTAGCGCCCCCTTCAGGCCTCCACTTAAAGCACCCATGAAGACCACACCTGTGGCCTGGAGCGTCTGCTGATCAGAGCTCCTGAGCTCATGGTGTGTTCTGCAGTCCAGGGTTCTGCAGTCCAGGCTGCACTCGGCTCTAAAGGGTTCAACCGCTTCTAAACCTCTGCCCTGAGTCCCGCACCTTTCTAACACCGGCGCTGCCTGTGTCAACCCGCCGCGCCTCCACCTGCTGCTGCTTCACACTCGTGTGCACTTCTGCTCATCTTACATGTGATGGTGAAAGACCCCCAGCTCCAGGAAGCTGCGTGATGAGCGAGAGCATGCTGTTTCCCCCACATAGCTGTGGTTGCGGTGGCGAGGTGCTGACGCTGCACCATCATGCTAAAGACACTAGCATTAAAAAGCCCACTCGGATTAAAGGAGCGGCAGCATCTAGCCTGCACTGTAAACCGGGACACCAAATGAACAAAGCCCTCTTTAACAGCAGGGGTGTGTCACGGAGGCAGCGGCCTGCCCGTATTAGGAACTGGACTAGCGGTGCTCTCGCGCTCTGCGGTGATGAGCAGCACCCTCCATCCTATTTACACATCTAGTGTCACTCGTCTTCAGGAAGTCTAGCTCTTAACAGTGCTACATGCCACTACACTGTTACACACCAGGGGACCGAGCCTGCCCGTCTGTGTGGGGGGCTTTCAGATAAGCCTCTGAGTCCAGGGGGAAAATGTCTGTACGGCAGAACAAGCAGCGATTTTGGAGGAACCAAACCCGGAGCTCCTAATCTGGGCATGGCGGCGACTGCAGAGCGACAGTCTGGTCCCTGAGGTGCAGTGGCCGGGTTTGGTATAAGATCAGGTTAGCGCAGCCGTCTTACCTGTTTGTGTATGCTGTGTGCGGTGTATGTGTACCTGAGTGGCTGTCCCAGGTGACTGTGTGTGTCGGTGTCTGTGAGTTTGGTGAATACCGTGTGTTTCTCTGAGAATACACCGTTAACACCGTCACCGCCAATGAGTAACTGAGCGGCTCTCCAGTTTTTCCAGTGTAAGTCTGAGTCGCTGTCTGTCTGTGAGCACGTGTGGGTGCAGGTCAGTGCTCGTTGGGCATGTGCCTGATGGTGTGGAAGATCCAGTCCATCTTGGTGGTCCAACCGCCATGGTGAGCGTCGTTCATCTGCTTGGTGAAGTACTCCAGCGCCTCCTGCTGGCTCTTCTCCAGAGCGAGCGTTTTGCGCAGGTAGGCGATGTCATCGAAGCTCTGCAGCTCTGGCATCCCACAGCCCAGCAGCAGCGAGAACAAGTTGATGAACAGGCTGGCGTGCTGCCGGATCGCCAGATAGGCCTTGTAGCACATCTCCTGAAACCTGCACACAGCGGAGAAGTCAGAGTCAGCAGGAAGCTAAGGCTGAAGCTAACCACTTGGGGAAACAGGAAGCTGCACTTTAG